>CM053792.1:315407103-315754603 GCA_028749045.1 Cupressus sempervirens
GTATACAACAATGTATTGTTTTGTTTATAACTTTTATCTGATGTCATATTATGAGTAGCGATGTAAGATGGAGATTGTATATGTGTTGATGATGATGTATATAACCTTGGAAATTAGTACAGACTATATGGAACAAAGATATTCATGTTTTAATAGTCAAATAGGACAACAAAATTCAAGGAAAGGTTTATTTTATCTACAAAATAATTACTTGTCCAATTAGGGATGACATCCTAGATGTTTACTCTAAGTTGGAAAAGTATATTGTGGTCTTAGTTGACCTAGCAAAAATTTGTGTAAAGGCATGGTATTTATGCAAAGCACATCTTCCAACAAGAAGTGTGATTTGTATATGATATCATGTAATTGTGATGTTGAGCAATTGGATGTGAACTTTTGTGAAAGAGATATATACTAAGTTTTGTAAAGGCTATTTGGTGACCCGAGATCAAGTTGAAGATTAGAGATCATTTGAGGAAGAAGTCACAATACTTATTTTCAAAAGTATGACTACTTGTTTAGGCAGTGAGCTCTTCTTGTAATTAGAAGTGTATGTTTGGGTAGTGAGCTCATCTTGCATCTATTGTACTACAACTCCTAATAGGTTTGGAATCTCGTAAAAGGGACTCCTTATTCTAAATTTTCTCATTGACTCCTAATAGGGTCCATTCTCTAAGAAGGAACTTATATATCAATATATTATCTAGTGGGTATCATCCCCACCAAGGTTTTCCCTTGGCCAAGGTTTTCCCTTGGCCAGGGTTTCCCTAAACAAAATAGGGTGTTATGAATTATCTTTTTGCATGGTTACTGTTACTATTCAGTATTAACTTATTACTTTTTTATGTATGGTTTAAAGTAAGAAATAATATCCAGTTGGTGACTAATGTTTGTAGATTACTAATTCACCCCCCCTCAGTAATCTCTATTTCTAACAACCCTAGCTAGAGGTTTGTAGGAAAATTGAAGTTTTTTGGAAACACACCTTTGAAATTAGTTGAGGTCTAGGCACCCTTTCAGCAATGGGGGATGAATTTTATAGGTGAAATATCATTTAGCTCTAGTAGTGATTACTCATGGATACTAGTTGCAACTAATTATTTCACAAAATGGGTAGAGGCTATCCCTACTAGGAATTCTACCAATAAAGTGGTAAAAAATTTCCTATTGAATAACATTATTTCAAGATTTGGTTTCCCTAAAAGAATAGTAATTGATAATGCTATGAACTTTAGATTTGAAGAATTTATTAAATTTTATGATAAATATGGCATCACTACATCAGTTTCATCACCTTATCATCCACAAGGGAATGGACAAGATAAATCTAAAAATAAAGCTTGTTAAAAGTCATAAAGAGGACTTTGGATGATAACAAGAAGGCTTGGGACCCTAAATTGTAGTTAGCAATTTGGGCTAATAGAGTGACAGTGAAGAAGGCAATTGGTGTGTCACATTTTGACCTTGTATATAGAATTCAAGCCAGAATGCCTCAAAATAATCTAATGGTTTTGTATAACTACATCCAAATGTATGATGATGATATCATTGATGATATGCAAGAAAGGATGGATGAGTTAGTTGGATTAACTAAAATAAGAAAGGAAGACTTTGCAAGAAACATAAAATTGCAATTATAGATGAAGCATTTGTATGACAAAAAGGTAGTGGAAATAAAGTTTGAATCAGACGATCTTGTCTTGATGTGGAATGCGTGATTGGAGAACAAAGGAAAACATGGAAAATTTGATCCTATATGGCTTGGTCCATATTTGGTAGATTCTACTTGGGGCGATTACTCATACTTTATCAAGGAACTATTAGGGAGCTTTCTTGAATTTCCATTTCATGGACAATTCTTGAAAAAATACTTTTGTTGAAGGTATTCTATTTTCCATGAACAATAGTTAGGTGTGAATATCCTTGCACATTTGTGAAATTTCCTTTGCATATGTCTATAGCCTTTGTATATATGTGTATATTGTTGTGTGGTTGGATTAACCCAAAGTGTCTGATTTCTTGCATGGATACAAGTTATCCATCATCCCCAAATAGAGCCACTATTAGCCTTCATTTCCAATAGCCCTAACTGCCCAAGATATGTCACCATATTGTCCAAAAATTTGAACAAATTGAGTTAATCATAGCATGTTTTCATCCCTTGGAAAAACCCTTATTTTGAGATTTATTATTTATACCAGGTACCTAGGGTTTGTCTGGGATTTTTATGACTATGCTTTACCCTAAGCATAAAATAGTTTTTAGGTTTGCCATTTTTAATTTTTTAAAATTTCAAATCCCTAAGAGTGGCACTTTACTTTATATCTTTTATCTTCTAATAAAGGCTCTTTTGTTTTAAATGTGTGACCATGTGACTATGGTTAGTGATATAGTCAAGGACCCTAATCAAACTACAACAACAAAGGGTGTGACCTAGGAAAATGAAGCTTTCCCTTTGATCTTCGAGTCGTAGCAGGTTGATGACAAAGTCTTTTCCTAATCGTGACTGAGCAAGGTAGTTAAGGTTACCTTGATATCGTGGTCACCTTAAAAAAAGTTTTTTTATGAAAGAGTGGATGCAAGTGGGAGATTAGTTTGATCGCTCAGTCAGGCATCTAGTTAATAAAGGTCTATGGTTAACTACAAAATGGTGAAAGGTTTGAAAGAAATGTTGAATCATGCAGTCATGATGTTAGCTAACTGGTAAAAGAAGTAAGTGGCAACCCGATGAAGATGGTTAAAGGGATTTGATTTCTTGGTCATACAGTCAATAAAAATAAAAGGAAGTTTAACCATGACCATGTGATGCAATAAAAGCTGAAGCTAAATGTAGAAGTCACTAGGCCACAAGAGCAAAGTTTTAAACTGCTTAATTGTGCATGATGCCATGACTTCATGAATTGAAGGTGATCTCAAGGTCACCAATGTTAGGTTTTTCTGCTAACATAATGACGCAGGAAAATGAATGAATAACTAGGGCCGAAGGTTCACCCAACTTGATGCAGGCAAAGGAATGAATAACTAGGGCCAAAGGCTAACCCAACTATCCAAACCTCCCTGCAAGAGTTAACACAATGGAAGTAAACACAAAGAACAACAAACAAAGGAGGAAGAAGAGTAAAATACTTTTATTGATTCATCAAAATATTTTCATACATGCCCAGCTATAAGGCCTTCTGTGTTACAGCCAAATACAAATACATTCACATTCAAAGATCCAACATCAAATTTGTAGCTCCGAATACATATGCCACAAACTTTCCAAAATTTTGCATTCTGCACTAGAATTCTTCCCCAAAAACTTACTAACTCTAAGCCTAAACACTTTATATATACTTGCCAAAATGGATTCCAGATCATTCTAGAACATAGGAAAGCCACAAGTCAGCTTACAATAAATATTAACTATCTATACTAAATTAAATATGAGCAAGTCAACCTAAACTAGAACCAAACTTAGATTACTCGGCAAATGAAAGCTTTTCAAAACTGACACTTAGCATCCAAAGGAATCACTTGATAGTTACTGCAAACTCAGCAACCAAATGAAATGAATTGGCATCCAAAAGAACTTGGCAACCAAAGAAAATCATCTGGAAACCAAAGGAATTCAGAAACCAAAGAAAATCACTCAGCAACCAAAGGAACTTGGTATCAACTAGGAACTCAGCATCAATCACAAACTGGTGCTTGCTAAAAACTGTGACTTGGTAGAAACTACCAAAAAAGAAACCAAAGTGTAGGATTAAAAGACAATCTAGGATGATCCTACATCAGCCAACTGGGGTTGAAAGAAATGATTCTTCTGAATCATTGAGATGTCACAATTTGAGTTGAATCCAACTTAGATTGAGAAATCCATGAAGCATCTTCAATAGGCCTATTCTTCCACTTCACCAAATATTCATAGTAATTTTTTCCTCTTGTGCTCTTGCCAACTCTCTGATCCAATATCTGTTCAACTTCTTTAATCTGTTTCTTAGGATAATCTTCTAGTATAGTAACTTCATCATCTAATTTATGATACTTGTATAAATCAGCAACATTGAATATAGGGGATATAACCATGTCATCAGGTAACTCAACTTCATCAGCATTACCATTGTCAAACTTCTTCAAGATCTTACAAAGTCCAAATTTCTTCATCTTTAGCTTATTTTATGTTCCAATAGGAAATCTTCCTTTCTTTAAATGAACCATGACCTCATCACCAACTTTAAAATCATGATGTCTCCCAGACTTATCAGCATTCTCCTTATACTTCTGATTACTTTGTTCCAACCTCAACTTCACTTCCTTATGCAAAGACTCCATAAAATCAACAAATTCTTCTCCGACAATGCTTTTCTTTTCTTCACCAGAAACACCTCTCAAATCTGATACTCTAGGTTTCATTCTAGTAACAATCTCAAAAGGTGTCTTCCCTGTACTCCTATTCACAGAATTGTTATATGCAAATTTAGCTTGTGCTAATACCATCTCCCAATTACTTGGCTTATTCCCAACTAAACATCTCAGAAAATTACCTAAGCTTCTATTCAGAACCTCTATTTGTCCATCTATTTGTGGATGGAATGTATAACTAAACTTCAACTCAGTACCCATCTTCTTCAACAAAGCCTTCCAAAAATAACTAACAAACTTACTATCTCTATCAAAAATAATACTTCTTGGTAATCCATGCAATCTCACAGTCTCTTTAAAGGAAAGTTCAGCAACATGCTTAGTATCTGATGTCTTCTTACATGGTATGAAATGAGCCATGTTAGAAAATCTATCCACGAAAACAAATATAGAATCGTACCCCTTCACTATCTTAGGCAATCCAAGAACAAAATCCATATTGATGTCACTCAAAGCTTTCTCAAGAAGAGTAATAGGTGTATACACAGCAATATTTTGACTCACTCCTTTTGCAATTTGACAAACTCCACAACTCTTTACAAATTTTTGAACATCCTTATACATTTGTGGCCAATAATACTTCTCTTTCAACAAACTCAATGTCTTATTAATTCCAAAATGTCCAGCCAATCAACCACTATGCTTTTCCTTACTCATATTCAACCTCATAAAACTTCTAGGAATACACAACTAAATGCATCTAAACAACATACCTTCTTGAATGAAATAATCATCATACTTACTTACATGATTTGTCAAATTTGGTACTCTGCACTTGCTCCATGCCTTGGAAAAATTAGGATCAACATCATACAACTCTTTCATTTCATCAAAACCAAGAACTTCAACTTTCATTTCATTCAACAAAGAATGTGTTCTACTCAATGAATCAACAACTCTATTAGTAACTTCACTCTTATGCTTAATAAAAAATGTGAAACTCTGTAAGTACTCAACCCACTTCATATGTCTCTAATTCAATTTATGTTGACTTCCCAAGAATTTTAAAGATTTATGATCAGTATAAAATACAAACTCCTTAGGAATCAAATAATGTCTCCACTTCTTCAAGGCTTGAACAATAGCATAAAACTCTTGATCATACACAAAATACTTACTTTTAGCGTCATTCAACTTTTTACTAAAGAAAGCAATGAGTTTACCTTCTTGATTTAATATAGCTCCTATTGTACTACCACTTGCATCAAATTAAACTTGAAATACTTTTTTGAAATCAAGCAAAGCCAATATAGGTAATTTAGCAACATTTTGTTTCAAAGTCTCAAAACTCTTATCAACTCCATGTGTCTGCTTGAATTCCTTTTTATCTCCGCTCATTTTTTCAGTCATAGCATTACAAACAACACTGAAATTCTTTATAAACTTTCTATAAAAACTAGTCAAGCCATGAAATGATCTCACCTCACCCACATTCTTAGGTGTAGGCCATTCCAAAATTTCTTTAACCTTCTTAGGATCCATCTTCAATCCATCAGCTGAAATCACAAATCCCAAATACACAATCTCCTCTTACATAAAATAACACTTTTTCAGATTAATCAACTTTTCCTCTTTCAACCTTTGCAATACTTGTCTAATATGATCAAGATTTTCTTCCTTAGTTTTACTAAATATTAGAATATCATCCAAATAAACAATCACAAACTTACCCAAGAATCTTTTTAGAACTTCATATATCAACCTCATGAAAGTACTAGGTGCATTAGTCAAACCAAAAGGCATAACCAACCATTATAAAAACCATCTTTTGACTTGAAAGTAGTCTTCTATTCATCACCTTCTCTAATTTTGATATGATGATGGCCACTCTTCAAATTAATCTTGGTAAAATATTTTGCTTCACTCAAACAATCCATTATGTCATCCATCCTTGGCATAGGAAACCTATATTTCACTATGATTTTGTTAATAGCTCTAGAATCAATACACATTCTCCATTCTCCATTCTTTTTAGGTGCTAATACACTAGGTACAACACATGGACTCAATCTTTCCTTGATCAAACATTTCTACAACAACTCATGCACTTGTTTGTTAAGTGCTTCAGTCTTTGTAGGTGTCAATCTATATGGTGCTTTGTTAGGAGAACTAGCTCTAGGAATTAGATCCACACAATGACTTATACTTTTGATTGGCGGTAAACCATCAGGTATATCCTCAACAATAATATCCTTATACTCATTTAGCAATTCTTTAATTTCTATAGGTACTCAACTATCACTATCTGCTGTCACTTGGTCATTACTAGCTTCTACTACTCAGTCATTACTACCAACCCTCAGTCCTCTAGGAACTATAGCAAAATAGACTTGATTCTTCTTCACTTCCTTTTCAAATTATTTCCCATTAATGATGCAAAATTTTATTACAGTACAACTGACCTCATTTGGACTTTCAATCAAAGGCAACAATGTTTGCTTCTTTCCATTCACCCAAGAGTATATTTCTTCAATCTTCCATCATGCATAGCATATCTATCATATTGCCAAGGTCTACCAAAAAGAATATGACAAAAATCCATAGGCATAATATCACACAAAACTCCATCAAAGTAATGTCCAATCTTGAACTTCACAAGGCATTGCTCACTTACCAATATCTTATGCTCATCTATGATCCATGAAACATGATGGGGTTTAGGATGCTTTAGCCTCTGCAATTGAAAACTTGTAACCAACTCTTTTGATGCCAAATTTGTAGAAATTTCACTATCAATGATCACTTTGCAACATTTTCCAGCCATCTTACATCTGGTCTTGAAAAGACTTCTTCTTTAAATAGGTTCCTCATCACTTCCCTTATTACATAAGGTTCTTCTCACCATCAAATTTTCTCCAGCCTAAGGTCCACTTGGTGAACCCTCATCATCTCCTTGAATCACAACATTTTTGTTACCTTGCCCACTTTTAGAGGATCTACATTAAAAAGATCTATGTCCCTCTTTACCACATCTGAAACAATCACCATGAAATCCACCTCTAGAATAAGAATTACATCTTCCTTAGTAAGAATTAGTACCTCCTCAATAAGAATTACCACTTTTCCATTCAGTCTTGCCTTTGCCATCATTCTTCCATTTAGATTTTCCTTTATCCTACACAAAAATTTTAGATCTGCCACCTTGACCATAAGATCTACCTCTACCTCTCTAGAATCTAACACCTCTACCTCTTTGTCATTGTTCATGCTTCTTTGCTAAGATATCCTTAGCTTTCAAGGCATATTGATATGCTTCTTCAATGCTTTCCAACTTCACAAAACTTATTTCATCTTGAATTCTAGATCTCAATCCATTTATGTCCCTTGCAATTTTCTCAACATCATCATTCACATGTCTAGATCTGATGTCCAATCTATAGAATTCCTCTATATACTCTTTCATAGTCATGTCCTTTTGTGTCAAATTTTGCATCTTTCTCAACAAGCTATCTTGGTAATCAACAAGAAGAAATTTGTTCTTTACCTTTTTCACCATCTTTGGCCAAGTTTTGATCTTCTCCTTTCCTCTCCTTTGTCTATCAATTTGCAAATGTTCTCACCATAGTGGTGCATGACCTTTCAACCTAGTGACTACAATCTTCACCTTTCTATTATCAAGAGTGTTTTCATACTCAAAGAACTTCTCCATATCTAAGATCCAATCCAATGCAACATTGGTATCCAATTTTCCATCATAAGTAACAACTTCTACAATAGGCTTTGAATTTTCCCTAGATAACACTCTCAAAAATCTTTCCTCTTCTTGATCTTCTTTAGGTTTCAGATTATGGTTTGGTGCTACTACTTCATTATCACTTACATCATCAAGATGTGGTCCTCTCCTCTAGGCTATCTCCACAACATCTAATCTAGCTGCAATTTGTCTCAACTAATCCAATATGGCATTATCAACATTTTGTCTACCATGAACCATCTTTATAAATTAGGTTCCTACAAGATTGTAACCCTTTGCAAGTTATAGGTCAAATCCGTAGATTTTCCACTCTACAACCAAATCTGAATCAAGGTTCTACATGATCCAATCTCCACAAGGATGAACCTCAAGCTCTAATACCACTTAAAATAGACAAAGGAATGAATAAATAGGTCTGAAGGCTCACCTAGCCTGATGCAGGCAAAGGAATGAATAACTAGAACCAAAGGGTCACCCAGCTATCCAGACCACCCTGCAAGAGTTAACACAATGGAAGAAAACACAAAGAATAATAACCAAAGGAGGAAGAAGAGTAAAATAATTTTATTGATTCATCAAAATATTTTCATACATGCCCAACTATAAGGCCTTCTGGGTTATGGCCAAATACAAATACATTCACATTCAAAGATCCAACATCAAATTTGTAGCTCTAGATACATACGTCACAAACTTTCCAAACTTTCACATTTTTCTCCAGAATTCTTCCCAAAAAATTTACTAACGTTAAGCCTAAACACTCTATATATACCTACCAAAATGGCTTATAGATCATTCTAGAACATAGGAAAGCCACAAGTCAGCTCACAATAAATTTTAACTACCTATACTAAATTAAATAGAGATAGTTAGCCCAAACTGGAACCAAACACAGAGTACTCAACAAATGAAAGCTTTTAAAAAATGGCATTTGACATCCAAAGGAATCACATGGTAGCTACTATGAACTTGACATCCTCCAGCACTTGGCAACCAAAGGAAATGACTCAGCATCCAAAGGAACTCAACAATGAAAGAAAATCACCCAGCAACAAAAGGAACTTGACAAACAAAGAAAATCACTTAGCAACCAAAGGAACTTGGGTATCAACTAGGAACTCAACATCAACTACAAATTGGTGCTTGATAACAACTATGACTCGATAGAAAGTACCAGAAAAGAAATCAAAGTGTAGGATTACAAGACAACCCAAAATGCTCCTACACCACATAAGGCAGTGACTACATGATTGAAAAAAAACAAAGGATTGGAACCTATGGTAACTTGATCACATAGTTAGTTGTCAACAATAGAGAATAGACTGCAAAGTAGTGGAAAAATGTAAGATGTTGCAGTCCCTAGGTCATATGGAGGAAATAATAAGTGAAAAGTGACTGTTGGAAACTCCATAATGATTTTAGAGATTATGTCCCATCAAGAGATCCATAAAAGAATTAAACAACTAGTTGTACATGTCATGGCTCTACACTTTTGCAAATTTTGAGATTTCCCATACACATCGACATTAAGATACATAAATGCCCCTCTAAAACTTTATCTCAATAAAAAGGTTGATGTAACTAATTCCTCAATTATAGTATTTTGTATAAGTTAGGAACAAGAATTTGAGCACCAAAATTTGCAAGAATTTGCAGAGCTCTCAGAGCAGTATTGATAGATAATTGTTCCAAAATCTTTAGTTACAGAGATCATGGCACAAGAGGAAGGAAATATGATAGCATAGGTTTTTATGGAAGGATCTTCACAGGCCATAGAGCAAGAAAAGCCAAAGTTTTCAACTTTATATGCAGAAGAGTGGGTGCATTTTCTCCTAGGGTCCTCACATGCTCAAACTCTAAATGCCCACATCTTCAAAGATGTATGCTCCTTCTGCAAAGATGCCATTGTTCTTGAGACTAACATAAATGAGTTATTTTGGTATTTTTATCAAAATAGGTATGAAAAGTCTCCAATCTACAACCCATGGATTAGAAACATGGCAAAATTAATAATGCAAGAGGTGATAATTGATGTTGATTTGGTGAAATCACTGATTAAGTCTTATAATTCGACTACCAAGGCCTTTCATAGGAAAGATACGAGTGTCCTCTATAGATTGGATAGGGAGACCATTACTAAAGTTTTTAACCTAGGAGGGCCCCTCACAAAGAAAGTTGAGAAAGAAAAAATGAATGAAACCTTAAAGAATTCCAAAAGTTTCTATATTCGGACTGTCGTGAGGAGGCACATTCCTAAATCAAAGAAAGAAAAGGGAGAGTTTCCCAAGAAGGTAGGGGAACTAATGCCATTAGAGTTCTTCTACAAATATTTCATATACACCATCTTTGGGATTGAGAAGGTACTTAGAGTTGATGGTACCATGAATGCCCTAGGTTATGTATATATCATATCTTTGGATATCTAGGACCAAATCATTATGTCTATTATGATTTTGTGGAATACATCTTTGATAAAATGCATGAAGAAATTGAGGCAGCTTAGAAGGGGGACATGGGAAACTTTAGGTTTTTCCATTATTCATTATTGCTGCATATCATTCTTTTCAAGAACATAGGGCACATTAGTCTAGACTTTATCAAGGCTACTAAGGAGAATGGAGAAACCTTGCCTATGCAATTATGGACTCACTTTTGGCAAAGGTTTTATCCCTATGGTAGTAATAATTTTTCTATAATGATTTTGTATTTCCAATCATGAATGTGTTAATAGATATAAATGAAAGAGTACCTAGAGGGGTAAGAATTTTAATTAGGCCATATGCTTGCCCAAATGGGGATAAGGTACTTAGCCATTATTGGGCTAGTCTATTTTTATTTGAAAAGGTTTCAATTATAAGAGTGTTCGATTTTCCTCAACCTCCCCATAAATTACCTAGGTATGTCCCTAAAAAAATAGGCTAGTTAAAATTCTTCTGGCAATTACTAATGATGAACATAGAGTATCTAGGCCCTGCTGTCAGGAAAGGCTCTTTTTTAGCCATAAATAATAAAATAGGTGATTTTTTGATATAAAAAGATGGCATAGAAGAAATAGATCAGTATTTAGCTGAATTCAAACTCCCCATTACCCCAACTAGGAGCTATGACCCAAATGATTTGGTGAGGATTGCTATTAAAAAAATGAGGAAGTACACCCTTCCTAACAACAACCCAGTATGTGAAGAAGATTGCATCATGAACTACTAGAAAATAGAGGTGTGTAGGGAGAGGACTATGAATTGGAAAAGCATAATGAGGATAGAAGAAGCCATGTAGGCTACAAACCCATCATTCAAGGGTTTCCATCATGATGTGCCATACCTTGATAGATACAATAAGTGTTTGGATAATTTTGATGAACTAATGAATCAAGTCCTTGTAGAATTCAGAGATAGAGTAGAAATGCCACCTCCTTAATAGAAGGATTTCATAACCATAGATGTTGAAGATGATCAACCAGAGAGCTCTTCATGGGCTTAAGGAATAAAGAAATATAAGATAATTCATATCCCTAATAAGGTTAGAGGAAAGGTAGTGCAATTATGCCTTAGGGATCAAAATTCTTTGATACAATTAGACACAATTTTATAATCAAACAGGTAGGTGAGCATGAAAAAATCCCCAACATGACTAAATTGCAAATCCAAATATTGGATGAAAGAATAATTTAGGCTAAAGAGTTTAATAAGGATGACCAATTTGTAAATTCTGATTAATTTAAGTCATTCATTTATAAGGTAAAACATAAAGAATTTGCCCTACAGTTGCAACCTGAGGATTCACCTAAGAAAATTATAGAACTAGTATAGAGGTTGCAAGATTATGATCCTAATAGTGAGAATCTCATAGTTGAGGAGGCAAGAGAATTAGTGAAAAGAAGTGGAATGCTTCTCTTTCTTGGTTGGTAACTTAGTTCCTCTTTTGAAGAAACTAATACCACTGGTGAGTTACAAGGCTTTGGATTCAACATAGACCACAAAACAATAGAAATCTGGAGCATGGATCCAGATGATAATAAACCAACTCTTATGGAAATAAAGGAATCCCCTCAGGGAAATGTGATTTTTTGGAATCTTTCTACTGTATCTAGTGATCAAATCCACAATTTGGTGAATAGAACATCATTAATGGGGAAGGGAAAAATGGATACATTGTAAGAAAAATTATACACAACCTATAGTATATCCATTGATGCAAGGAAAAATAATGAAGAGTAGTTAAAGAGGACTTATGTCTTGGAAAATAAAATTGTTGACATGGAAGAAGAAACAAGAAGCTTAAGGGTTTTAACTAGACGTGTTACACAGGTAGAGGATAGTGAAATTCAGATTGAAGTTGAGATTGTAGTTGTAGGGGAGGCCCAACATATGGATATTGATGAATGGGATGGTGTTAAGGAGGTGGAGATAAGGACAATGTAGAATCTCCTCATGTGCAAAATTGGTGCCTTACAAATTCTTTCACAAATTGTGCACAATAGCTACATAAGCTTGTAGGGAGCTAAATACCAATGCTTAGAGGCATTTGAACTTTTATCCCCTCTATTCACAACTTGGGGGCCCTATGCTCAATTATTTGATAATCTAATCCCTCTTCTACCCTAGAAAAAGGATTTACCCAAGCTGGTTTAATACCAGAAAGATGATAAATAGGGTAAGGGAGTTGCATAGTTTCTTTAGAGGGAAGTTGCAATTAATCCAAAGAAAAATGAAGTTGATTACTATGGGAAAACCAAATTTCATCCCTAGTATAATAAATATTAATGGAGACCTTAAGGAATGGTAGGAATGGTCTTTTTCTTTTGAATATATTTTAAGGCATCCAAGGTTTTTGGCATATTCTAACAACGAGACTAATATAAATGTTGTATATGATTTAGTTGATTTCCTTTTTAGAATTGAATCATATATGAGTAAAGTCTCTAGAGAGGTGAAGGATATTACTAATTCTAAGTGGAGTAAATATGTAGAATAATTAAATCTAGTAAGGGATGTCACTTGGCTGAAAATAGAATCAAATTTAGTTATTTGGGAATTGATTATAGACATCAAGGTTGTACCATCCCAAATGGATGATTAGATAGAGACAACTATGAATCTGCTACGAGAAGACAAAAGGAGATAGAAGAGGACACAATAGTTAAAGAAAATTCTCTTTCCATAAATCACATCTACTTTATGCACCCACTTTCTTATCTATTCTCCAACTGCAACAAATGTATTAATGTCAATTTTAAAATAGGTTTTTGCTTTTTCTTTTTGATCGGGTAGTTTAGATACCTGCCCTCCCATCTGAAACTTGTTGCAATCCTCTATATAAGGATTTCCAAGATTTGGAGTAGAGGTTGAGAGTCTATAGAAATTTTCATGCTTTATGCCCCTTTTTGTAGACCGTACAATTTTGTTAATTATTGAATGTAATCAGTTTGATATACTCCAGAATCTAGTAAATATCAAATATCAGTTCTCAAGTTCTACGTTATTTTTGAGTCTATATTAGTATTGTCAAATTTTTCGAAGGAAATGAATACAAGAAGGAAATTCTCTATATATCCGTGTCTTTGAATTTTGACTCATTTATATATCTTTGATCTTGAGATTGAAATGAACAAGTTCCTTTTAGTTTAATTCAGTTTGAATGAATTGTGTATCTCTTACTGATTACTGTTAGTTCAAAGAATTCAGTAATTACTTTTTGTAAGTGATAAGGTTAAGGGTTTATAAGAATGATATGATAAGAATGAAACTCAGAGCTTACTATTGATGAATTTAGTTAAAAGTTGACTAAATAGGTCTAAGCTACTGATCTTGACTCTATATAACAATGGATAAGACAATGGTCATTACTTTTTAAGTTGCAAACTGATGATTCATATAGTTTACGAATACAAAAATTATAAACAATAAATTTCCCATTTTATGCAATGATGAACTAGAAGTGTTGGTCACTACTTGCTTGCTTTTCCTTTTCCTTTTAATTATAGTTAGCTATTGTGATTAGAAAGTTTATAATTTTAATTATAGTTAGCTACTATGATTAGAAAGTTTATAAGCAAATCATAGAAGAACACTAACCATTTCTGCTATAGGGGATAGTCTTGAAGAGAAGAATATAAAGTGAATAAGATCAATCCCTAAGGTTTTCCCACCTTGGCCCTGCATAGCTTAAAGTGAAGCGAGTCCTAAGGACTCTATTAATGTTTCCCCAGAACTAAGATTTAGCCTTAGGTTTGTCTATGTCTTATGTTTCTTGGTATTAGATTTAAACCTATCTGATATGTTCCTTACCAATAAGCACTCCAACACAACCTATATGAGGACAACTAAGAAGGAGAAGGTAAATATGTGTGAAATTGCGAAGCAATAGTTACTAGACAATATTAAGAAGTTAAAGAAGACAAAGAATGCAGTGTTTATATTTGAATCCTTATTGACACATCTATAGTTTTAAGTAGTTAGAAGCTTTCCCAGTATGCTAGACAAAGAACTAGATAGTGATAAATGTATAATGAGGATAATAACTCATTATTATAGGAAATAGTCTAAGGAAAGAATGGTAGATGATATAACTGGAATGGTGATGTAGACACTCAAAAATGGTTCGCATCTATGACTTCATCACTTCTTCATACTAATTTGTCCCATTTTCTCATTCTACTAACTTTGATCTTTTGGCCAGATTGACCATATTTCATCATTTGTTTCCCCTTTCACATCAATTTCATATCAACTCGAAATCATTTCAAATCAACTTGAAATCACCCCAAATCAACCTAGAATCACTCAAAATCAGTCCTAATCAACCCAAAACATATCAAACATCCCAAATCGATCATCATTTATCCGCTCCTAGGCATTGTTGTGGCTTTCAGTGTCTTGGAAACCTGTCAACTTATCAATCTTATCAATATGACCTTAGTACTGTCATGGCTCTCAGTGCTAGGTCAAACTATCATTCATGTCATCTAATATTTGACATTTTTGAGGCTTTCAATGTCAAATCACAGCATCATCAACCATTTTAATAACATTGACAATGTCTGTCGGTGTTATTATGATCAAACCTTATCAATCAATTTCAATCCTGTAGCATTTAAAATGTTAGTTAAATGTTACATATCAACTGATTCATGTCATGTGTCCTTGGCATGTTATCAACTTCAATCAATCAATCTGATCATGGCTTTGATCTACTAGTCATCATCTTATTCCATATCCATCATCATTACATTTTCATCAAAGGATACAGTCGCACTCATTTAATCAATTTGGCCAATTATCTACTAATTCTCTCTATACAATTAAATAACCCATAATTTAATTCTATTATTCTTCCTGATTATCACCCTCAATTAATTAATTTTATTAATTAATTGGTTCATTATCTGCAAACCATGGAAATTCTTAATTTCCCAAGTTCCATTTTCCATCATTAATTCCATTTTCTACTAATTCTTATTTAGTGGAATAAAAGAATTTTTAATTCAACTATTCCATAAAATATTGCATCCTCATGACACTTGGATGTGACACCTCATGGATTCTCCTTTGACACTTGGCTGAGACTTGTCATAATCAAATATTCTTATTCTCTTACGCATGTCTCTATTTGGCTTCTTTGTCATAGATTCTTGGCTTTAAGTGGGTTGAGGTGTCTTATGACATGTCATAGATTCTCTTCCACATTTAGCCAAGTTTGACTTGCATGTGTCATAGAATCTTACAATTGGCATACTTTGTCATATGCGTCATAGATTCTCAAAGGAATCTCAAGACACATCACATATCTATAGGTGAAAAATCCAATGCTCTCATCCTCCATGTCAATTATAAATTGGACACTCTTTCTCTCATTTTCGGTCCTGGAGTCCTTGGATCAGAATACTTAAGTTTTGAAAATCCAAATCTTTGAATCTTTGAGTCTCTACTTTTTTGTATGTTGCATTCTCTCTCTCTCATAAAATCACACTTCAAGTATTCTCATGGCATGATCCACATCATAGGCTTTGGCTTCAACCTTGTGTGCACTATAGGTGAATTAGAGCTACAATCATTTGGAGAAGAAAGAAGAACATGGGAGCTACAAATGAAAAAGGGGGTTTCTATTGCTTTCTCTATTAGTTTGGCTTTCATGGTAGACTAGTGGGTGCTAATATATGATTATTGAGTTTTGTGATTTGCTCATAGTATGTTATGCATTTTAACCCATTTTTCTGGTCCTACAGGTGAAAATATTTTAATCTGTAATGAAAAAAGATTCAGAATTCCTCCTGCCTTAGTTGAGAAATACAAGAATGACATTTGTTTTATGGTAGAAACTGATGCCACATGCATGGAAGCAGTGGAACCAACAGTAAAATTCATTTACCCCATGGGTTATGATATGAGTGAAGACTTAATTAAAGGTTATGCAAAGATAATATTATAATCTGATAGAGATATGGAATGTCCTAGATGGGGGACATATGGAGAAAAAGTTAAGGAAGTTCACAATGAACTTCATGGAAAAGAGATAGAGAAAAAGGTTAAAAATAAAATTGATGCAATATTAAGAGAATCAAGAATGACAAGAGAGGAGTAGAAAGAAACAACAAACATAGCCTTGGAAATGAAGGCTGGTGGTAAAATAGAGGTTCTGATGGCTAAACCATTAGCAGTTGAAGGAGTGACAGTAGCAAATCCATCAGTGCGTGTACCTTATGCCATAGTGTCACAAGCACAACCTACTATTGTACGATCAATTCAAAAGGATAGAAGTGAAGAGGAGGTTATCATAATTAGAGTACAAACAAAACCCCTCCCAAAACTAGAAGGCTAGCTAGATTGATAGAAGCTAAGCAAGAATAAGCTGACTCACCATCTAAGAAGATGACTAAGCAGATGTCTAGTGGTCTTGGTAAGAGAAGATTTTTTTAATAGGTAATAGAGTCAGATGAATCTGATGAAGAAGCATAAGAGGAAATAGAGGGCATTCTTGTTGAGAAAGTTGAAGTATAAGCAAAGAAAACTTTGGGTTAGAAGCCTTGGACACCTAAAGTAAGAAATTTGAATGTGCAAATAATTGATAACAATAATTTGTATAGCAATATTAATAGATTACAACTAGAGAATGTTGTAATTAGAGATATGATTCTAGCAAACAAAAGGTTTGAGGACATACAAAAGGATATTCCACAAGACTTGTATAATATATTGGTTAATAAAAGGAGAAGAGTAGAAGATGAGGATAGAGGCATAAGACATAATCAAATAAGAAAATTTTGTGATGTAAATTGTGATGATTACATGGAAAGAATAATGAAGGGCATTGAACCCTTGCTAAGGAATAAGAGGAGAGCAATTCTATTAATGGGTGGTAATTATGAGGAAGTGAATGAGGAGAAAAAGTCATAAATTGTGAAATTCATGACCTCCACATCCAATATTCCACAACCTAGTAGAGATATAGGGGGAGAAAACCCTACAACTAAAGTAAAGCAAACACCTATAGAGACCACAATAATAGAGAAGACAAAGACTGCAACAACAACATCTAAACTAGAGAAAGAAAACAATTTAATGGTAGAGAAAACACCATAGATAATCATTGGTACTGACACCATGCAAGTGGATAGTAAAAAGATTAGAGTTCATGATAAGGAAGACCATTTCAAATATTTTAGAGAGTCTATTATTGATAATTTGGTTGACTTTACAAGCTCTAAGAATGATGATACAACAAAATAAGAAAAAATAAAAGAAAAGGAAGAATAAATCATAAAAAAGGAAGAGAAAGATATACTAGAACGAGAAAAGAAAAATAAACTTGAAGAGGATGAGAAGAACAAAAAGATTGAAGAGGATGAGTTGAAGAAAAAGAAAGAAGAAGATGAAAAGAAAAGACATGTAGAAGAGGATAGAAATAAAAATAAGGAAGATAAGAAGAAAATTGATAAATAAAGGAAGAAATTAGAAGAGGAAAAAAGAAAATGAAAGAGGAAGACAAAATGAAAGAAAAAGAAGAGAAAAAGAAGAAAGAATAAGAACAAGAAAAGGAGAAGAAACCCTTGGTAAAAACACTGGAAAACTTAACTGATGATGATGATCAACAAGGTTTGATTTAATCTTTAAGTAGTTTATTTGAAAGGTACAAAAAGTTCAAAATCTTGGAAAGAACATTAAGTGAGGTTTCAGAAAAGTTACAAGAAGTTGTATCTATTAGGGTAATAGATACTGACCCTCAGGAAAGAGCACTAAAATTGATAAGTACATTTGACAATGAACGAACTTAGTTAGTTGAGGCAGTGGCTAGTCAAGTACAGATCAAGCATGATGCATAGTTGTTTGAAACTATATGCATAAATGTGACAAATGATTTGTAATTACTTGACTCTTGCACTAAGGAGTTGATAAAATGTTTAGAAGAAGGCATAAAATTGTATGGACAATGCACCTTGTCATACAATTACATAAAGGGTATGAATGATGAGTTCATTTTTAAACTAAATGAGCTACAAGTTTCATCTAGATTACAACTTGACATATTACATAGGTACATGATGATATCAGAATCATTGAGCTAAGAAAAGAGAGAGTGATTATGAGGTTCTCTTTGGTAAAAGAATATATGACAGTGAAGATCAGTAATGTGCATAAACAACTTGAGGAATGTCTTGTGGCCGAGACATCTTAAGATAAATTTTTATATACAGACTTGAATGTAGTTGAGGTTGCATCTTATGAACTATGTGTGCTTCTTAATATATCAGAGGTAGTAAGGTCCATATCTAGCAGAAAGAATTTGAGAGCTGGAAGAAAAGCTTTGCAAATTGCATATCTAGAATATCAAGTTCAATGTGAATCAAAGGTAATACAATTTGGAATTGTAAACAAGTTTTGGTACCTTTTTCATTGATGTCAAAGGAGAAAAGTAAGGTTGAGAAAATTGTATACAAGTTGTATAGATGTATGTATATATATATATATATATAAAGAGAGATAAGAAATGTATGATTATATAGTTATGTATGGAAGGAGGATTAGTCAAAGGGGGAGTTATATAATTTAATTTGGAGATATAAGGAAAGATGGTTAAATGTAATGATCCACAAGTTTTGAATTTTGAAAATTTTGATAAGTCCAAATTTTGTAAAGTTTTGATGTTGTAAGGTTTTTGGACTTAGCCAAATTTTCCACACGTTTCCATCGATTCCAAAGGGGGAGATTGTTGGAAATTTGGCTAAGGTAGACATTGGATGTTTTCATTTATGGAAACATGTCTTCAGTATGAAGAAGGAAAATCTTGAAGATCAAGTTATGATATTCATACTTAGAATATTGTCTAAGTATCATACATGACAGATAGAGTTTTGGTTCATGAAATTTACATAAGCTATATTGACACATGCGCACTTAAGGGAAGGTAGTAAAAACTACTGTGATGAAATATGCTAGAGCACAAGTCAGTACATAGTATACATAAAAAATTATGAACACATTACTAGTTACTGTAGTATATAGACATAACAAAGCATAATAGATAAATGAGTATTTTGGGTTAAGGAATTATTTTGTTTACAAAATAACTACTTAACTAATTAGGGATGACATCCTAAATGTTAAACCTAATTAGTGAGTTATAATAATGTATTTTTTAAAAAGTATATAATAGCATGAAGGCCAACTGGGAAATAATATTGTAAATGAAAATGTATAAAGGAAAGATTGGCCATGTGAGTTCTGAGTAAGCAAGTATGAATAAGTGTGATATAGTTGTGACATGTGATGTGAAAATTTTGATGTATGATTAGAGGAATGTGAATTGAGAATTGTACAGAGCAACAAAGGCAATATGAGATATTGAAGATATCAGTAGTAGTGTGAAAGAGGATTTTGTATCTATACATTTGTATTAAGGAATTTCATTGTATATTGCATGTTTGGGCAGTGGGCTCATCTTACATACATTTGGTATTTTCATATAAATGTTTTTAATAGGTTTGAGGCTTCTAACAAGGCCTAAGTCCTGTAACAAGGACCAAGACACTATACATATGTAATAGACTCCTAATAGGGTCAATATCTTTAACCATATACTTTTGATTAGCGAATCATTTTGTGGGTACCATCCCCATCGAGGTTTTTCCTTGGCCAAGGTTTCCCTAGTTAAAAAAATATAGTGTTACGAGTTCTCTTATTGCATGGTTATGTTTATTGTTCAACATAATTAGTTTACTTTCATATGCAAGTTATAAGGTTATTAATAATATCCAATTTTGGGCTAAAGTTTGTAGAATATTGATTCACCCCCCCTTAGTATTCCCTATTTATAGTAGTAACATGAATAGATAATAAAGGATTCAACTTACCTTAATAATGAGAAGAGGAAGACATATTGAAGGCCTAAAAACTAGTATTATGGAAATAACAGTGATAAGATAAACACTAGATCTAGAACTAGGAAGCCAAGAAGAACAAAACCCTAAAAGCTATTGGATAGGGAAATGTGTCAATATGTATTAATGAGTACATTTAAATGGTGGTTATAGGTAATTTTGGAGGTAGATGTCACCTTTGGTTAACTTTCACCTATGCCTGAAACTTTTGCAAATCCTACTTTTTTGTGAAAAGGGTACTTAGATTCGTATCTAAAACACTAATCCTAAACTGGCATATAAGGTAAAATGATTTTATTTATTGTGGAAGGAATTTCCTTAGACATATTATGGAAGAGAAATTAACCTTGAAATGAAATGAAATATAAAGCATGTACAAAAGCAATACAAACTATAAATAATTTATGCTGCTTGATTAAACCCTTTTTAGGAATGATTTTTCAATGCTAGATGTTATTGATGCCAAATATTCAATGTAAATGTAGGAAATCTCTACAAATGAAATGATTTTTTTCAATTCTAATGTTAGAAATAGGGAATCTTTTTTGGGGGGGGGCAGCGTGGGGGTGGTGGTGGTGGTGAATTAGCATTTCACAAACTTTTGCCCAACTATGGATATCATTAACAGTCTTTAAACTTACATGTATGATTAAATTGAAAAGTAAACATTAGAATAACACAATGCAACTCATAACGCCATTATTTATTTAGTAGGGAAGCCCTAGCCAAGGGAAAACTAGTGGGGATGCTACCCACACAATGATCCACTAATCAAAAGTATCTTGTGAAAGATATTGACCCTATTAGGAGTCTATTACATCCCTATAGTGTATATGCCCTTGTTAGAGGACTAGGCCTTGTTATAATCCTCAACCTTATTAGGAGTTGGTATTAAAATGCAAAAATATGCTAGAAGAGCCCACTACTCAAACAAGAAATTATATCTTTACAATTCTATCAAAGAGATAGATACATGAACCTTTATACAGTGCTGATATCTTCAATATCTGATATGTCCTTGTAGCCCTGTCTTCAAAAATGATCATTTAACTGTATTTCTCTAAACTAGCAAAAAAAATCACATCAAAACTACTCATAGATAGTGCACATTCAAACATTATAATATTACATTACAATGCCACACTTTGCTAAATGAAAAATTCTTTCTTTATACCAAGATATTTTATCCGATTTATTTCATGCTATCGGGCTTATTGCTTGATACCTTGCTAAATATTTTGAATTGTCTTTTTCCACTGGTGGATAACATCTAGGATGTAATCCCAACATTTTTAAATAACTCTTTTGGTAAACCAAAATAATTCTTGAACCAAAATGCCTTTTTTCTTCTTTTACTTTGTTTTGTATGTTTAGTCATGTAACTAGTAAAATTCTTATAACCCTATTTGTACATATCCAAAACATAAGCACTATTACCCATGCATTCTTCAATATCCATACTATCTTCATGTAAGAGAACACATTGTCACATGGCTCTAGTGATCTGCGCTGAACAAAATAGGATGATGGCTTAGAGTTTCCCTTCATGACACTTGGATAATATTCTAAGTCTTAGCTTACACAACTTCATAATATGTTTTTCCTTCTTCATAAAAGGTATTTTTTCCATAAATGAAAACCCTACCATATCTCCTTAGTCAAATTTCCAACAATCTCCCCCTTTGGAAATGATGGCAACATGTGGGAAAATTGATTAAGTTACAAAATTGCAAAACTTCAAAATTGTAAAATAATTCACACAGCCAACACAAAATTAAATACTGTTGATAATATTTATTCATTACCATCTTCTACATATGTTACTCCCCCTTTGATTATATTGTAGCTTATATCTCCCTTTGCATCAATACATTACAATTTTCCATATAATTACTCTCTCTCTCCCTTTGACATCAATGACAAAGGTGAGTCAAAGATATATATATATATATATATATATATATATATATATATATATATATATATATATATATATATATATATATATATATATATATATATATATATATATATATATATATATATATATATATATATATATATATATATATATATGTACACACACACACACACACACACACACACACAGACACACACACACACAGACACACACACACATGTATGTATGTCAAAGTTATTCTTATACCTTGATGTCTTCAATCTAATTTTCTAGATAGAGGAGTTATGCAATTTGAAAAATATTTCTTCAAGCGAGAAAATTCCTTTTCCCATGCATCTTTGAATCCATTAATTATGCTTAGTAGGTTACACAATAAAATTTGAGATACTACTTCGACTACTTGAAGATATAAAAAATAAAATCTTTCATATGACTATTTTTCTTCTAGACAAATATCAAACCATTTCTTCATGATATCTATCTTCAGTGTGAGATGTTCCCTTAATAATGAGAATCTTTTTAGGATTCTTTCTTTCCCCAACTCAAAAATTATCACTTCATCATTTATCTTTCTTATCTTCTTCTCAACATCTACAATATATTCCCTAGGGTCTCTGAGCTCATCAACAACTTTCCCTAATTCATCAATTTTGTCTTTAATGTTTTTTGAAATTTCTTTCAAGTACTTGTGTGCAAGAGCACACTCTGCATATAGGTCCTTTCCCTCTGATAGTGCACTTCTTAGTTCCTCAATGCACATATCTAAAGCACTAATATAATATATGATATTACTACATACTATGATAAACTTTTTTTACATCATGCACAATCTTTACTGTTAAACTTGTTGCCTCTTCAAGTGTAGCAAAATGGCTATCAAATACCTTTATTATTAGAATGATAGAACAAACGAGAGGGGGGAGGGGGGAAAATCAATTTTCCTCAGGTATAGATGTACCAATTCAACTTTTACTAACTTTAAACAACTTATTCAAACTCATAAAATCACTTGGTTAATATCGTAACTCATCAAAAACTTAACTTATTCATTCATCACTTAGTTCTCTATTTTGTATATGCCGACTAATAGAAATTAGAAAAACATTAAATAACATTCATCATGAGAATAAAATACACACATATATGACACCAAGATTTAATGTGGAAACCCAATTTGGGAAAAACCACCAACTAATATAATACCACTTATTACTCTTCTGAAGTGAGCTTGGTTAAGATCCAACCCTGTTAAAGGTTACAAAACACATTGTTAAGTGTGATCCTATTAATGGATTTAATCACCTTTTTAGGAGTGGCCTAGTTAGAGGTCTTTAGATAATTCCATTAGAATGCCACATTGATTAAAGGATTTACAAAATGACTGTTAGGTCAACCTTGATTAAAGGATTTTACTGCCACAATGGTTAGAAAGTAACAACTAGGTTTGATCTATTAAGATACAACTTACATTATAAATTTAGATCTCCATTCAACTCATTTGCTGGTTCATTGACTGGACCTCATTATGTTTTCCATCTCTGATCTACTTGGAAACCCTTCAAGTAATCACACTTCACCAATCTTCTCGCTTTCCCTCTTCTAGTTTGTTCTTCACATGTTCTCCACAAAAATTTCCAATCAGCAATGAACCAACCTTAGAAAATATCTCTCATCCCTCTTTAAATAGGTATGTTTGATCTTTTTTTGCTTAAACATCATTGTAGATCTTAGGGTTTGATCAGATTCATTGAATCTATCCATCATTTTTTCCTTCTTACCCTTTCTTGACACTTCTAAAAGCTCAATTCATGCATTAAATATGCCATCTCATCAATCCTTATCATATATGCATTTTGACCAATGTAAAAATTCAACTAAGTTGGTCTCAAAACTTGATTCTTTAAAAAATTATTATTTTGGTGACACTTAGTCATCATTGTGTTCTTTTGCTTGGTAAACACTCTATATCTTAGTCTCTACTATTCTATCTCACTTAGATTTCACTAGCTTTCTTGGTCTTCACAATGCTTGGTGGCTACTACATTTTCTCCTTCACATTTCTTAGTCATAACTATCACTCGGTTGATACTATTTTCTCAACTATCTCTTAAGTTCTTTAATCTTCTACTTCACTAACCTAGTAAAATTGTCACTCAATAAAGCTTAGAGTTTTACTCAACTTCTTTTCTTCTCTTCTATAAATTAACTCAACTGTCTTCTTCACTTATATGATAATCAAACAACACATTATCTTGTCAAAAACTAACTGATCAAGTGCCCATTATGATTCCAACATACTTGCTCCTCTTTACTGTACAACTTCACTAGTTCTTTTAGTTATCTCTCTTTTCAAATCCTCTTCATCAATCAACTAATATGGAAATCTACATTTTTATCAAATGTCCTACCATGAAATTAATCTCTTGCCTAGAAAGAAAGTCCCTCCAATTGTACTCTTTCTATCATCAATGTTTCCAACCCAATCAATATCTATGTAAAATTTTAGCTGAAACATGTCATTCTTCTTGTACCACAATTCATAGTCTTTGGTTACTTTAAAATATCTCAATATTCTTTTCATAGCCATCATACAATTTTCTATAGGATTAGCAAAAAATATTGCAACAATACCAATTGATAATGCAATGTCAGGTTTTCTATGTACAACATATTGCAATTTCCCAATCATTGACCTATATAATGTTTGATTCACTTCAACAGAATTGCCATTCTTTGAAAGTTTGTGACTAGTGACCATAGGTGTTCTAATTGGTCTTCAATATTCCATTCAAAAGTCTTCAATATGTCATTGATATACTTTAATTGTGTAATCTAAATACCTCCCTTCATCTAATAAACTTGCAAGCAACAAAAGAACTTAATCTCTCCAAACATTGACATTTGAAATTATTTCTTCATCTCATTAGAAAATTATTTTCACAAAAAACCATGTCCACGGTATCATCAAAAAATATTTCAGCTAGCAATATCTTGTTCTCGAATTCAATTTTAAAGTAGAAAATTCTCGTCATCTATTCTTGCAAAACCATTTTTCACCAATAAGTATGTAACCTTTCATGCCATGCTCTAGGGGCTTGTTTCAAACCATATAATGCTTTGTGCACTTTAAATACCATGCTCTTCTTGCTAGGATCAATAAATCCTTCAGATTGTCCAATAAGATTCCATTCAAAACTGTAGATTTAACATCCATTTGGTATACCTTGAATTCTTTGTAAGTAACATATGCAAGAAAATTTCTCACTCCTTCCAACCTTGCGATTGGGGCAAATGTCTCTCCATTATCAATTCCTTCCTCTTGTGCATATCCCTTACAAACTAGTCTTTCTATTTTCCTTGTGACTTCACCTTTCTCATTCATCTTATTTTTGAATACCCATTTGGTTCTAATCACATTCTTGTCCTTTGGTCTAGGTACCAATGTCCATGTCTTGTTCTTCTCTATTTGATCAATCTCCTCATTAATTTCTTATATCTAGTCTTCATTATTCAAAGCATCTTTAATTGATTTAGGTTCAAACTCACATAGTAAACATGTATCATTTTAAAACTTCTTTTCATTGACTCCTAAATATTTGTCTTCAATGATTTAGTCAGGTACATGTTTCCTTCTTACATATTTTACTAAGAAAAGTTCATGTCTTTTATCTTCTTGTGGCAATTCACTTAGTTCTACTTGTTCATTTTCTTCAAGTATCTCTTGCTGAAAATTGATATTATTTATTTGGTGTTCAGTTTCCTCTCTCTAGCATATGACTTCTTCTCTCTATGGCTTGACACCTACAACTTGATGCTTGACCAATTGTTTTTTCTAAACCTCACCAATGCTTGGCTGTTGATGCTCAATAACCTCTTTCTCTGGTTCAAATAATGCACTAGGTTCTCCTTCATAGATGTAGACAAAGTTTACATAATATTCAAGTTCTTTCTCACATTCTTCTTCATTATTTTCCAACAAATTCATCAACTCTAATATTTTCACTTTCCACAAATTTTTTAGTGTTAGAATTCAAACACTTATATGCTTTTCTTTTGGTGGAGTATCCTAAGAATATACCTTCATCACTCTTACATCAAGATTTTCTTTCCTTCCATCTTTCAATATGTAACACTTTCTTCCAAAAACCTTGAGATAATTGGCATTAGGTGCATAAATATACCAATCTTAACTTGAACTTAGTTCAAAGTATAGAATTTAGTAATAATTGCTTCTCTCCAATAATTTTGTGAAATATTATTTTCCATCATCAATGTCCTTGCATAGTCCATGATTGATCTATTCCTTCTTTCAGCTATCCCATTCTATAGTGGAGTCTTTGGTGTACTCATTTTTCTCTTGATTCCTTTGTCATTAAAAAATGTATTGAACTCATTTGATATGAATTCACCTCCCCTATCTGATCTCAATCACTTTAGACTCTTTCATGTTTCCTTTTCAATTTTAGCTCGATACCACTTATGCATTTGAAAAACATCATATTTTTCTTTAATAAACATCACAATCATCATTCTAGAGAACTCATCAAAAAATAAAATAAATTATTTATCATCATAATAAATTTTCACTCCAATTGGACCACATAAATCGATGTGAACCATTTCCAAAATATCATCAGAATAAGTCTTTCTCTTGAAACTAGACTTTGCCATTTTCCCATTTGACATTGATTCCACATCACCTTATCAGGTTTTCTTAATCTTGGTAACCCTCTTACTCTATTCATCTTAGGAATTCTTTCCAAATTATCAAAGTTCACATGACATAGCTTCTTATTCCATAACCAAACATCTTCAAATTGTGCAAATAGACATGTATGTTCATATAGGTGTAGAGATAGAATAATTTACCTCTTGTTTGATCTCCACTTCCAATTAGTTCACCAATGACATTAGAAATCTTTTCTTTCCTATTTTGGAATTGAATTTGATAGCTTGAACTTTTTAATAGTTCCACACTTAACAAGTTATATTTCAAACCATCATGCCAATATGCAATGTCACATATGATCTTGTCATCTAATATAATTGATCCTTTACCTTTCACATAACATGATGAATCATTTCCAAACTTAACACTACTTCCATTATAATGTTGTAGCTTTTCAACCTTACTTGTATCACCAGTCATATGATGTGAGAAACCACTATCAACTATCCATGTATCATTATTATTCACATGTGAGATTATATAAGTTTTCTCATCTTCATCAGATTCATCTTTCATTTCAACATAAAAAACTTCCTCATCATTTTCATCAAAATCATCTTCTTCAACAATGTAGTAAGATTTCTTACCTTTTTCTTTGTAGTCTTTGTTACCTCGATTGTCTCTGTTGTCTCTCCTTCCTTGGTATTTTTTGTCTTTCCTCTCTTCCTCCTCATCTCTATCAAGACAACTTGCAACAATATGACCAACTTTGTTACATGTAAAATAGATTATAAGGAGTTTACCTTTGTATTTTTCTTTTCCTCTTGGTAGATTTCTTGCCAATAATGCTTCTAATTCATCAAAATTATCATCTAATTCACTTTCACTATCCAAATGCTTACTCTTTTTCTTTCTTTTAGATCCAAAAAAGGTTAGTTGATACTTGAAAGAAAATTCAACACTAGAAGGTTTATAACTATCAACCTTTGACAATTCAAATGCAATGAGTCTATCAATTAGACTATCCAAAGTCAAATCATTACCAAGTGTAAATATTAGTTCTTGAATTACATATACTGTAATTGCATAGATAGAAAGTAAAGTCCTCAATACCTTTCTTATCATAGTCTCATCATAAATGTTTGCTCCAGCTCCTTTAATAGCATTCCAAACCTCCTTGATTTGATTACTATGCAATAATTTCTTCTTCTTTCGGTATCATTTCATCAATTTTACCTCTTAAACTTTGTACTTTATCCATTAACAATTTTTTATCCACCACAGATTTGAACCAACTTGTCCCACATTTTCTTTGCATTAGTGCACTCCTTCACATAATCAAATTCAACATAACTTAGGGAAGATGCCAGATCTATCATCACTTGATTATGCTTCTGCTACTCCTTTAGTTTCTTAACTATCATGGGTCTAGACACTTTTATTCATTTTCTAGGTAGTACAATGTAGAATATCCATCTCTAGATAGATACAATTTCATCAAGCATTGCCATGCTGGGAAGTTCTCTTTGTTTAGCTTGGGTACCTCTCTCTTGTACAACTTTATCTTTACCTTATGTCTCTTCAAACTTTCCTTACAAGAACTAAGATAGTGATACCAATTGTTAGAATGATAAAATCACTAAGTGGGCAACAGGGAGGGGTGGGGATGAATCAATTATCTTCAGGTCTAGATGTACCAATTCAACTTTTCCTAACTTCAAGCAACTTATTCAAACTTATAAAACCACTTAGCCAATATAGAAACTCATCAGAAAATTAACTTATTTATTCATCACTTAGTTCTCTATTCTATATATGATGACTAACATAAATAAAACAATAGTAAATAGAATGCATCATAAAAATAAATTGTTGATCTCATTTTAGTTTTGACAAGGTAGTGAAAAAACACTTAGTCATTATCTAGAAGAATTATAGTGCAAGCTGAGTGCATACTACATGTCGAGTGGTCAGAGTGAGCCAAACAATCAGTGTGAGCCAAGTGATCAAAGCAAGCCAAGCATAAGTTTCCAGACAATATATTCCTACTAATATGACTAGTTGGTGCCAAGCACTAGTATGAGCCGGGTCACTCAAGTGTCAAGTAGTCTATACATGCTGAGTGATTCAAGTGCCAAGTAGCAGTTAGTAACAAGTTCTACAGAAGCTAAGTTATAACATTTAGATCATAGTGAAGGCCAGGCATTAGAGCCGTTGGATGCTAAGTGAATAGTTTTTGGCATAGTTTTTTGCTATGGCACAAACTCCTATCTAAACCATTTTTGGCTAACATAATCATGAATTTATGATTATAAAAGATAACTATGGAGTCATATTATGAATCCCTATGCAATACATGCAACCAATTAGATGAAGGGAAGGTTTAGACATAAGGATCAACCACAATCATTGATTCTAACGTAATCCATCTCCACCTATGTTTATTTAAGAAAGGAAAACCCTAAGAAGTTTATCATTGCACAAGGAGAAAAATTTTGAGAGTTGAGAGAGAATTCATGGTGGCTATGATGGCTATGATAGAGTTATGCAAAGCATAACCAGTTTAAGAGAAACATAGACAAGTAGTGAGAAGATTAGAAAGGATAGATTTGATCAAGAGGATCAAGGATTAAATAGTAAGGAGGAGATCTGACATCAAGCAGTAAGATTCTAACCAAAGGATCAGGTGTTGAATCATTCTAATAGGTGATACAGAGTAAATCTCTTAACTAAGTAGTCTTAACAGGCTATTATAAATCTCTTAAATGAGTGCTTACTTAATTGTGAGTTAAAATCCTTTAGCAAGGTGAGACCTAATAGTATTTGTAAGCCTTTAATAGGGCAGAACCCTCACAAGGTAGATGATAGCTTATGATCAACACTTTGTGGCCATAATTGGCCACTCTTTACAACTACAATAATGAAGATTTGTGGGTGTCATCCCCACCCTAGTTTTACCTTCTCATTGGAGGGTTTCTAGGTAACCAATTTATTGTGTTGTGTGTTATTTACTTTATGCTATGGATGTGATGCATGTTAAGTTATTTCATTTTATACATTAAGTTATGAGATGGATGCTGATGATACATTTTAGAGGAAAAGATTTTAAGTGCTGATTCACCCCCCCCAAAACTCACTTTCCTAATGTTATTTCCAAAGACTATTGAGAACTAGAAGATTGAAATACAACTTTCCCTACATCAACTCAAGGAGGCAAGAGATAAACTAAAAAATTCATTAAAGAGAAGGAAATAGATAGCTATTAAAAAAGATGATACTCAATATCAAGAAGTAGACACTAATGGATTATTTGAGGATGGAAACTCAAAATAGTTTAATGCAACAATTGCAGATCTAATGGAAAAGAGAAATTCCCTAAATAAAGAAGTCATAAATCTCAAAAGGAAACAAGAAGCACAATCAATACTATTATGTGAGACAACTAAACTAAAAAAGAAAGTTGAAGAAGATAGAGCCATGATTGAAGAAGACGAAAGACTATTGGCTAACAAACTTGAAGAGAATACATCAAATGTGTAAAATCTGACAAACATGTAATTAGATATAATGAATCAACTAATGATTGCAAATCAAGAACTGAATAGGAAAGACATTGAGAACACAACCTTGGAAACACATAATACCCTACTACAAAATGAATTAAAGGCTGAGAAGGAAAATCTTAACAAGTCTATTGAAGCCATCAAGTACTTTGAAAAGACTAATGGAAGCACCAAGACCAAAGAATGACACTGCTGATTTGTGATATTCAACTACTAAGCAAGGAGAATCATCTAGGAGTGGTGAAAAAATGAATAGTAAAGGAAAGTACAAAAAACCCACTTGTCATCATTATGGAAAATTTAGCACCATGACCACCAACACTCAGAGATTTGAAGTTTATTGTTACAACTATCAGAAGTATGGCCACAAGGCATATGAATGTAGATCCAAATCTAAGTGAACATCAAATAAATAGAAAAAGCTACACCACAATGGAAATTCTTATGATTGGAATTACATCACAAGGTACAATTGTCACTATTACCAAGAGTATGATCACATTCCTAAAAATTGCATAAGAACACATTTCATAGGTAACTACAACACATGGTTGAATGAGATTGTGTGTTTTAGTTGTCTTAAGACTTGTCATGTTAGCAAAAACTATCCAACTCGGTCACCTACACTGAATAATGAAGGAAACAAAGGCAAAGTAAATGTTGATGTTGAAAAGGTGAAAATGCAAATGAGCAAGACATGAAAAAAGAAGGAAGATTGCAACACATCAAATATAGATGAGGTCACTTCATCTAATGGATCAGGTGATCACATCACCCCCAACTAGGAAATCAAAGATATGTGTGGAACTAACATTTGAAAAGTTATATTATGCAACGGTTCCAAATATCTAAGATATGAAAAGATCATATTCTAGCATGAACTAGGATGCAATGAAGTGATTAGAACCAAGAAAAAATCTATCATTTTGTTGTTTTCTATGTTGTTGTAGAGCATGGAAAGAATTATAGTTTTTGCTAAGAATGAAAGGAATTATAGTTGTTTTCAAGTAATGTAGATATGGTAGTGTGAGCCAAGCTTGCTATGTTATCCAAGCATGTTGAAAATCCTATGATAGTTGAGTTTACAACTGTGTAAGCACTAAGCAATTAATGCCACATTCGAAGGGTTATATAGTTGATTTTTGACTCATTTGCACCTACCTAATTTTGAAGAGCATGAAGAGCACAAAGAAAAATTGCAAAAGGAGATTCAAGTGTTTGTGAACCAAATAAAATGGCTACTTGACATCATTCATTAGATTTGAGAGGTATTTATCTTGTGTTGAGTTACGGTGTTTTATTTTTCACAAACTCTAGGAACTCAAAATGGCAATTAGCTCTTATGTAATACTTACAAAAGAGGGGAAGGAAGTTTTCAATGTTTAATTAATTAGTAATGTTGTGAGATAACCCCCATTCTGAGAAATTCTTAAGATTGCATACAAGGGAGATCTATCTGGTGCTTTATCCATGATACCACCAAAGGTCTTAATGGTTTAGGATGTTCAATGTTTCTAGACTAGAAATATTGGAGAAGTTGGAGATATGGAAATTAGAGAAACCTACTAGAAATTGTGTGATAATGGAGTATTGAAGGAGGAAAATAAGATTGTCAAGCGAAAAGGGTTGATGCATGCCCTAGATTTTCCTCAAGTTTTTAAAACTGAAAGGATCAAAATTTTTCTTGAGCTGTATACATGACAATCAAATTTGGTTAGAGAATGTACCAATCATTACAAAAAGGATTGTGCATAGAGTATCAAGACACCCTACCCTAGATAGACCACAGAGAATGTAGAGTGATGCAAAGGAGGTTATTGAGAAAAACACAGGTATCATATTGGAACAAGTGAGGGATGTCAATTGATACAATTTTAGACCCCTTGATAGCATTTGCAGTCAGAGTTATAGTTCAAAAATTCTTTCATTCAAGTTGACTAAATAGCGTTTCCTATATTGCAGTTGATTTAGGTTATAAAATTGTAAAGAGAGACCATTCTTATGACCTAGCCAAGTTGTAACTTCAACAATTGTCAAAAAATTTGGAAGCCACCAGGAAGGCCAAAATTGCATATTGTAATTTTTGTTCTTTGATACTTTGCATATTATTCTATATGCAAACACATTCCCCACTTTTGTTAAAATAGCCTGGAAGAATAGTAGTTTAGTTACACAATAGATAGCAGAGCTCATTGAGCAACTTGCAGATAATTTTGAGTCAGTAATGGCTAGCTATTTTGAGGATTTCAAGAAATCCATGAAGCAAAGATTGAGGATTCCTATATCATTAGTGGAACAACATTACAATGATGTGTGTTTCCTAGTTGATGAAAATTAGACATATGTGCAAGCAACAATACCTAGAGTTAGATGGTAAAAACCCTTTCAATATGAAATTAATGTGGATGAAGATTCTATAGCCATCACAACTCTACAGGCTGAGGAAATTGACAAGCATGCTACATCCTTTGGAAACTATGATAAGGCTAAATCAAGAATAAAAATAAATTGACAAATTGCCTTAGTAATAAGAAAGATGAACAAGATAGTGAAGAAGCTTAAAGAGAAGTTTGGTGAAGGTGGTGAGATAGTAGAAGAAGAAGATGATGAAGAAGAAGAAGTAGAAGGGCAAGCACTATTAAAACTTACACAAGGCCTAGGAGAAGATAAAGATGATGATGTTGAAGGTGCCAAGGGAGAAGAAGCTAAGGAAGCACCTAAAGCAACTAAGAAGAAGAAGAAATAAAAGAAATAGGTAGTGGAGAAACCAAAGAAGACTGTGAAGAAGACACAATAGAAGCCTGCTATACCTTTAACTAGGGCAAGCACTAGGGAAACTACTATATAGGAAAGATAAATTACAAAGGAAAAATGGAAAAGAGCTAATGTCATGGTAGAGCTTAGCCAACTTGCTTAAAAGACTTTCAAGAGACTAAGGAAGAAATATAAGCCACAAGAGGATTTAGATAAGGAGATGACAAAGTTTGATGACTTGAGTCAATTCAAAGTGGTAAGCCACAATCCCTCTTCTAACATTGATAAGTTGTGTGAAAATATTAAGACAAAGGTAGATTTTTCAGGTTCCACACATTATGATTTTGATAAGTTAGGAAGTTTTGAGAAAAATAATATAGAGGAGGCCATATATGACATGATGGTAACTTTTAAGACTACTCCTTTAGAGACTGCTAACTCATTACCAAAGAGTTTATATAAAAGAGTTGAGCAAAAGTGGAAATTTAGTTGAACTAATGAAAGACAAATTAGGGAATCCACTTTAGCCCAGGTGATGCTTGAATTGGATAAGAACATGATTGCTAAGGCAATGGATAAAAATAAGGCAAAATTTTCTCCTAAATATAGAGCATTCCCAATTTTGAAGTAGCAAATAGAAGATGTGGTAACCAAGAGTACATCAATTTGGAAATCTATTTATCGGTTATCCACTAAAGTAATAACTAAGAAAGGTGAGAAAGAAGTAGTAGATACTAAAAAAGAGAATGTAGTCAAGGAAGGTACTATGGAGGGAACTAAAGGAATAGTAGAGGAAGCCACAACTAGAGAAGAGAAACAAGATGCATAGGATGAATAGGTGCCAAGTGCTAGTCCCCCACATGATGACTAAGAGAGTCAACAAGACTCAATGAGCATCAAGGATGTTCTTGATACTACATCATAGAATGTAAATACTTTGACCAAGGTTGATTTGAAGAAAATACTACAAGAATTTACTAATGTAGCAATTCTATGTAGTAATCCAATATTGGTGAGAGTGGATGAAATAAAGAAGGCAGATAATGCATCTGCAAGGGAGAACCACCAAGCCCCATCAAATGTGCCACCACAAGCTACATAGGTAAAGGGAAAATGAATCAAAGGATCTACATGTAAACCAAAGTGTAAAACTTGAATAGAATGATGTTACATCAAAGACACCATCTATAATGCCAAGAATTATCATTTAGATGAAAGAGGTAGAAGCACAACCTATAGGTATATCAATGCCAAGCCTAAATAGTTTAGGTTTACCAACTCTAGTAATTGTTAACAAGGATGGAATAAAAGTGAACAAGAGTATGGAAGCAAGTCCTGTACCTATTCCACCATCACAGGGTGAAGTTCAATAATAAGGAGAAAATCCTGAAGAGAATAAGTTGACTGGTGCACCTAAGGAGAAAATTCCCATACATACATTGGTTACATTACCAATATCTACATCTCCTATCAACAATCAAGCTTTTTAGAGATTGAGTACACAGGACATCCCATTGAAAATATCAAGGCCAAGTCCCAACACACCCAAGATGATAGTGGACATCTAATAAGATTATTATAAGATAATGGGAAATCTTTCAGTAGGAATTATTTTTAAGAAAAAAAAACAAGGTTATGCATCTTCTACCACTTTGGCCCAAGTAGTTTTGGTTTCATAGCTGCAACTAGCAACCTTCAAAGATTCCTTTGTAACTAGGGAAGGAAGGGTATTTCTATTGCATGAAATGTCACTTAGTATAGCCCAAGCTACTTCAATTAGGGCATGGGAATCTCCAAATTCTTTCCTCAATGCCTTAGATGAACAAGAGGATGCAAAGTCTAGAATCTCTGCTTAGGAAACATCATACATGTATTTGATTGAATACATCTGGGTCATTTCTCTTTAGTGACATATATGAGGTGGGGCAAAGCATCAACTTTCTTGTCATGAACCATTTTTTTTCATGAATAACATGCACATATAAGGAATTAATCGTGTGAGATATTCATCCTCTAGATAAGCTCTAATAATATTGATTAAAATTTATAATGCAAAAACATAATAAATAATCATTTTTACTTCATACTCTTCCTATTAGTTGTACTATACTTGTATAGTTTCTAACATCCAAGCTTCTATACACAAAACCATCAACACTGCAATGATAAGTAAAATCAAGTGGAACTTATTTTTCTTCCAATGTTCTGCTTATCCTTTTCTTGAAACCTTCATATTCATCCTACAAAATATCATTTAACAATGTTAAAGAGGCATGACAATTTAATAACACAAGAACTATTGATTTTTGTATTTTAATCACATCATCATCATCTTCATATCTTGACATTCTTGGACAAAATCAAGATTAGATGACTCATTTTCTTTGGAGAAATACATAAAGGGTGCCTTGTTCTTTATTTTGAACTTTCTACATAATGGTATACATTTTTTTGGCAAAGCTCAAAGTTTTTATAAGAGAGTAGAAAGTGATGGGAGATGCACCATCATCTAAGATATAACAAGCAAATTTTTCTATTGGATAATCAAGTGAAAGAGAAGAAAGAACTATATTGGTAGTTATCAATGTGGGCTCCTTCAACAAATTTGTTGTAGTGATGATAACATCCACAACAAGAAGCTTGGAGAAAAATTCTCCACTATATCTACAAGGTAAAAACATAACACAACACCCAAGTTTTTGTAGTGTTTCAAAGAGGAATAAACATATAAGACCTTTACTCATAGAAAAATAAACATATAAGACCTACATTTTTATGATAATAAATCAAATGTGTAAATGAACAAAATTTATTTCTACCTCTCTGCAAGCCTCTTTGGGTATATATTATACCCAACAAACTTCCATGCCATGTTGTGATAGAGCATCCACATGAAAGAAAACCAAAGTTCACATGCAAAAGCTATCATCCAAAAATTCTAAGAAAATATACAAAATATTTTGGCTCTCAAAGTCATGAGGAAAGTGAAGGAGATAATCAATGATCTCATAATTCACATAGAACAATGAGAAAGATGAAAAACATTTGAAGAATAGAATTGAAGTTTAGAGATGAATCAAGATAATTCCTTGAGGGATGGTGGGATGAATCAATCCTCCCCCATGCTCAAATTTTACCCCATGAAGAAGAGGATCAAGGAAGAAAAGGGAGATTCTTTGAGAGATCAAAAGATAAAAACATTCCTTCAGTTCACTATAAAATAAGTCGATCTTTCTATAGGAGGAATAAAATGATTAAATAAAATGTTTTTACTGGCTTAAATAGGTCAAGTCAGCCTTCATAGGGATGCACATCATCAAGGTATTCATTTCCTATATTAAGGACACATGAATTCATTTTAACATTAAAAAAAGATGTTTTAACTCTGTTAATTAGCAGTGACCTCTGTTGTTAGCAGTGATTTCTCTTCATCCAAGGCAATGTTCTCCTCCCAAAATTGTAGAGAACTCATCCTAAAAGAGTAATAATCTATCATAAGGTGAAGTGAAATATCTAAAGGGCGTGGGGTAGGGGGCATGGGACATATTTTAGGAAGGGCCAATTTAGATGAAAACAAGTAGGTCTCTTAAAAAATTAGAGATAAAGAGGGCAAGAAAAGAAAAATCTGGATATGTTATATTGTAGAATTCATTGGTTTTTCTAGATTTAGCAAAGTTTCATTTCAAAATTTGCAAGAGGTTTATATGGGATAACTAGAATAGGTTTCATTTTGAGTTCTAGTTTTCTTTTGAAAACTACTTAGACTATCTTAAAGAAAGAAAGCTAGGAAGTTATAGATAGAATTCTAATCCACTTAAGCATTTGGAAAGAGAGTAGTAGACCTCTAATTGTCCATGTAGTCTCCTCTAATCTTCAATCTACATCCAAAGAGTCTCATTAATTTGCAAACCACTCAAATATAATTGAATTTTATTAGATATGGTGTCCAAATATTATTAAATCTTTTAGAAAAAGGTCTACATGAACTGTTATAATTGCCAATATGTTAAGAATATTGCAAGAGAATGTAATTAGAAAAAGGTCTACATGAACTGTTATTATTAAATTTCTTTTGCATGCAAAGGTTAATTAGAAAGAATATTTTAGGTAGATCCATAGTTTCTAATTGATGATGACTCCATATGCAACATTGGGAATTCCAATTTGGCTTAAAGACTGCCTTCCAAAGGAGTGGTATATTGGAATAAGATATCTTTATGAAAATCAAAGATCTTTTGGGTGTTGCATGCCTACCCTACTGTCTACCTTGACCTAGAGAAATGATACTTGAGCTAGATTTTCATTACATCAGATTGTGACCAGCGACTAGATGAAAAAATTTAGTCTCCAAATATATGTCTCTTAGTAATCGTCAAACTCACATATACCTTTTGTGTTATGAAATTTAAAACTAAGATATAGGAATGGCTCTTAGAAAGCTATATTAAAATTTTGAAATGGGTAACAATTCCAAAATGCATATAAGTTTTTACAGACTAACCTTTGACCTCTAGAGATTCATACCTATACCATAGCATATCATCCCATCATTCTAGACCTACAATAAATGAAATTGATTAATTAATGAAGGCATGTTAGTTTGATCTTCACTTGGTTTTGAGAATACTTTAATATTCTATACTCAATGAGGCCAACCACGTGAAGGTGGAAGCTCATATGGCCTCACCCCCCTCCCCCTAGCATCAATCTAAATTCTCCATTAACATCTAATTACATACTTCATTCATTCATCCATTTATAAACTATAACATTCAATCAATACAATCACATAACATTCATTAATATGATATAAAATTCATTAATACACAATACCAATCAAGACTTCATTAACACATAATAATATTCATTAACATGACATAAAAATCAATCTTAATATGCAACATTTATAGATAATTACTTAAAGAAACGTTCCTTCATTATCCAACAAATTTTATCAAAGAAGGTTTATCAAAGAGCATTTAAAAAAAATAATCTCTTCTTTTTGTTTTTCTTAGCTTTCTTAAGGAAATAGATGATAGGAGAATCAATATCTTCCTCATTCTCCTCCTCTTCTAGCAAATGCAATGTCAAATTATGATGCCTCCTCCTATTTTGAGGAGCACAAGGCTACTGTACTAATGGGGGCTCTGTTGCAATAACAAGTAAATGAGTTAAATTGGCATACTCTTTTTCTTTTTTTTTATTGTTAAAAGTATTTCATTAAATAGTAGAATAGAACATGTATTTTTCTTACTTGACAATGCCACACCATGTGCAATAATATTTTGATCCGTCGCCACCTCAACATGCTGAACACTTCAAATATGCTCCACTCATTCATCATGATACTCAACATGCTCTAAAATATTTTAAAAAAGGTTACATGTCAAGTTGCAATTAAAGATGTTAAATTCTATTCATAATTGTGTAATTAATCTCTAATAGAAAATTAATACTTCCACCACTATGGTGCACATCATGGCCTTCATCACACATAGGTTCTATGATAGGATTTGAAGGCTATAGTTAAATGTTATGCACATTATTATCATTTCTTGATATATAAAATAGAAATAGTCAATTTATGTTGGAAACTAACACCAAAAAATAAATTTCTCAATGATTCAATTTGATTTACTTTTCATTTGACGAATTTACCCATGTCTCATCTGGTGCACTAGATTGTTGGCTTTAGCTTTTAGATTCTTGGCGTAGGTGTGTAGCCATGACTTTAGAGCCTTCCTTCAAGGAAATTTTTTTATCTTCATCCGTGGGCTCTACATTGAATTTTGTGTCGTGTATTTTTTGCTTAATAACATTAGTTTTGTATGTATGATTTGATTAAACAAAATTTTTTGCAACATTATATAAATTTTTTAAATATGAAATTCCATTGCTGCTACTTACAAGTTGAGAGTGAAGTTTCATATAGCCACCATAGCCAAGTTGTGTTGGCCAACCTTTTGTAGTCTCACTTGTGTAGCTTTTGATGTGTCTTGTAGTCTATGAATTTTTTTGAACATGTTAGACTATATATTTACAAAGATCACTACTTAATGCATGATCACATTCTACTTAATACTATCATGACATACCTTCTTTTGCCCTCTTCTAGTTCAATTCCTTTATCTTGTAGCCTTTTCTCTTTTGCATCTTCTATTATTTCATTTTACTCTATCAATGGAATCATAAGAGGATGCTCACACTTTGGGTTAACCTTTAGAGCCATTCTATATTGGTTCCTCATAGTCTTTATATGTTTGGATTCTCTTTTAAGAAGTATGGTACTATTTAAACTATTTTTTCCAAAGATGTTTTCAAAAGATGTAATGAGCTGATTTTTTAATTTAGGATGTTGTTCATTCCACCTTTTTTGAAAAAATAAAATTGTTAGATCAATAACTTTAATATAGTACAATAAATGGAAGAAAATAAAAATATTGTAGCAATGATATGAAACTACATACCTTTTACATATGGTGGGTCCAAATAGATTCAGCGTCATTTCAAAAAGAGTATCATAGAAAACACCATTTCCTACAAAGACATCATTTCCTACAAAAACATGATGGGATTATTAGTCCAAAATGAGTTATGTATAAGTAAACTAAAATTACACTATAAATAATAACAATTTTAAAGCACCTAGAAGCTTTGGTAATTTTAATGGAAACATAGTTTTCTTGTTCAACAATAACATCCCTGCAAATGAACTAGTACTAGTCACACAAGATTGAGCTTCACTAGTAGTGGTCTCTGTTGTTCTATGAACTGTAGGTGTATCTATTAGTGCAAAAAATAGGTCCATGAGTATAAATTTCACCCAAAAAAAAAAAAACAATGCATGACTAGCACATAAGAAAATATAGCAAAACAAGGTTTTAGAATTTGTACTTGGTATAGTCAAAGATGTATTCAAGTTCGTTGTTGTTGACAATGCAATTGGCAATATTAGAGTGGTGACTAAAGGAGGCATCTGCAATTCATCATGAGATGAAGAATACATTGTTAGAAAAGGTATTTGCAATGGATAAAGATCAAATAGGATACTATCTAGAAGCATCCAAAAGGTTAAATTAATTGTTAAAGGTTTAAGGAATATTTACATAAAGGTTGTGCACTGCAACCCTCACCATATTGACCACGTGGTCTCATAGGTGTCACAAAATCTTGTAAGAAGAACACATAATATTTTAGATTATTATCCATAAGATACAATAAAATATAAACATCTATTGAACTTTTATTATTGCTTAAGATTAATTACTTCTTACCTACAAAGCATTGACTCAAAGTATCAATTCATCTTTTAGTGCCTCTATCTCCTCAATTTTGTTTTGGTTGAGGATAAGGTTAATAATTTGATCACTATATTTTTTTTATAAGCGTTTGGGCCATAAAGAAAGGGTCAGTGCTACAGGCGATGCCATCTAAAAATGACACCTAAATTTTAGATCACATTTGATTTGTTATCATTTGTGCTTTTCCCTATCAATAAGTATCAAGTTGTGACATCAATATCAGTAAAATTACATCAAAATAACTAAAAATACATAAAGAAAATAACATCATAATATGAAATTTGTTTCTATATAATTTGTACAATTACACTAATTAAGGTTTACCTTTGCTAAAGGTGTGTGAGGTACATCCTCGCCTATGCCTTGTGGTGTATCCATGTCACCCTATGAAAAAAGATTAGTAATTCTTGGAAATCAAAAAAAAAATGAGAGTAATAGACAATCAACATTTTATGGAATGATCCATTTCATAATTGATCATCAAGTTGTATAGAACAATCAACATTTCATGAAGGAAAAAACCGGAGATCAAATTTTGATGGAATTGAAAAATTAGAAGGTACATAACTCATACTTATTTGGATTTGTGATGCCCTCATTGTTGACCTAAGAAAAAGATAGAAATGAAACACATATGTGGTCAAGGGGTGGTAGACTTTGAGCACCTTGAGATACTAAATATAAATTGGCAAATTGTAAATAGTACTTAAAAGTTCAAGAAGGTAATTTGTATGCTCTTTCAATAAATTCAATAGCATTAAGGTCTTATCAAGGAAAATCATGAAGTCTTATATATATGGAAATTCTCCTATATAGCTTCAAGTAAGTGCATAAGAGAATTGAGATCAAGTGATGTGAGTCAGGGTTAAAGATATCAAGTACCTTTGTCAGCATAGAATCAAAGTATGATCCAAACATTGAGCTCACATGCTATCAAATATAATCTGTCATGTCCTTAAGATGACATCCTTTATCGATCATCATTGAGAAAACATGAAGTATGATTCCTAATGAAGATATGGTTATCACATCATAGCATCCATCCATTGATCATATATGAAAAAAAATTGTTATCATTAATCATACAAAGATGAGATAATAAAGTTAGCAAGAAACATGATAAGACAAGTGGCATGATCATCCAAAAATTATTATCACTAAGGAGATAGCCAAACAAAGAATCAATTGAAAAAATCAATTTGCAGTAAATGGTAATGTTAACGATGAAATATTAGTTAGCAAGCATGTCAAGATTATCACCTTATATATTGCTCAAACGATCATCATAATCACCCATAAATTATAACCATTACAAGAGGTATCGATTGGGAAGATTGAACATCAAAGGAAAATTTTTGTCACACCATTCAAGTGTTCCCATGTTTACATCAAAGAACATAAATGAATTCATAGTTGTGTGTGTGTGTGTGTGTGTGTGTGTGTACATATGTATGTAGCTTCCTATCAACAAATAGATAGTCACATTATCAAAAATCAACATGATATTGTCTTTATCACCACCTATGGAAGATTAATCAAATAATGACAAGTGAAGTGAACAAACTAATCAATAGTGATTTTTCATAACTATGCAAAGACAATGATTAACCATTAAATACCCATTTCTGAAAAAGAAAGGTGCTATCACAACCTATGGGTGCAAGTATCTAATAAAAATGAGATCAATTATAAGAATCAATCCCATTCTCAAAGACATCATCGGGTATTTCTTATCAGCTATTTATCCTTATTGGATTGCTTAAGGGAGTACTTGAATTTCAAAAATCAGTTTGCAAATACTAAAGGAAAGTATTCATGACGAGCCCACTATCTTGTATATTTACAAAGACAAGGTAGACATATCAATAGCTTTACTATAAGAAATATTGATGACAATTGCATATGTATAAGGTACAGAGTAGAATTAGAAACATCATCGCTATAATTGATGATGGAGATAAGTACATACAAGAAACAACTATATCAATGCTATAAGTGATATTGAGATAGTTGTGTACTTATAAGATAGACCAGGAACAACAAGATACATCATTTATATAAGCGATAAAAGTAGACTTCAGCATATTAGTGTCATATCAGAGTCGGCTATCAACACATTGAGAAGACTTGTAGTATATCTTATATTTATATCTTAGAAACAAATAGCAACAATTGAAAGGAGAATACAAACAATTCATATTTTTATAATAGAAGTGCAGATCTAATATATAGTAGAGATCATCTTGGCATAAATCTCATCAATATATATGAGATAGTTGTGATACTATATTTTATTGATAAGTAATATATCTTATAGCATCATATTATAAGAAGTATCAATCGTAAATTAGAATATTTCATTCTTACATTAATTGGTGTCAATTACCATCATTAAAATTCTTGTAAATGACTTTTAGAGTCTTCTTGGAAGGAAGTTTCTTGCTGATTTTTGTGAGTTAATTGTTCTTAATTCATAAGAATTAATATAAGGGGATATTACAAGATTAATGTCCTTGTCACTAGGTTGTCACTCAATCATCGAGAAAAATATGTAAATGTAATCCATTGGTTCGTGTTCATATATTTAATCTAAGATTAGTGTTTCGTATTAGTTGTTGTCTACTTATTGTAAGTGATTCATTATTATTGTGAGGTTGATTTTCCCATGATTTTTCCCATCTTGGGTTTTCACATAAGTTTACTACTCTTGTGTACTTGTGAAAGATTTCATGTTGTGTATTTGTTATAGTTTATGAATAATAGCTATATTAAAGTTAAATTAAGTTTAAAATTGCATATATTGTTTCACCCCTTATCTCCCTTATAGTTTCTATCAGTGAAGGTTACTTTGAAAAGGTTTAGCAACTTATGTTAGATCTATGAGAGCACATGATTTTCTTATTTGGTGATGCTGATTGACCATTCACCAACATGCTCTTGCACTAGACATGTCACGTAGCTAAAATATTCCATGAGTTGGCAGAATCAAGAATATTTGGAGGTGTATGGGATGGTAATCTCATGTTTTTTTTAAATCTAATTTTACTCCTTGCCCATGGAATCTCTTCCACTCTTCTATCCTTGACCAATCTCAAGAACACTATATATATAATATCTCTGTGTGCTTTGTGTGTGTGTGTGTGTGTGTGTGGTAGGGGAATGTGTTTGAATATTTTTTTTACTATAAAAATATTTATGCATCCATTAGCCTATGTTAAGGGGAAGAGTTTTGGTGAATCCACAAAGAGGAGATAAGTAGGCATTGCCTTGTCATAGTTAGGGAAGGGTTAATTTCCTTATAGTATGAAGTATCCATTTCTTGCGAGAAAAAAATAGTTCAATTCTCATACATCTTTATACACCATTATGGTGTGGTAGGAAAAATATTTTCTTTTGTTATGGCTGGCTGATTCCTTTTTTGATATTTGACTCTTCTTTGTGTACGAGCAAGTTCATAAGAGCTTGCAAAACAAATCTCTTGGACATGTTTGAGAAGTTGTTATTGTTGTTTTGTATTGATACCACAGTGTTCAACAGGTGGTTTTTCTTGAGACAATAGATTGACAACTTTCTCCATCCTAACTTTAGTCATATCCATTGTAAGCCAAAATATCTTGATCAAGTCTTCCCCCTATTGTTGTTTAGGTTGAAACTCAATTTTTAGCTCATTGACTCTTTTCCTATACACACCATTCAAATCCTTGATAATTCTGTATGTTTTATTGATATTACTAAGATCATTCTTGATCTACTCACATTGTATTTGAAAATTGGCTACTACATGACATGCCACTATAGACAATATTTGTAGAAGATATTAGTGTTGGAAATATTCAAGATATAATAGGTTACTGAGAGGGGAGGGGTGAATCAGTAACAATAAAACTTTTAAGTCAATTCAGAATAACCATATACAACATTTACTCATCTAGCCTGCTGCATAAAAGAACTATTAAACATTTAAGCCATATATGCACAGAGATTTGATGACCTATAAACCTTCCAAAATAGAAAGTAAAACTGGGGTGGGGATGATACCCACAAAGCTTCGTTATTGCAGTATGAAGTTGGCCGGTTAAGGCTTACAATGATCACTTCCGGTGATCTGCCCTATTAGGAGCACAGAGGATTGCTAGATCCACCTTGTTAGAGGATTTACAAACTTACTTTACAAGTATGCACTCTATTAGGAGATTTGAATAAAGACAGTTAAGTCTACCTTGTTAAAGGATTTACAAGAATGATTCACCTGTTAGGATGAACCAACAGATCAACTTACAACTTGACTGGATTCTTTATTGTAGATCACCTTCCGTGATTGATGAAATCATTTATGCTCTTGGTAGACCTTGCTGAACTTATTCTTTACTGCTAATGAATTCGCATATCATATCTTATGTCCCTCTTTTTTGCAATATTCTATATCTTGTATATCTTTCTTGTATATTTTTTTTGAATGATATAATACATTACATATATATACCATTCCAATAATTATTCATGCAAAGTTGGCCAAACACAGGTAAACAAAATACAACTGAGTCGGCCAAATAGTAAAATAAACTCGGGTTCTTCAGACAGACTTGATGACCTTCTGATACGTGGCATCCACTACGTTACTCAGCATTGTCATACACTCGGTAGAGGTAGGGGCTTGGTTCATACTAGTCATACAACGTTGCATGGAACTTGGTAACCATTGGTGACTCGGTAGAAACTAACTTCTTCCTTAACCTCCTAAGCTTGGTTATCACTGAGTCCTTCTTCACTTGGTCATCACTGAGTGCTTCGTCACTCGGTCATCGCTGAGTGCTTCCTCACTCGGTTAATACTGAGTGCATCTTCACTCGGTTGACACTAAGTGCATCTTTACTCGGTTAACACTAAGTGCATCTTCACTCAGTTGACACTAAGTGCATCTTCACTCGGTTGACACTAAGTGCTTCTTCACTCGGTTAACACTGTGTTTTCGATGCTCGGTTTGGACTATATCTTTGACGCTTGGTTTGATCTGTGTCTTTAGTGCTTGGTTTGAACTATGTCTTCAGTGCTTGGTTTGAACTGTGAGATGAGTGTTGTCACTAATGGAAAATAACTTTATGCCAACAATTAGTTTCCTCCATACATCTTTCGATCTAACCGATAGCAAGGGGCCATACCTATAATATAATGTTATACTTCTTATCCATTTCCTTCTCAACATACTGATAATAAATATCATATTGTAACAACTATTTCTCAATATCTAAACCCAAATCACTAGATTGCACTATACAAATATGAGATATCACCACATCATTGTCAATCATATGATCAATAACCAATAACAAGGGATTAGTGGGGCATTTTATATTTCTTCTTATTTTAACCATGCAATTTTTTTAATTATTATGACACTCCACAAGGTTCCATTTTTTAGTGATATCCCAATATAAAGACTTGAGAGGAAAACCATGACTAAAAGGATGCAAAAGCACCAATTTTTCCTTGATTTTATGGATAAGGGCCTAAAAAACACCATTGGCATCTTTCTATATTTTAAAATAATATTGTTTCTCTCTTTTTAGATAGACTGACTACCAATCCAACTCAAAAAAAATGAAATAAACTATTCATAATGATGTAAAAATAAACTCAGGGAGAACTTTTAATAACTTACATATGTAAAATATTGTTAAAATGTTGCAATAACTGCTAATTATAGTAGCAATAAACAAACCTCTTGCAACCTGCATAGTTCAAAAATTGTATTTTGGAATCCACATGACTCAAATTTTGATGGATGAATATGATATAAGATTGTAGGAAAGAACATTATATAAGAAAAGAAAAATACCACAAGGAATGTCTTGACGTCTTTCCCTACAGTAACATCTTGTAGAAAGCTTAAGAACTAAATTTCATTTTTGATAGTAACAACAACATCAATGAAGATATTCTTTGGAATAGAAATTTAGGGAACACTTGGAGCAGACCTAAAAAGAAATAAATATGAAGCTTAAAGATTCTTTAAAGCACAAAACCCATTAAAGATAGACTACGCTATGAGCCACTACATAGAAAAATTAGCCTAACCTATAATACAATATGAAAACAAGTCTAACTTGTTAAAGAAAAATGTAGCATTTGACTAGAGAAATAAGATTGTCATACAAAATACAAGGCCGATGCAAATCAACATCAACAAGTGGTACTCCAACCACTCTAAAAGAAGTCATATGAATGTGGCACTAGCGAGAACACTCAAAGAAATTTTCTTTTTTGTCCACAATAAAACATGGCCAGCTATATACAAAACTAAATGTTGAAGAAAAATAACTTAATACAATTTTTAGTTTTATTGTTTTGGACAACAAATGCGCCTACGCCTACCCCTATTTCAAAAGAGCAATTTTTTACAATTGTACAACAACTCTTATTTTTCATTATTGTAAAGAAACTTTTAGTGTGAAGTTCTTAGGTATCTAAATTTTTACGATCTATAGAAAAAAATAAAATTCTAAAAATCTAGATTAACTTGAGCGCTTTGCTTCTAAATTGCAAAATAATAAAATTCCCCCTCTAAAAACACATCATTGCTCAAAATGTAAACAATAGGGCTTTAGGAAAAGATTTCTTCTTACATTTTCCTCCACTGAGTAGATGATGAACAAGTTTTTGGCATCCAAAGAGCTGATTAAATACTTAGAAACTGACAACTTTTCACTCCTTTCAAATAATTTCTTCGAGATTTATTTGGGAACATTCCTCCAAAACAAATAACTTATCAAAGAAATGAGCTTTGTTTGTTAGGTTCATATAAAAAAGTTCTAAAAATAGTTTGAACATTCACGATCATGAAGTTGCATGCTTTCACATTGAATAAACCTTCATTAATGTCCTCCAACTTTGAGATCTTTATTGGGATGTACCAAAATGGAACTTCCAAAGATTTAGCAAACTTTGTAAGTCTTCTTAAACTGTCTTCTATGTTATCAAAATTCACACCAACAACCTATATGATCTTGAGATGCTTAACTACAAAAGAAGAAAATCTCACAGAGAGGGATTGAATCAATGCCATCCATTGACACCCACTTTGAATTTCTAGATCAATCACATGAATTTACTTCCCATGCTTCACAACATCAATGATACCTTGGACAACCATAAATTGTATCATTTTGAAAAAGGGAAGTATAGTAGTATAGAGACAAAGCAGAGAATAGTACTCGACTTTTGTGTTATCACTACACTAGTTCTCAGTGAAATTATTATTGTAGTTATTGGTGAAATCAAGGGGTTTTTCTTTCACCTCATTATCTTTTGTGTTATCCCTCCTCCCGTGCTCATACTGAAAATCCCTCGTGCGGACTTTTTTTGTTTTTTTTTATAATACATGTTGGTCAAAATTTTGATAAAACAAACTAATGTTGGCTGAATTTTTGACCAACTCAGGATCTTAATTTTTTTTAAAAATAAAATGGAAAATGACATAAGGTTGAAAATTAATACCAAATGTACTAGTGGATTCATCAAAATAGAGGAATTTTTTAGAAAATGACAAACACTATAACTAATTGATCACACAAGCATTAAAACATAATTAAACAATTGGCTCCATGGCTATTCATGAACACAAATTCACAAAGCAAACACACATTCTAGAAGGAAACACTAAAAAAATAATGAGAGCACAAATAACATAATTTATTACATCATAATACTAGCCTTGAATACATATTACATCTCCTATATTGATAGGAAACCCCATACTTAATACAACTTTAAGATCTAGGGTTTAATCCTTGCAAAAATCATGCTAAATCACTAATTTAAAGAAAATTATGTACAAAAAAACTTCTAAATAGGTGCTAAGTAGGCCTACACTCTTTATTTTATTAATTACATGCTTCATGGACCTTTACATGACTCAAAAACTCATAAAAAAGGAATAGATAAGAAGAGAGAAGACTTTGGATTATTTGGGAGTTTGGCACTTCTTTAGATGCAAACTTGGGCTCCACTATGTGTATCTACCATTTAAAATGCCACCAAAATGCATATTCAGTGCATGAAAGATTCAAAAAATGGAATTGGCAGATAACTATTAGTGCCACCACAAGTGATCCAAAACTATCGGTGCACTTGTACACCTTGAAAAATTGTGCACTTGTGCACCCTAGGGTGTGATAGGGTCAAAATTGGTAGTATTTTTTTGACTCCTAAAATTTTAGTTTCCAACATTTAGATCCTTTGGACCTTTTGTCAAAATGATGTCTGGATGCGCATCTTTGAACTTTTGGATGATGGAGGCAATCTCATGAGGCTCTGGTAAGTTGATGACCTTATATTTTCTTCTTACTATTGTCACAAAAGCTCGCACCCTTGCCTAAAGTTTTTACCTAAAGGCAACCTCGTGAAACATGGAAACAATCTCCAAGCTATGAGACTTGAACTATGAGATTGAGTCTCTAGAGAAGGCCAAATTCCTTACTATCAGGGTGCACCTAACTACTCTTTGATAGGAAAATGGAGAAGAAATTCATGAAAGAAAGCTAACTAATCTAATCTAAAGGGGTTGATGCACCAAAATAGTTTATTTTGTCATATCTTTGCCTAAAAATGCACTATTCATGAATATAATCTCAAAATACACTGATTCAACCTTTGCCTTAATCCAACAGATACACATAGATCAAGAACCAAATGAAATGCCACAAGGAAATGACCTCACTCTATAACATTCAAAGGCAAGAATAGATGCTAATGTGTAGATTGACGAATAAACACAAAACATCAAAAAAGGCAAGAAGGTTTTGTACTAATATTGATGGGAGAATAAGGTAAAGCAAAGGATTACATTCACTCATAGACAAAAGGAAATTATAGTAATAGAGTATAGAATGCTTACTGCTATAGAATTAGAGAAAAAATGACTAACCCTAAGAAGGGTTACAAAATATGCTTTTATAGTTCAAGCATAACTCAAATAGATTCTACCCTAATGAAAAAGTCAACAAGTGCATTTAAGGTTGTATAGAATAATCATTGGAAATATGGGAAAGATCTGATCATGATACACATCCAGAAGTAGGAAAATCATATCATTCACTAAACATAACCTTGAGAAGATAGAAATGGTGACCATTAACACCCTAACTGGGTAGATGGATAACTAGGTGGTGATGGAGTGTCCCTTTCATTTATTTAACATGGAGAATGATGAAAGTGGTTGCAAGTGATCAAGAAGATCAAATTTTTCCATTAAAGATTATTTCTCTTTGTTATCTACACATCAATTCAGCCATATTATCGATCAACTAGAGTCAATCCATAGGGTCTACCACATGGGCTAGTCACATTTTAACATTCCACCACCTGACCATTCAAAATTATGTTGACCCACATCCTTACCTTAGTCACAGCTTCACCACCTTTAATCTTAACTAACCATTTTACCTTGCAAAAATGTGGACTCATACTAACTATTGTCACTGCTTTGTAGCTTGTCTCCAACATTTTTTACTAACTCCTATGACCTGACAACTGTATGATTCTAGGCCTTCACATTTTTGTTGTGGTTTTCTAGGATAACATAAAATATTAGTAACCCTACAAACCATGGGGATCTAACTGCCAACATACCATTCACACTGTCATGGCTTGATCCTTGACTTAACATGAAATGTCCATGACTTTGTGAAAATGAACTTAACTGCCAACTACTTACTCACCACCCAGGCCCATTGAGACACATGTCAATCCATTGTTATGGTGCTATGATTTAAGGTCTATCAGTTTTTAATAGCAACATTATGATAACCCTTAATCATCTCCGAATTAATGGTGGACAAGGGTATGTCAAGAAAATTGGCCAACTTATGTAAAGCATGAATAAAACCTCACCTACTATACCTCATTTGACAACTCTACTAGCTACAAAGAAGGAAGACCCACCTGGGATACATGGCATGCTATTACTATGGCTTTTTATTGTACATTTTTTCATAGCGATATAACGATAGCCTTAGATTCAGATCTAATCAATTGTCCATCTTGTTCTTTGCTGATTATTGTGCATGACTAAAAGGAAAAGGCCCCACCTAGATGCATGTCGGAATGTCACTATGTCATTATGACTTTTTGTCATGCAACTTTTGATAACAACAAAGTGATGACTGTAGATTCAAGAAGATTAGACAGATGAGAAGATGTGGGCCCACCAAGATCTTTATAACACACAACCACTTTGAAGACATAGGATATAAAATGTAACCTAAGGTTTTAACTGTATTTTTGACCATTTGAATATTTTAAAAGATGACCATTGGCCATGTTTGATAGAAAAAGTTCAAATTTTGGTGGGAGGGAAAATATGACTAACACTTACCTCTCGGTGATAATCCCAAACTTCTTTTCGTACTTCTACAAAATCATCCATATTTGAATCTAGTTCCTTTACTATCTCCCCAGTTTTGAATATTTTCTGAACATCATCATTAGAGGATATTGCTTCAAATCATGCTTAAACTCTTGCTCAACTATCTCTATCAAACATAACTAAGTCCTAGAGTCATCTTGGAAACACTCTATACTAGCCAAGCTATACAATTTGTCAGCCTCCAAAGTCCAAGCTTGATTCCTAGTTTGTGTCTTGAATGTCTTTGTATAGATCCAACATGACCTTATTTCCTAATTGAATATTATTGATCCAATCATCAATATTTTCCAGCTCTTATCCTTAGTATACATTCAACAACATCCAATTTTTTTGGCCTTTTATAGTCCTTAAGGCTTCAAGGTCGTTCATCTAGGTGGATACTTCTTATAGTAGCCAAAAATCCTAGTTGAGCACTCTCATGATACTATTCATGTTCTTCTATATACTATGGAAAATGTGTATGTTTAACTCTATTATCTCCACCCATTTCCATTCAAAATTGTGATGCCACCTCTGGCATGCATCCAAAAAATGAGCTAGTGGGTCCTGGGGCTAGAGCTCATTTTTCAAGGGTAGTCACTAATGCAAATTTTAGATGGGCCTACTACTTCTCTAAAAAAAACTCTTCAAAAAATTATTTAACCTTCTCAAAACTTGCATCTCCTTGTCTCCTTGATCTAATTGTTGAAATATTTGCTTCAACCCTAAAGTCATTAAGGCTTTGGTGATGTCCTTCATGGGTTTTCCTAGTACTATGTCTTGTATCTTAAAATCATGAGGTGTAATGGCCTCAAGATTTGCATGGGACAAAGGAATACTGATATGTTCTACCATATCATCTTGTATATTCCTTAAAATGAAGGCCATCCTAAATGGATCTTCCATGGGAGATGCCATAGTGCTTATAACCTATGTTAGCACTAACATTCTCTCTGTCTTTGTATTTATGTATCTTTTTTAACAACTCTCGATTGATCAAGTTAGCCTTGTTGGATTTGTACTTACAAAGGATGTATCTTGGCTAGAAGATGAAATAGTGGTGACTACTATACCTTGGCCTCTATCCATACTCCTTGAACTGTCTTATTCTTTTGTCTATTCTACACTAGGTGTGACCCCTATTATTTCTAGAATAGAGGATGATGGTTGCACTATTAGAGGGGCTTGCTCTTCCTATGGAGCCTCCTCTTCCTGAGCCACTTGTATCTCTTTCTCTACACTAATTTTGTTTGGATCCTAAAGTAATGGAGGGGTCACTTGCACAACATCTTATATTGGTAGTGGAAGAGTAGATATTTTTGGTTCTTTAGGGGGAGGAGGAGGTATGCCTACTAGGAACTATTGAAGGTGAGGTATACTATTCCAATCATCACCTAAAGGATCCTAGTGAGGTGCATCCTTTATTTACCCTTCCTCTAAATGCATATCCACAAACATGAAATCAAAATATAACAATTTAAACATATCTGATGCACTCCCAAATGTTGATTCCATCCATCCTTTCCATTCTAGGTCTATGGTATCATTGACCTAAAGTGGTTGGTCTTATGTGTCTAGAGGTATCTATGTGGTATTCCCTTTCTTTTCCTCCTCTACTACCCATTCTAAGCTTGTTTTTTGGTTTAAGGGAAGATCCTCTACCTCTTCCTCCTCCACCTCTACTTACTCTAGTATGGATTTTTGGATAGAAGGTGCAATCATCATCTTCTTTAGTCTCTTCCTTTTCACTCAAGTGATGATTGTCTTAGTCCTCGTCCTTTTGGGAAATAAGGGGGTGAATTTTTTCTTCTCTTTTTGAGGCTGCGCTTCCTCTTCCAATGTCACCTTCTTCTTCTTCTTCTTCTTCCCCCTAGCCTTCTCCTCCCTCTCAATATAAGTCAGCTCCCTTTTGTGCCCGTAGATCATCTCAACTTTGATGGGAGGATTCTCTTCATATGAAGGAATAATAACTTTAGTTGCCTTTCCTTTCTTTGGGCAAGCAGGAACCTATAGTTTTAGTACATTGGGTAGAGCTTTTAGACAGAAAGGCTTACAAAACCACTCCTTAGTTAGGTTGATCATATGTTGAGACAAGTGAAAGATGTCATCATATCTTCCTTGTCTACCTCAACATTCATAATCAGATGTTCAAAAACCCTATCCCTATTATAAATGGGATCAAGAACATCAGGAGTGTCTTTTTTCTAGATCTTGAGGGGTACCTATAAGTCCAAAACCTTTTCCACCAATGCCAAATCTATTCTACAATAATTATTGATCCTCACATCCTAATCATCAACACAATTTAGCCAATGGTCCTTTATGACCATATCTAGTATAAACTGCCTTCATGGTACATGTTGAAACATCCCTATATTATAAAAATAGGGGTGTGCCAAGGGTTAATCCTCCAAAGGGCATCTTTTCTATTCCACCTCATATGTACATATATCTTGTTTTTTCTTGACTTTGTAAGGTTAAATAGTGATGAGCCACACCCATGTTTTTTGATGCTTCTTTGTGACTCTATTATATGATGAGGCCATTTAATGGGAAATATCTAGGAGCAATCACCTATCAAATGGGTATTGTGGTAATTTATATAGATGATGGAGGTTTATGACTACTCATATCTAGGTGAATATGCTGAATTAGATGAAGTACTCACTAACTTGTGTTACTCGACCTGTTGCCTCCACTGATAATCTCTTCACATAATCTCCTTCGATGAATCAGTTTAAAATGAACATAAAAGTATCATTTTCTATCCTGTATTTAGGGCTACCCTCTTGGAGATTCTTTCTTACCAACTATGGGCAACTATAAGTGGCCAATTATTTTCCTTCACATTTCCCCTCCTAGTTAGCTCTAGAAATACAAGTGGATAGGAAACTAAAAGACAACCACATACGATGTCATATAAAAGTGTACAAAATTTTGGATTAAAATCAGCCGGTTGTGCAAGGAGTCACTGATTATGGTTCCCCAATCTATCATATTTTCTCATCTAGATCTTCTCAATAAAGTGAACCAATCCAAAACTATAAATGATTGGCTATAAGTAGGCCCCATTACCCTACTTAAGAGAATGATGCAGAAACCAATATTTGTAATCATAAATCCTCTAGTCATATCCACTTTTCCTAGCTTCTTATGTGGGATGTGGGTGATTAAGTACCACTTTTGTACTATCTCATCAACATGCATTGAGTTCTTTCTATACCACCTTTCTACACCTTCATATGTGATATCATAGTATTGGTTAACAATATGAAAACAAAACTCTTTTTCTATGTTGTTAGGCTAGATATTGAGGACAATCTCTTTGGTGACACTCTTTACAACCTTCTCATCTAGGACATAGTGCCTCACTAGGACCATGATTAACTCAGAAGAATGTACCAAAATTGGGTGTGACACTACATTGAACAACCCATTCTAAATGAGAGCCATAATTATCTCAAACCTTTCATGCAGTTTTTTGCAAAGCACAAGGAAAGTGTTCCAGTCTACATGTCTGAGTTCTATATCCTTAATCTTTAAATGGAGATCAATGAAGTGTTACTTCTTGACACTCCTTGGAAGTTGAAAACCATTGGTTTGAGCATATTCCTTGATGGTGTGGATGATGATGAAGGCATGATTTCCTGCACAAAAGATGTGAGTCAGTACCATGTTGCTTGGAAGCCTAAAAGATGTTTAATGACTTAAAAAAAATAATGAAAATCTGATTTTTTGAAAGAAAACAATTAAAGAAAATAAGGGAGTATAAAGTGCACACATGTGCACCTTGAACACCTACGTAGGGTGCACAAGTGCATGGGTTGAGCAGTTAGGGGGAATTTTTATAAGGGATTGGCACATGTTGTGCATATGTGCACTTGTATGAGGTGCACATCTTGACACCATGAAGTTAGGCTTTGAGCATGTGTGGGGAAAATATGGAGGTGTCACACCTACACAAGTGCACAAAGTGTATACCTTGGAGCTGAAAACAAGCACAAATTGCAAACATCTTTAGAGATTATAGATGGATATAAATGATGATTAAAGGGTAGGGGGTCTATTTATAGGTCCATATTATGACACACATTGCACACCCTACCAAGGTGCATAGGTACACACTTGCACATTTCTGCGTACTGGGAATAAATATGGAACTACACACCTTGGGTTAGTGCACATGTGTGCAAGTGTATATTTTTCCTTTATGTTCAAAATGATTTCCCAGAACTAGATGATGCTTAACTCCTCAACTCCTAGATCTAGACTCTAAAAAATTCAATCTCTAAGGCACCTTGAGAGACACCCTATTCTAAAGAGTGGGTTCCTATGACTCAAAAGAAAAAGAAGGGGTTCCTATTTACAAGTGGAAATGGAGCATGTGTTGTGAAGCCACAAAAAATAGCCCTCCAAAAAGGAAGAAATGAAAAAGGCATATCTTTATCAACAAGTAATCTTTAGACACACATCAAACTTATACATTCTTCCTGGTGTTATGAGAAGTTGTTAAAAACCCTCAACTTGAAACTTAGACTTTGGCCTTCATGCTTAGTGTATTTTTGGTGTCTTAATTCTACCAACTTTTCCAAGTGCTTGTCACCACAAGCATTGAGTAGTTTCAGAACAATCCTTCACTAACTAGCAAGATCTTTTAGACTTCTCTCATAAGAAAACTTTCAATCACTGTTGACTAGATGTCAAAATCCATTAGAGGGCTATTAATGAGACACCATTTTTTCATTATTTCAGTTTCATAAGTCATTTTTCAACTTCACTTTTTCATTTGATCCTTGTTTGAAATTTGATTTTATTTCAGCAAGGTAGTGATTATGAGGTGGTAATGTTGTTTGACCTATGTTATTCAAGGGGAATCCTTTGCGACACTATTTTTGAGTTTCTCTTTACTTTCTTTAAACCCTCTCAAATCTTCTTAGACTATGTAGCTTTCTTTGCTCCTTCATCTATTGATGTCTCATGTGTTCCTCATCTAGTGAACCTTGGGAACCCTGCACACCAAAAAATGATCTTGGTACATTCATAAGAAAAATCCCTTTTGCTTAAGATGAAATGTTCTAGAGTAGGCTTAGTTGCTACATACCTAGGTTATGAGGAACTTGGTTAGTTGTTTCTTTATGTGAATCATTAGTGTGGAGAGTGATCAACATAGTGTTTGAGTCAAGGGCCAATAATCCTTCATTACCTGCATATGACACCAATAAGAGACAACATCATCCAATTTTTTTGAAAAAGAAATACGCATTCCAATAGGTAAGGTCGGTTGGGGTGGTTCATATACCTTGCAATACCCAGATACATACTAAACCCCAATTTAGACAAACACAACCTCACAAAAAATCTAACTATGACTCAATTTTTTTACTCAGGCTTAACAATAATAATTAAGGAATTGGCCATTGACTGGAAACATAATCCATTCCCCTATAAGTGTGCATAGCATGAAAGTATTGTCCACTATAATTTTTGCAATCTCATAGGGGCCGATCCATAGGTGCTATTATTTGGTATGAATTTGTAGTTTCTCCTTAGCTTTATCCCACATGAGAACTAGGTCAGAGATTCTAAAATCCTTTATTGTGGCTCTTTTATTGAACTAATGCTTGATGCGAACTTGATTTTTTGACATGTGTTCTAATGTCATTGTACTTTTCTCATAAACTCTAAAGGGTTCATAAGTTTGACTTGGAATCTGTTCACATTTTCAACATATCCCCTCATGAATTTCAACACTAGAATTTTTAGATTCAGGGAAAAAATATGCTCTTGGCCATAAACCAACAAATAGGGTGGTGCACCCAAAGCATTAATCAATCTCACCCTATCAGTCAACAAGATGTATTTTAACTATGTATGATAGTCTTTTGGATTCTTTATGAGTAAGCATTTAATGACCATTATTAGATTCTTCTTCATAAACTCAACAACTCCATTTCCTTGTGGGTAGTAATTGGATGAAAACTTGATTAAAACTTGATTCTCCAAGGACCATTGGGTAAGGAAAATTGAGGTAAAGGAGGATCCATTGTTGCATACTAAAAACAAGGGCATCCCAAAACTGGTCACAATATGTTCTTCAAGAACATTGGTGACTACTTGTGCCATATAGTTCTATAATGTTTCAAGTTTAGTCCACCTTGTGCAATATTTTGTGGTTTTTAATATAAAAGTATGCCTTGTCGATGATGGTATTGGTGGGTTCATGGACCCAATGAAGTCTAACCCCCACTTAAAGAAAGTGAAAAGTTTGAAGATTGGTTGCAAAGGCATGATGATATGTCTCTCTCTTTTGGTACTTGTTTGACAAACATGGCAAGACCACACATATTCGTATGTATCCTTGAAAAGGGTAGGCCAATCATATCTAGACTTCAAAATCTAGTGAGCTATAGCTTTTGCTGACCCATGCATAATACCATATTTATCATGATATTTCTCCAATACCTCTTTGTCTTCCTCTCAATTCAAATACCTCAGTTATATTCCTTCATAATTCCTCTTGTTAAGTTTTCCATCTTGGAGCATATAGGACTCATATTCCATTTTCAGACCTCTATATTGGGATCTATTTATTCCTTGGGGGCATTAGTTTTGTAGAAGATAATACACAATATCTTGATACTAGACATCTATTATGACTTCATTGTTCATGTACACATGAGATACTATTCCCTATTCTTCATTATCAACCATCATCTTGGTTAACCCCTATCCTTTCACTAGCTTTATTGTTTGAATTTCTAAGTTAAAATCTTGTAAGATAGCCATCTACTTCCCTCTTCTCTCTCCTAGCTCATTTTGCATAAGTATGGACTCAACTGTTGGGTTGGGCACAATGAAATATATCTCGCTTCATAATATATAGTGATAGAACTTCTTGATTACTTTTACCAAGGGAAATGACTATTTTTCTAGGTTAGGGTAATTCAGTTTGACGTTCTTCAAAGGGAAACTCATGAAAAAATGGGCCTCTCATCTTCACCATCCCTCATTTGTGTAAGAATATCCACACATGAGTGTTTTGAAGAAAAAGAGTAGACCTTGAATGATAGTTGATAGTCAAAGCTGATGAGTACTAGGGCAGTAGAAATAGCCACTTTGATGTCTTCAAAAGATTTCTTGACTTCAAATGTCCATTCAATATATACCACTTTTTTAGTAGATCATTTAGAGGGTGTACTATTTTGGCAAAACCATTGATGATTTTTTGCACAAATATGATCTTTCCAAAGAAAGACTTGAACTCCTTGGGACTATTGGGAGGCAATAATTTGAGTATTGCCTCAATTCACTTAGGGTCAATGGAAATGTCTATTTCAAAAATGATGTGTCTAAGGAGCTTCACTTTTGTGACCCCAAACAAAGATTTCTTGGGATTGAGGGATATGCTATATTTTTGATGCAGGAGCATCTTGGGTGTAAGAGAAATCTTGCATCACCTAAAAATATTTTATTTTTAGTCTTTTGAATTTTAATAAGGACCAGTAGACATGGTGGTTATTATTTATAGGAACTTTCTATCTTTAGTACATTTTTCGTATGAACTCAAAATGCTCTCATTTTCTATAGGAAGGTTTGTTTTAGAGTTGTAAGCCTAACATAAGAATCTCATTGCTCAAGCATAAGTATCAGAGAAATTTTTATGGATTTTTGGTGAAAATATTTGCAAAAAAACTTCAGGCTCACTATTGGAGGCCTTAGAGTGCCCAGATGAGGTCCAAAAATTTGAGAAAAGGGCACTAGCACAATTTTGAGCTTGTAGATCAGAAGCTGGCATTTCCAAAAAGTGGTTATAATAGCCAATGAGAGCAATTATTTGTGAGTTATGGGATTTTGAAGTTGGGCTACCCAAAATATCTAAAATAATTGTCAAAGATGTATTTTTCTGACTCTATATGTATTGTTAGGGTCTATTGGCCCTAGGTATTAAGTTTCAATGTCTAAAACCTTCCTAGGTGACATAAAATTGCCTATTTAAGAAAGGCCCAAACATTGTCTAGAACAACTCTGGGTGATAGTTCGTAGCTTGTCTTGCAAATTATTGTAATGAAGGCACCCAAGTGGGTTAGCACATTGTACTTGTGAATTTTGTAATTTTGCATTTGTGGTTCAAATAAGAAGTTCATTTTTTTAATCATATTTGCTATTGTTTCTTTTTTTTCTATTATGGTTTATGGTATTAAGGGGAGCACCCTTGATCAAGTGGTATTGGAGCCAGAGTTCTTGAGTGTGTGGATAGATCATTGATTGTGAGGCAGTTCGCACTAGGACCATGGTTTGGGCTGAGTGTGTAGACAAATTGTCGATTGTGGGGCAATTTGCACTAAGGTTTCAGTGGAATCGTGAAAATGCCTCTACAAAGAGAGCATGGTGGAAGAGCTGTAGGTGTTACACCTGAGGGTTTTTGAGCCCTCCAAAGGCAAATGCATAGAGGAATAAATCTTCCTGTAAGAGATGAAAGTGACCTGATGAGGATGAAGTAGAAGAAAATGCTAAAGCAGAGGTAGTTCTAAACCTAGAGGAAGAGAGGCCTTTTAGGGCCATCTCCAAGATTGGAAAAAGACCTAAGTTTGAAGTTCCTACATTTTAAAGGAAATCTTAACCTAGAGGAGCTAATTGATTCGATCAATGAACTAGAGGAGTACTTTGAGTATGAAGATACTAACGATCCTAATAGGGTCAAGTTTGCAAAAGGTGAAATTGAAGGGACATGTAAAAATCAGGTGGTAGGAGGTTTAGTTGGAGCAAAATAGAAAGGGAAAGGACAAAATCACCAGATGAGATTAGATGATAGCTAAACTAAAGTGATAATTCATTCCCATGGATAATGAGCTTGATCTACTAAAGAAAATGCAAGGATTGAAGAAAGTGAGAAAGTTCAAGAGTATATCAAAGAATTATATAGAGTTCTCATTAGAACCAGCCATGTAGGAGTTGATAAGGAGAAAGTCACCCATTATCTTAATGGGTTAAGGCTAATTTTTCAAGATGAGCTAAGTCTAGCTTGAATGATTAGAATTAAGGAGGCATACCAGTTTACCCTAAGAGTTGCAAAGAAATTGAGCAAGAAATGTGACAATAAGAATAGTGGAAGAGGTCACGATGGAAGATCTGGCGAACGATCTTATGGTGGCTATAATGATGATTAGAAGAACAGGGATGAGGTTGGAAGTAGCTAGTAGAAAAAGAGGGAAAACATTTCCAATCATTTCCATAATAAAAAAAATAGAGATCAGAGAGGAAGAGGAAGAGGACAAAGATCTAGAAGAGGAGGCTTCCATGGAAAATATTTTCACTATGGAGAAGAAGGGCATAGAGAATTTGAATGTTCCTAGCACCAAGGAAGGACAGATCAAAGAATAGAAGGCCAAACAAGAGCTACACATGTTGATGAAGATGCCAGATCATCACATTCTAAAGATGCTGAACGAGGAGAAGTCCTAGTTAATAGAAAAATCCTATTGAGTGACAAGAATGAACCTGATCAAAGAAGGAGCTTGTTTTTCACAAGTTGTAAATGTGAAGCTAAGTGTTGTGATGTGATCGTTAATGGTGGAAGTACTAACTATCTGGTGTCAAAAATGATGGTCACCAAGTTGAAGTTGAAGAGATAGAAATGCCCGTGTTCATACCATATTGCTTGGGTGCAAGATGACCACAAGGTCATGGTTAATGAGCAGTGCTCAGTGAAGTTCAAGATTGGAAGTTGCTAGGATAAGGTACTATGTGATATCATACCTATGGACATATATCATATGTTGCTAGGTAGGCTGTGGTAATTTGATAGGCATGCTATACATAATGGGCAAGAAAATACCTACACTCTGACCAAGGATGGAGTGAAACATAAGTTGAAGCCATTGAAGGAGAAAGAAGAAAAGGTATGTAGTGCTGCTAGAATATGCTTTATTAATGGAAAAGAGTTTCTCAAAAGTATGAAGCATGAGCATGTGTATTTTTCTATAATTCCAAAAGATAGTAAAGAACAAGTAGAGGAAATTGGACATATTGCTGCTAGGCACCCAAATAAGAAGAACAAGGATGAGAAGAAAGGTCACAAGTGCAATGGCAAGAAAGACTTCAAATCATTCAAGGACAAAGGTAAGAAAAATTGTTTCATGGCTAAGGATTCTAATGATTCTGATAATGAAGAAGAAGATGAAATTGTTTACATTGCTGTAAAGGATGAATCTGATAATGATGAGGAAATGACACTCATTTCTCACGTACATGGATTATAGATAGTGATTGTTATCATCACATGACTGGTGATAAAACTAAGTTTGAACATTTTAAAGACTATGATGGTGGCAGTGTGAGATTTGGTAATAATGAACCTTGTTGCATAAAAGGAAAATGAAGAATCTCACTAACCAAATAACTTGTATGTGATAATGCATATTGGGTAGAAGGACTAAAATACAATTTGTTGAGTGTGGCACAACTATTCAATAATGGATTCAAAGTAGAATTCATGCACAGAAAAACAAGACTATTGGATGGAAAAGGATAGCTGATTAGATCAAGCACTCAAACAAAAGGTAACTTGTTTTTATCTTGAACTTGGTGAATGTTCATGTTTTATTGCTCAAGTTGAAGAAAGTTGGCTATGTCATAAGAGGTTGTGTCATGTGAACTTTGATAACTTGGTGAAAATAAGTAAATTTAGGAAAGTAAGAGGCATTCCTAACATAAATAAACCTAAGGTTGGTCTATGCAAGAATTGTCAAATTGGCAAGATGGGAAAGACTAGCTTTAAAAGTAAGAACTATTAGTCTGAAGAAGTTTTAGAAATTATGCATACTGATTTGTGTGGACCTATTGGAATTGAAAGTTATACTGGTGAAAATTTATTCATTCTTTTTGTTGATGGTTATTCAAGAATGATGACTATCATGTACCTAAGAGAGAAATAAGAAGCATTTGAAAAGTTCAAATGGTATTTGGCTAGAGTAGAGAAGGAAATAGGCAAAAGACTAAAATTCTTGAGGTCAGATAGAGGTGGTGAATTCATTTCACATGAGTTCAATAAGTTTTGCATTGAAAGGGGAATTAAAAGGTAGGTTTTAGCACCTGGTACTCTTGAACAAAATAGAATAGCTAAAAGAAGGAATAGATCTATCATGGTCTGTTGAAGAACCTTAATGATTGAAAAGAGCATTGCTATCAAATACTGGAAGGAAGCTATCAACACTGCGGTTCATACCTTGAACTCAGTACAGCTGAAGAAAGACTCATTTAAAACCCCCTATGAGTTATGGTATCGCTACAAACCCAATGTAAGTTACCTAAAAGTATTTTGAAGAAAATGTTACATTTTGAAAGAATCTAGAAAAGGTAAATTTTATGTGAAGGGTGATGAAGGAATATTTTTGGGATATTCTTGCAAAAGTAAAGCATATAGATGTTTGAATTTGTCTACTCACAAAGTCATAGAAAGTGCACATGTGAAAGTTGATGAGTTTGCAGAAAGAACTGAAGAAGAAAGAAAAAGGGAACCAACAGACTACTAGAGATTTGTTTTCATTGAACCTAATATAGTGCCAGGTACACCTATCAACCAAAAATCTTCTACTCTAGAATCTTTTGTAACTGAGTTGTAGGAAGCTCAAACCAAGCTAATGCCTACTGATTTTCAAGGACCCAAGTTGCAAATAGAAGCTATTGAATAAACAGCTACCGAGCCTGAGCAACCATAAGCAGAAGTTGAAACACAAAAAGATAACAATGTAATTCATTCAATAGGAAAGGAGCCTATGCTAGACAAGTATGTCAGGAGGCATCATGCACCAGATCAGATCATTGGAGATAAATCTAGAGGAACTATGACAAGAAGTAAGTTGAAAGGTACTTGTTTACTTGCTGAATTTGAACCTAGAAGTGTCAAAGATGCATTAGAAAATGAAAGCTAGATTGAGGCTATGAATGAAGAGATAGAGCAGATAGAGAAGAACAAAACATGGACTCTTGTACCTAGGCCTAATGAAAAAAATGTGATTGGAACTAAGTGGGTATTTAGAAATAAGCTAAATGAGGATGGTAAGGTGTCAAGAAATAAAGCTAGATTAGTATGCAAAGGATACTCTCAAGAAGAAGGTATAGACTATGGAGAAATTGTTTCTCTTGTTGCAAGATTGGAAGGTGTCAGAACCTTACTTGCATATGCTATACACAAAGGATTCAAATTTTATCAGATGGATGTCAAGTCAACATTTCTCAATGGTATACTGGATGAAGAGGTTTACATTGAATAGCCTAAAAGTTTTGTTGATCCAGACAAGAAGGACATGATCTGTAGATTACATAAAGCATTGTATGGTCTAAAACAAGCCCCTAGAATATGGTATGAGAGATTACGTAACTATCTTATTTAGATTGGTTTTCAAAGAACTAATGATAATAGTAGCTTGCATATCAAGGAAGGACTAGATAATAAGATTGTTTTGGTAGAAATATTTGTAGATGTATTTTGTTCACAGGAAATGATGATTCTTGCAAAGAATTTTCAGAGAAAATGAACAAGAAATTTAAAATGTTAATGTTTGGTGAGATCAAATTCTTTGTTGGTTTTCAAATTCAACAGAATAAGAATGGTATTTACATCACTCAATCAAAATACATCAAGGAGATACTGAATTTTTTTGGTATGGAAGACTATAAATCAGTTGGGACTCCAATGTGTACTAGATTCAAACTTACCAAGGATGATGAATCAAAGGAAGTGGATTAGACATTGTATAGATCTATGATTGGAAAGTTGCAGTATGTAGTTCATACAAGACTAGACATTGCCCTTACAATAGGAATTGTAGCAAAATTTTTAGAAAAACCAAGAGAAAATCACATGATGGTAATCAAAAGGATTATGAGATATTTGAAAGGCACTGAAGATTATGGATTATGGTATAAACTTGGAAAAAATCTAGATTTAAAAGTGTTTATTGATGCAGACTAGGCAGGAAATATTGATGATAGAAAGAGTACAAGTGGAGGAGCTTTCTTTCTTGGAAAGAGGTTGGTTTCTTGGACAAGTAAAAATCAAAATTGTACATCCCAGTCCATAGCAGAAGAAAAATATGTTGCAGCAGTAGTAAACTATTCAAACATTGTTTGGTTTAAACAATTATTGGAAGGCATGAAGGTAGCGATTAAAAAACCAATTGACATGTTTTGTGACAATACAAGTGCAATTAATATATCCAAAAATCTAGTGATGCATTCAAAAACCAAGCATATTTCTATAAAGTATCACTTTGTCAGAGAATTGGTGCAGGATAACGAGATCAGATTGGAATATGTCCATACAAAGGAACAAATTGCTGACATATTCACAAAGCCTTTACCTAATGATGCTTTCTTGTATCTAAGAGGTAATTTAGGGGTCATTCCCCTATCTTAAGCTCATTAAAATATAGTTTTAGTGATGCATCACCAGGAATAGAATTGAAGATCTATCAGTTGATGCAACAAAGTAATGAAGACATTGCATATGAATCAATACTTAAGGTACATTGGAATTCATTTGAGTTGTGTTGTCTTTGGCATGTGTTGTCAAAGAGGGAGAGTTTACTGTCATATCTTTCTAAAATTTGCAAGAAAAAGAGATTACTATGAAAGAGGAAGATTTATGTATTTGAGGAGTTTTGTGGAATGAAATATAAAAGGGAGAAGCATTTTGTTAGAAAAGACTTGTTTTCAAATTTCATTATGCTATGACATGTTGTGTTGCCATCAATGCCAAATAGAGAGATTGTTGGATACAATTGTTCAATTATGTGTTGTCTTTGATGTTACAAAAATGTCATATCAGTTATCAGTCAGAGTCTACCGAGTTCAGTTGGTCAGCAAAGCAAAAGACAGTGTCTACCGAGTGTTCTCAAACTTTACCTTGTGCAGATAGTTGTCACTGAGCTTTCAAGGTTAGCAAAATAAATTCAGTGTCTACCAAGCTTACTTGGTCATCAAAGGAAATTATGGTAGAGAACAGTTCTTACCAAGCTCTCATGGTCAGTGAAGGAGATTTAGTTCTTACTGAGTTCACTTAACAGCCAAAGGATTTTGCAGAATTTGTAGTATTAGCCAAGTTGAGATGGTTAACTCAAGAAATTGTTTCGGAAATAGTGTTTACGGAGCAGGGTCATCCAATAAAGGAATTAATTATTTTGGGAAATAAAGTTTATTTTTTTAATGTAAATTTGTAGCCAACTGATGTATGGTTTATTAGTAAATGTAACTTGTAATTGACTCGAATTGACAATTTGTAATGTATAAATAAAAAGGTCAAGTTGTGCACTCTAATTCTAAGGAATGAGTATGCAATGAGCTAATTGTGTGAAGAGGCAGTATAAGGAAATTTGTAAGAAGGATCAGATATCTTGAGGAGAAGAAAAGTTATATTTGATCAGCAGGGATCTATTGAAGAAAAGCAGAGATCTGTATTAGCAAAGTTCAGTTGCATCTCATTTAGGTCACTTATTGTTACTTTCTCACCATTATAGCAATATTTCCTAAATCTCTTAACAGAGTTGGTTTAAAAACCATTTTATAAATCCTCTAACAAGGTGGATAGTTCAGTTGAATTTTTCTAAAGACCTCTAGCAAGGCCACTCCTAGCAGGTGATTAAATCCTCTAACAAGGTCACACCTAACAATGTGTATTGTAACCTTTAACAGGGTTGGCTCCTAATACGGCTCACTTTGGAAGAGTGAAAATTGGTAGCTAGTTACTTGGTGATTTTTCCATATTGGGTTTCTACATTAAATCGGGTGTCTCTTGTGTTTATGTTATTTACTTTTGCATAATTGTGAACACTTAAAATCAGTATTAGTTAATCTACCGAGTTACAACATTTTTGTGAATGTTTACCGAGTTATAGTAGTAAGTAACTTGTTTGACATCAAAGGGATCTATGGATTTGTTTTTCTGGTAACTAATTCACCCCCCCTCTAAGTTACTCCATCTATAATTCCAACACTTTTCATGGACTAGATAGTTTTTACAGAAAGTTCATAAGAGGTTTTAGCAGTATTTGTGGACCCTTGACTGAAGCAGTGAGAGGGGATAGGAAAGAGTTTAAGTGGACTGTAGGAGCAGATGAGAGTTTTAATCTGTTGAAACAAAAAGTTACTAAGCAACCTATTTTAGCACTTCCAAATTTTAACAAGGTGTTTCAAGTAGACTATGATGCTAGTGGTACTACAATAGGAGCTATTTTGAGTGAAGAAGGTAGACATGTTGCTTATTTCAGTGAGAAATTGAATGATGCAAAAAGAAAATATTCTATTTATGATTAGGATTTTTATGCTATAGTTCAAGAATAGAAGAAGTGGAAACACCATCTTCTTCCTAAGGAGTTTGTTTTGTATACTAATCATCAAGCTTTGCAATATTTGAATAGTCAAGGAAAATTGAACCAAAGGAATTTGAAGTGGGTTGAGTTTTTGAAAAGTTATACACTTGTTTTGAAGCACAAGAGTGGGAAGTCTAATAGAGTTGCATATGCTCTTAGTAGAAGACAACTTTTGCTGACAAAAATGCAGATAGAGGTGGTTGGGTTCAAGGAATTTGGTACTTTGTATCTAGATGATTCTGATTTTAGTGAAGTGTGGAAGGCTTGTAAATTTTTTTTTACACTTAACAGGACAAAGTGGTTGGATTTCATGATCTAGGATAGTATTTTGTTTAAAGGAAGCCAATTGTACATTCCTAGAATTTTAATGAGAGAGAATCTCATCAAGTAGAAGCTTTGGATAAAACCATTGACTGGACATTTGGCAGAGATAAAACCATAGCTTTGGTTGTTGGGAATTATTATTGGCCATAGTTGCAGCAAGATGTGAAAAAGTTTGTACAAAGTTGCAGAGTATGTCAGATGGTGAAAGGAGTGAAGTATAATACAATGTTGTATCAGCCATTACCTACACTAGAGAAGCCATAGGAGGATGTCAGCATGGATTTTGTTCTTGGATTACCAAGGACACAACGTGAGCATGATTCTATTTTTGTGGTGGTTGATAGGTTTTCAAAGATGGCACATTTTATTCCTTGCAAGAAGACTAGTGATGTTGTTCATGTAGCAGAATTGTTTTTCAGAGAAATGGTGAGTCTACATGGTTTTCCAAAGAGTATAGTTTTAGATTGAGATACCAATTTTTTTGGGTATTTCTAACATACATTGTGGAAGAAGTTGAAGATAGATTTTAAGTTTAGGCCATCACATCATCCACAAATTGATGGATAGAAAGAAGTTGTGAATCAAAGTTTGGGAAACTTGCTAAGATGTTTGGTTGGAGACAAGCCAAAAGGATGGGATATGATTTTACCTAGTTGTTTGTGCCATCACAAACAACTAGGCCAATTCTATGTTACTTGGTACTTGTTAATAATGATGCTCAACACTTGAATTTTTTTGGCATCTACTATTCACTTGGCACTTGAACTGCTCAACACATGAGTAACTTGACACTCATTCCAACTCAACATCTATACACATTATACTCATCATATGTTACTAGCTCGAAATGAACTTAGTAGAAAGCTTAAGTGTGTTGACACTCAATTGTCAAAACCAATATGAGATCAACAATCTCCCCTTTTGAGATTAGTGGAAAAAACATTTAATGAAACATGATGAATCTAATCTCCTTGAGTATAATATACATCCAATTCATCATATATACAAAACTTCAAAATTGTTCAAAATTTTGTAAAGAACTATATACCTCAAAATTTTATAACTCCCCCCAAGTTAATATGTCTTTTCTGTATTAAAAAAATATTTGAGTAGATTTACCTCTATTGTTTCTCTTTGTGGCTTTAATAATTCTGATACTCTTTATCTAATATATTTTGATGTGCCCTATTTGTTCTACTTTCGTACTATTTTTACTCCCCCTTTCACATGTCTCCTCAGTGCATATAGCTTTTCCTTTAATATTTCTCCCCCCTTTTGACACTGATGTCAAAGAGTTTATACACTAAGCATGTATTTATCTAAGAAATTCTTATTAACATCCATTACAATCTTGAGAGTAGCATCCAAGTTGTCTATTGCAACATCTAATGATTTGATTTGGATGGCTATCTCAGCTGCAAGGTGAACTAAGCTATCCAAAGTTGAAAGATTAGGATGTTTCTTGAGTATTATTTCAGCATAGGCTAGCTCCTTCTAAATTATTTCCATGTGAGGGGTCATGGAAGCTTGAATTTGAATTAGTTTGGCTCTTATGTTTTCCTCTTATGCTATAAATATAGCTAGTTCCTTTTGCGTGTGAAGCATTATATGGAGATGCCTCTCACTTTGAGCTAGATTTTGTGGTAATTTCATACCAAATATTTTCAAGTTTCTTTCTAGACTCAAAATCCTCTAGCTTGTTTCTTGTGTGAAGAGTGCGAGGTCACAAAATTTAGTGTACAATGAGAATATATTCTCAAGTACCTTCTTCACTTTTTCTACTTTGTAGCCAACTCCACTTGTGATAGTGCTATCCCAATAGATATCTTCTCATTTACCTTTCCTTGAAACTTCTTTTTAGACCATACCATGAGTTTTGCATTGGTTTCTTGGCCTTCATTTTGTCACCTATTCAATAGTTTTTGACAATTGTTCCAATATTGGCTTGGTTTCATTAGTTGTTTGCAAGTTGAATTTATCTAAAAAGATGGCTTTTATCTCATGTAGTGCTTTCTTTTGCTTATACTCCTTTCTAATTATCTCTTGGTTTTTGTTCATTTCCAATGCCTCTTGCATTTCATTAATCGGTTCATGGTTGCATAGTCATATTTTGGTATAATTATTTCCTCATCTAGTGTTGGGTCTCCATAGTGAAGTACCATTGCAACCTTTTTTTAACTTGAGCCTAGTGCTAAAATTTGAAATGGCATTGTATCAGTGCTCGGCTCCTGAAGGACTTTGGTAGGAGTGCCAATTGTTGGAAAATTAACCAATGTATGTATGGCTTCTTGCTTCTTTTCATTTAGAATGTCCTTTTCTTCTTCTGATTTATCTTGATCAATCACAATTATTTGTCTTGCACCTTGTGTTTGTGTTGTAGGTATAGATACCTCTATTTTTCATGTTTGTTCCTTTGTGACTATGGTATCAACCTTTGCTGTTGTATCTTCTGATGCTTGCTCTTGAGGTTGACCACTATTAGTTGTAGGGATGGAAAAAGGTGGTTCTTTTGTATTCACCTTATCCCTAGTTAAGTCAATTATTGCTTTCTATAGCTCATCCATACTGACCAACACTGGATTATCACACAATTTTGCATGTAGTGTAGATTGGTAAAGGATCTTCTTTAGATCCTCTGTAGTTAGTGGATTGATGTTTTGAGCTGAGTAGTTAGGAAAATATTTTACTTTTATTGTTTCTATAGGTGTATTTATGTCATGTGGAGGGCTTAATGGTGGTAGTTGTGTGTCTTGCGCACCTTGATTTGTTTGTTGCTCCTCAATTGTTGCCATATCATCTCCCTTTTGTTTTGTCCCCCCCACTATGTTGCCTTCCTTTTCAACTTCTCCTTCCTTGTCATTCTCTTCATCTTCTCCATTGTTCCCTCCCTCAAAGGAATCTTCTTCTCCTTCCTTGATAGTAGTCAGGCCATATATCAACTTCCACATTTGAGTTGATTTCTTTACAACATCTTCAATCTTGTTTTGAAGAATGCTGAAGGCTCTATACTTGGGTGTAAATTTGCTACCATGTTTCTTGTTTGCCTTTGTTATTTTCCCTTTTGATAGCTCTCACATCACTTTTTCCAATGTAGACTCTCTTATTTCCTTCTCCATATTTGGGCAATAATTCTATTTATTCTCAACAATTGAATATAAATCCTTGGGCATTGTAGTGTCAAATTCAATAGGGGTATTCTTGAATTTTTCCATCATGGCATACATTGATTCTTCAACCTTGTTTTGATCTTCTCTACTTAATTTATTGAATTTAATATTTTTCAAACCAGTTAAGTCTACATTATCCCTAATATTATCACAAATGTTTTCAATATTAGACTTGGAAGCATGACTTACTACTCTGAACTAGCTTATGTCTTCTGACTGGGTCCTTTCTTCATCAGATTCAAGTTGTACAACATATTTCCTCCTTAATTTCTTTTGCATTGAACCTTGTTGTTCAATATCCTTCTTCTTCTCTTTTATTTTCTCCTTATCCTTTTGAGTGGTGGCCCTTGTGGTTGCTCTTGTGGCTAGAGTAGTGGGCTTTGCAGGACTTGGTTTAGCAATTCTATTAGTAGGTAAACTGGTAAATCACCATTGAAGATTGTATTTGGGAGTAGTCCCAAAAATGTTTCTAAATTGAGGCAGTTGGATAAAGGAGAGATAAGTAGTGCTGAAGTAGAAGATTTTTCTAAACATTTGAAGAACATCCATGAGGAGGTGAGGAAGCATATTATAAAGATGAATACATAGTATAAGGATAAGGTAGACGCAAAAATGAGGTCTAATGAATTTTATATTGGAGATGAAGTCATGGTTCATTTGATAAAGAAGAATTTTCTAGTGGGTACATATAATAAGCTAAAGATGAAGAAGTTTGGACTGTGCAAGATAGTGAAAAGGCATGATTTTGGAAATGCTTATGAAGTGGAGTTGCCTACTGAATTGAATATTTCACTAGTATTTAATATTTTAGATTTGAAAAAGTATTATGAAGGAGGTGATGGAGATGAAGTTGCAAAAGTGTAGTGGAGTATTAAAGTAACTAGTTCAACTACAAAGGAGATTGAGGAGATACTGGACAGTCATGTTGGAAAAAGTACAAGGAACAAAACTTATGAGGAATATCTAGTCTAATGGAAAGGGAGGCCAGTATAGGATTCATCATGGTTAGCAAAGGAGGAGGTTGACCACCTTGGTTTTTCTTTGAACACATGAGATGTGATAGAGTCACTTCTCAAATTACCCTGGGTGTCTGATGCAGGACATTCCTACTTGTAAGAGCAATCTTGCATCACCCAAAAATATTTTATTTTTAGTCTTTTCCATTTTAATAAGGACTAGTAGATAGGGTAGTTACTATTAATGGGAACTTGCTAATTTTAGTAAGTTTATCATATGAGCTTGGAATGTTCTTATTTTCTATAGGAAGGTGCATTTTAGAGTTGTAAGCCTACCATAAGAATTTCATTGCTCAAACATAAGTATCAAAAAAGTTATTGCAGATTTTCAGTTGAAAATTTGCAAAAAAAATTTCAAGCTCACAGTTGGAGGCCTTAGAGTGCCTGGATGAGGTCTAAAAACTTGATAGAAGGGCACTAGTGTGGTTTTGAGCTTGTAGATAAGGAGCTGGCACTTTTGAAAAGTGGTTATAATAACCAATCAGAGCAACGGTTTGTGAGTTATGGCCTTTCGACGTTGGGCTACTTGAAATATCTAAAATAATTGTCAAAGCTATATTTGGCTGACTCTATATGTATTGTTAGGGCTTTTCATCCCTATGTATTAAGTTTCAATGTCTAGAACCTTCCTGGGTGGCATAAAATTGCCTATTTAAAAAAGGTCTGAACATTGTCTAAAACAACTCTGGGTGATAGTTCACAGCATGTATTGCAAATTATTGTAATGAAGGTGCCCATGTGGGTTAGCATATTGTACTTGTGAATTCTGTAATTCCACATTTGTGGTGCAAATAAGAAGTCCCTATTTTGTTCTCAATTTTTTTGTTGTTTCTTTATTTTCTATTATGGTTTATGGTATTAAGGGGAGCACCCTTCATCAATTTTCTACATTGGTTGAGTACCTGCTTCAAGTCAACAATATATTTTATTTTTTGTTTTGAGAAAAGCATGCGATCATCCATGTAGATGGTGATACATTTGTCTACAAAACCTTTTAATGCTTCATCCATGGCCCATTGAAATGTAGCTCTTGCATTGATAAGGCCAAAGGGCATTCATCTATAGACAAATGTTCCCCACTTGGTGATGAATGTTGTCTTCAGTCTATCTTCCTCATCTACCATCACTTGGTTAAATCTAGAGTACCCATCTAAGAATGACATCATCTGAGACCTATTCACTATCTATGATACTTCATCAAGTGAAGGAAATGTGTAATTATCTTTCTAAGATATCTAGTTTAGGTTTTTGAAGTCTTCACACAAGGAGATTTGCCTAGATTTCTTTTTAACAAATATGAGGTTGGCCACCTAGGTAGAGTGGAGAAGAAGGAAGATGATTTTGGAATCCAACAACTTTTGAACTTCTTCCAAACAGTAGAGGGATATTATGTGTGATAATTTTGGGATCATAGGTCTTGAGTTCTTCTTGACTCTAGGTCTTGAGTTCTTCATAACTCTAATCAATGACATCCTTATACTTGGTGAGAAGGTGTAACATTTATCTCTCTCATGAGGGGTACAAGCATTCTCAATGTTGATAATTTTGGGATCATATTTGGTACCTAGGTTATTAGAGTCACACTCATCATTTACCTTCTCTTCAAGGGTCCTCTTGTGTTGTGTAGACTCATTGTGGTCAAAGATGCATCATAACTCCATCATTCCCTTGGGGATAGTGTTAATTTTAAAGTTTATGATGCTGTCATGATCTTCTTCTTCCCTTTGGTCTTTTGGATCTCTTTTGAGCTTGTCCTCAATTATCTATCCTTCAAATAATGTGTTGCACATGATGAACTCAAGGATTTATTGGTCATGTTGGAAGACTTGAAAGTTTGTGATATTATGTGGGATAGATGATGTTGCCACAAGCTTAACAGAAAGCCTTTTAAGTCTTGTCCTTTCAACATATTGTAACATACTAGCCAAGATAGCAAGAGTTTTGACCATTGTATTTCTTCTTCTAGGAATAGATTGGATGTTCAATGCCTCAAATTCCTCCATCAAGTCCTAGATATATTTATGATGGCCCATCAACCTTTTTCATTATAGGAATAAATAACTTTGACTTGTCAAATCATTGGTTGAGAATCTCCCTCAACTATGAGGGCTTTGACATTATTTACAAGTGCAAAAAGGAGTCGTCACACTAGAGCCTTATACTATACCACATTGTTGGTGTATATGAACTAAAAATGATAGAAGATGCATAAGGATTTTCCTTTGGGATTAATTAACTCAATTTTAGCTCTGACTCCTTGCTTGTACTTAGAGCCATCAAACCTGAGAGTCCAAATTGCTTATTGCTTGGGTACCTTGGAATTATGTTTATTTTTTCTAACCTTTTCCTTCACTTTATCTTTAAATGATCTCTTCTTGGGGACCCATTGCACCTTTCTTTGAGTTGGCCTTACCTAGTAGTTTCATCTAACGTGGGAACAACTCATTTTCTTTATTTTTCTTGAATTTCTTCACTCAATTTGGTGACCTTAGAGGTTTGAGGATTGAGTCGCACAACCATCAAGATCCAACCTTGACCTTTTACAAAACATCACCTTTTGCACATAGTGACCATCCCTTGGGGAGGAGAACACAAAGCCTTGCCATTAGAAGATGTATCACTGTATGATGCATCGAGATCTTCTTTAATTTCCTCCAAAGAGGTGCCTTCTACAACTTCAAACTTTTCTAGGTAGACTTCAATATCATAGTCATTTATGGTATTCTCCTAAATGTCATTTGTAGCTTGGTTGTCTATTCCTAAGAGGTTTCCTAACTTTTTGTTTGTGGGCTAAGATAATTGAGTCAATAGTTGAGCAATAATGTCTTGAAAACTCAAGCATTCAATCTCAGAATGAATCATGCACTGTAATCTACAAAATCTAGGGAGAAGTATGATATTTGGATCCATGTCTTCTACGAGGCGTTGCAAATTTCTAACCATGCTATCAATGAATTGGGTGGAAATTTCATCTTGGGGAGAGGACTCTTGCCAACTTTTATTGATTATCATTAAATCTTTTTGTCTAAAGGACGTTGAGTCCCATTATTCTTTAATATCCTAATTCTAACTGAAGAAACACTACTTTTTTAGGGGTATTGTATGTTGTGATCATCTTCTTCATATTGGGCTCAACACAGATCTTAGTTTGGTTACTTAGTTCTTTCCATGGAAACCATAGTTGAGTGAAATCTATGAAAAACATCCTCTAAGGAATCTAGTCCATTCCCTACTTAGGAGAATGTCTCAGGTATGTTTACTACATAATTTTGATGATATCTTGGATCCTGGGATCTATGGTCAACTGAATAATACATCTTTTAGAATCCTAATGACTCTTCCTTTTGTCTTATCAAGCTGAATTACCACTTGATTGGTAGGTTATGGAGTGACTCCTAGCCTTTGAGATATTGAAAGTGGCATGAAATTGCATGAAGTTCCTAAATCTATGATGCAATTATGAATATTCTTCCCAAAGATCTGGATACTTAGCATAAAAGGAGGCACTTCCATGTTGTCTTTGAACATAGTTGTGTTAGAAACAATAGTCCACCAAGATAACTAGGGGGGGGGTGTGGGTGAATTGGTTATCCAATAATTAAAATATTTATCTTCTTTAAAAAAACTTAACCATTTTAACTAAATTAAACAACAACCATAATAAAAGGCTCATAGACAATTACACTAGATATGTTGACTAGGAAAACCCTTGATCAGACAGAAAACCCCGGTGGGAATGACACCCACAAGATGATGTACTAATAGAAATATTCCTTGTTAGAGGATGGGCCCTATTATGAATCTATTAAAACATATAATGTAATGAGTCCTTGTTAGGAGACTTTGAATTCATGTTATGAGATTCCAACCTTGTTAGGAGTTGTGGTATAACGTATGCAAGAAGAGCCCACTGGCCAAAAATGCAATTTCAACTATAAGAAGAGCTCACTGCACAAAAAAATAATTTATTGTTATCTTCTCCTTTCCTCTACTCTTTCCTCTATCATGTCAATTAGGCCAATCACTATTAGACCTTGTAGACCCAGTCATAAACCTTAGATCCAAATACCAAACCTCGAATCACTTAGCAAAACCTCAACAATGAAGTTTCCTTCACTTTTGCATTGCTCTGCTCAACTTTGCATTCCACACCCTCTAATGCTTATCATTGATCATAAAGTCATATCATCACACAACATGATAAAGGAAAATGTCCTTCCTTTATACCAAGTCCATAAAGAAATTCCATGGGTCGACTGTTAGACCTTCTCAATTAATTATTATAGGATCATATTAAGAACACATTACACTTAGTGATAACATTAATCTTCTACGCTGCAACTTGAATAAATTTTTGTACATGCAATATTATGAAGAGAGAGCTTAGCCACATCATCCTCAACATTTCTTCTCTATATCCTCAACCTCGATCCTCAAGAAATTAACTCTGCTAAGAGATATAACAAGTTTATTAGAATATGCCTTTGCAAACTGTATCTCAGACAAACATCATCAAAAATTACATAAATTATTCTAGAATTATCCCTTCTTCTTTTGATATTAAATGCATATACTAGATACTCAAAAGTATCTACCATTATCACAGGTGGTTATAATGCTCAACTAGCCATCTATACTAACTTGATCTTTCTACTGTTCATTTATCAGATACCACAAAAAACTGCTATGTTGACATCAATGAAAAAATTTGTCACAAATGTAACATATCATCATAGTAGTATGATATTCCCCTATATGAATATCATCATCATTCATGCTTCCAACAATCTTCTAAATATTCCAGCAAGTTGGTAGAGCTTCGAGGATATTGACCTGAGGAAAGTTTATCTTTTAGATAGTGGAAGTGGTAGATGCCTTAGTGTGATAAAGGGTCTTCAAAAGTGCTCCTCTTTGGGTAGGAAAAATTTGTAACATATCATAAATTGGGATTTTTCCTTAGTCATTTTTAGTTCTTTAATTGCATTGTACTTTTTTGTGGACCAACTAGGATTATTAAACAAGGTGGGCATAGTTCCTTGTGCCCAGCCCTTCTACATTTTGGTAGGTGCACATATAGGCATGGGATTATTAATTTCCCACAGATTAGGAGGAGTTGGGTGCAATCTTGGAGGGATTCTATTTATTAGTGGCTCCTTTTGGTTACAAAAATTGTAGGTATTCTAGTTATCATTATGGAATGAAAATATTTAAGGAGGTTTAGGCTTAGCTGATTGAATGGAAACAAAAATTCATTATTGGAAAAATCTTCTATCTCTATATACAACGGAGTATTGTAGGATTCCAATAAAATTGTGTTGAACTAAAGAGGAGGCATGCTGCTAGCATTGTGTTAGTTTTAGGTAACATCCTAATTTCCTCCAAAGAGCATATTAGTGCCATCAAATGTATTTTGGTTTACATCCAGTTGATTGATTTTGAAAAATTGAACATTATTAAAGTTGTCAGTTGGGATGCTTCCATTGTTCGGGCAAGTGTTCCACTTCCATTTCTACCTAGGAAGCCCATTTCTATAATTTGATGAGTTGAAGTTATTTCACATAGTATTATTCTCATAGGAATTAAAGTTCTTTGACTAGTTTCGCTTGTTGGCTTCTAAATTAACAACTTTTGAATAACCCAGTGATAAGAACACATACAAGTAGGGGCAACTAATTCCCATATTCAATTTACTTATTCAGACACCAGGGCTAACTATAAGGCTATTTAATCTCCTTCTTCTTTACGCTCTGCAAGACAAGGGTGGGTGTACCTCAGATTCTTTATATGGTACCAATGTCAAATCATATAACTGAATCTATATAACAGATCAAAAACCTCTGAATCTTCTATGCTTATGCAAACAACATAGACATGAGATAGCTAATAACATGACCTATGAAATTAGAAAGCTAAATGAGGGAAACTCTTTTTAGCTCTTCAACATGAAAGGGAAAAGATTTTGATTAATATTGTTCATTATCAACATAACCTAGGTATGCAACAACAAGAACATATAATCTCCATGCTGATTAGTCCCTTATCAATTGGGCATAAACTAAGTCAAAACATACACGTAGATACCCAAAATATACTTATATGCTCAAATATCTAATCTATTCATTCATGTCACAAAAAAACATGTACTTTCAAAACAAAATTCATACTTATCAGATCCTCCCATGATCCCTACAATTCTGTCAATGCATACCAAGTAAATTGCTCAAGTCCTTGACCCAACAACAAGATACATGTTGTCAGAAAGGTTTTCACCCTTGTCGAAAGTTTTTACTTAAGGACAACCTTGTGAAACATGGAAACAACCTACAAGCTGTGGGACTTGAACTGTGAGGTTGAGTCTCTGGAGAAGGCCGAATTCCTTTACCATCAGGTTGCACCTAACTACTCTTGGAGAGGAAAAGGGAGAAGGAATTCATGAAATAAAATCTGCCTACTCTAACCTAAGGGGGTGATGCACCAAAATAGAGTGTTCAAACCCATCTCTTCCCATACATGCACTATTGAACCATCATGACACCAAAAGATATACACATTCAAACTTTCTTTAATCTAACAATCACATGCAAATCAGAAAACCCAAATAAATGATACAAGGAAAGAGAGGATTCACTTATATACCATTCATAGCCAAAAGAGATATAGTCATGCAAGATTGCAAATCTCTACGATACACCAATGAGAGGCAAATAGTTCTTGCACTTCACATCAACGGTTGAAGGAGATAAGAATGCCATATAATTCAGAGGCAAAGGGAATTTATAGTGAAATTGCAGAGCAATATTAGAGAAGTCAAAGTAGAGTCAATAGTACAAAATCTACAAAAATTACCTTTATAGCTAAGGCATAATTGGTTTATTTTCTAACTGAAGTTACCCCACAACCACTGCCATTAAGTCTTAATAAGGATCTACAAAAAATATGATCTGGGTACAGATTCAAATACGATGAAATCTAATATTTTTTTGAAATAGGGCTCTGATAGAAATGATGCTATTAAACCATTCTAGCCAAGTAGACAGATGAAATGAGGTGGTGGAGTGTTCTCTTGCTATTTACTGGGCTCAACATTCACTTGGGAGTAGTTGGAATCGATCATGAAGATCATCTTGTGTAAGAAAACTTGATTCTCCTCTGTTTCTAGCTCATGAATCAACAAAATTAGTAGGTCATTTGAGTCTTACAACCCAAATTTTCCACGTGGGCCAATAGCCTTTCATCTTTTTCGCCACCTCGCAAGGTCTTCCTAGGTTTGACCTCCAAACCAACTAACTATGCCAACTTTAAAAAACCCTTACCGTGGTGGTTTGTCAACTACCAGCCATAACTATGCTGCCTTAGCTGTAACGAATCTCCCTGGGCCTGCAAGGACACATGTCACTGAATTGCTATCTTGCTATACATAAAAAGTGAGCACCTTGCCATAGCAAGATAGTGACCATCATAGATTCTCATTGATCATGTAGAAGACATTGATACATTACTTAAGAGAAATATGGTGGGTCCCTTGTTGCTATGTCGCTATTCGTAACCCTCGTGCAACTCACCATAGTGAGATAGTGATGATCGTAGATCCGAGATTGATTTGACGATCAGAATTTTTTATATGTTTTATGGAAGAGGCATGGGTCTAGGTACTACTATCACTAAGCTGGCTTAACATGTTGGAACACATATATATTATTTAATTTCCAATGACATCATTTTTTCTTGACCCTACTGTGTTTGTCATTTCGAGGCACGTTGCTCCTCGCTACCAATGAAAATTACAAAATTTTTGGTAGCAATTTAGCGAGCTCCGGTGGGTCATCAAAAATCGGCACTGGACTTCATCTTTAGTACTACAAAAATTTTTTGATGGTCGCTATATCACTATGGGAAACAACCTCACAACTTTTCATAGTGACTACGCGACATCTGTAGATCTTAACAAGATCCAACGATGGGGAAAGTTGCAGGCCAGCGGAAACAAAATAGGAGAGGAAAGAAATACAATAAAGTTTTAATCATTTTATTTTTTTAATTTCCCAGGCATTAAAATAATATCAAAGATTGGAAGTGGTCATTGGGTGGGTCAAGTATTTGAATTCAAATTTTGGTAGGGGGAAAAAATAGGTAACAATACACAAAGGAATAAAACAACAAAGCCAACCTGCAACTATAAAATATGCACCTTGTACATATAGCAACATAAAATTAGAAACCCATAAAAATGAGACAAATTTCAGAATGAAACTTTCAATAAAGCTCTATATTCATTTCCTTGAAAACAATGCATCAAGTGTATACAAAAAATCAGACAATACACTACAGATGACTGTGTAATCTAATTCCTTAAAAGGTATTATAACTGCTATTCATAAAAGAGAAAATATGATAAGGATGGTGGCATCACAACAATAAAACTGGAGTCATCCTTGTGATCATAGTAGTAAAGATTGGAACCTTATTGGTATCACAACAACGAGAAAATTCTCCAAAACTAGAAACTTTACAATGAGAGAACAAGAGGAATATATAGACAAGGAGAGACTCCCAGATCAAATCTAATTCTACCAAGTGTCCACATAAAAAATCTTCCTCCTGCTGTTGTAGAACTCACCTCTTTTCTCCTCTACTGGTAATCAAATCTCATCAATGCTACTGTAGAATGTTTGAAATATCTCCTTAAAGAATTGAGAAAATCCCCCTCTAATGGGATATTAGATATTAGATAAGATGTACAAAAGTTTACAATATAATTTTGTTTTTCATCTATTTCCCTTAGCCATGAATCTTCAAGTGCCTCTACTAACAAAACTTTATCACTTGCAACTACCCATTTAAAATATTTAATTCTTTCTTAATGGCCATTCAATGTATCTAATCTGATCCAAATATGATTTTATTTCATCTAAAACACCAAATATTCATTATTTGTGAGAATGCCCTAGAAATTAAGACTACCTGTAACTTCTACCATTGAAAACTTGTGTGAAATTGGATGATAGAAGTGAAAATTTAGCTTCTCTCAGTTTTGGTAGTATATACTACATATTTCTGATAAAAATTGTAACTCTAATGCTTATTTGAAAATTCTAGGCAAGTGCCATGAACGGAGCATTTAAATTGAAAAAATTAAAATGACTATAGAGTTTTAACTGTACATTATAATCATGATCATTTAAATTTTCTTAACATCATAATGTACACTCATTTTGAGATATCTGATTTTAAATATTCTAAAATTTGCATTTTACCCTATCCTCCTATCACAGGGTGCCACTTGTCCATTTCTCATTTGCCACCTCATCTAGGTAGGCCCCACACAACTTAATTGTAAGATCTTAACTTCATATTTTTCCTTCACGATCTTATGAGCATCTTATCCCTCCAATTTTAGCCTTACGATCTCCCAAATTTGTAGCATCATATCTCCACATTTTCAAGCTCTCGACCACTCAACAATCATAGCATCATATGCCCATTTTCTTATATTCATGATCTTACAAAATGGGTGGATTTTGTAGCTTCATAACTCCTTTAGTTTCTCCTTATGAACTCATTCCATTGTATCATCACAAGCCTCATTATTCTTCCTTTCGACCATATGATAATCATGACATCATAGCTTTAATTCACTACCTTCTCGATCTCACGACAACCTCTTGAATTTTGTAGGTGGCATCTTGTGATTATTTGGTAAAAAATTCATCGACCTTTCCTACAACTAGCCCCAGATGGTGGGCCCCTCCATGCAAGAACCTTGCCCTTATAGCATTGAGTGCTTAGTTATTAAGCCTTTAAGTGCTTGTATACTTAAAGAGCTTTGTTTTCTTTCATTGGAGAAATGTGGGATAAACATACCAAATTTCATTTTGAATTGAAAGAGATTCTACCTCTACAGTTGGTCACCAAGTGAAGCAAAGAAAATCAAACCTCACCTCCAACTCAATTCTCAACAACCCCCCTCATTGGTGTGCCACAAAAGATTGGACTATCCTACTTCATTCCTACATCTCTGCACATCCTACAACTTCCACACACATCCTCCCTCTTCCCACATAGTTGCTGCATCTCTCTCTCTCTCTCTCTCTCTCTCTCTCATACATGCTCCTCATGCCTTTACTACTTGTTGAGGCTTCTTTCCTTTACTGCAAGTATTTTCATGTAGGTGGCCACCATCTCATGGAATCCTCCAACCTCCTCCAATGCCACACGAGCTCTCTAATTTTTGGGGAAGAAGCAAGAGAACTGATGGGTGCAATCTAAAGACCCTCTTTTTACTAAATCTTGCCACCCTCCATTTATCTTGCATGGACGTAGATGACACCTTCTCTCCCATACTCAGGAATCACACCTCTCTTTAGTCCCTTGATCTCTCCCACAACACTCTCATTGGTACAATCTCATATTTTGCTTTATAATTGTCAAGCTTTTGCTTTACAAGTGTCTTTAGTCATGATTCACAAATCCATTCGTTTTGGATATGAGATTTTCCCACCCACTTAGACCAAATATTCCAATTCAAAATTCTCAACTTGCATAGTGGAAGGCAATTTCCCACACATTGATTGATTTGTTTGAGATACGAAATAGTAGTTAGCTATGTCTATTTCCTTCTTTTCACTACCAAATTCTCCATGTTTTCATGACTTATTTACACAAGAGAGTGACCTTAATAATTCCCTAGTGTCATTCTACATCTCTAATGCAGGAGCATCTAGAGGTATAAGGGCAATCTTGTGTCACCCAAAAAAAAGTACTTAGACTTAGTTTCTATTTCATGTGTTTTCATTTTTGGATACCCATTTGGGTCAAATAAAGGGTCCAACTTTCATAGTTCCACTATCAGTGTTTTGGGTTAGAGTTTTTGATCACCTTGGGATATGTGTAAATTCTAGAAAAATAGGAGTATATAATTGAGCCATCATTTTGGTTAACTAGAAGGTGTAAATTGGTTGGATTATTTTCATTATAATTTAGAGCATTCCAGAAAAAGAATCAAGTCAAAAGGCCCCACGGTTTGAAAGTTATCACAGTTTTTAAGTTTCTGGAGACATCCTAAGAATGCTTCAAAGTTAGGTTAGGGGCATTAAATGACCTTGATGAGGGCCAAAAAATGAGGGATGAGCGAATCTGGTCCATAGGGCTATAGAACACTTTGAGAGCTTTTCAGAAATGTAAACAATTTGTCAATCAGAGCTACGGTTCAAAAGTTATGCCTCCCGCAAATTCAGTTACCATTTTTGGATTCTTTTAGTTTTACACCGACTTTGAATGCAGCTTCTGGAGACTTCTACTTGGTTGGTGGATGCCAACTAGCACTTTATAGAATGTTTTCCTAATCCTTAACCCTTTGGGGTCTATTTAAGGACATTTTGGGCATTGTAAAAGGCAGTTCGGAGTGGAGTTTGAGAGAAGGTACTAGGAGAAGAATTTATCTCCAAATTTATGCTATTGTAAGCCCTTAGGGCATGTTTTGAAGTCTATTTTCTCTGTATTGAATGTATTAGCATAATTACATAGTTAATAAAGTTTTCCTCTTTCCTGTTGTGTCCATTCTGTTATTTGGCTTGACCCCATCAAGTGGTATCAGAGCGGGTTTTCCTGAATGTGTAGACAGAGCGCCAACTGTGAGACAGTTTGGACCAGGACTGTGTGGTTGTGAGTTTGAATTAAGAAGATGCCTCCATGAAGAGAGCATGGTGGAAGGGTTGGAGCTATTAATCCTAAGGAGGTTAGAGCCCTCCAAAGGCAGGTACAAGCATTGTAGGAGGAGCTCCATAGAGGAACAAATGTTATTGCAAGTGACAAAAGTGAGGACGACAATGAAGAAGAATAAATTCAACTAAAAGGGGAAGTTGATGGGGAAGTTCTAAATCAGGCAGAGAAGAGGCTTTTTAGAGCCATTAATAAGTTTTGGAAAAGACCTACAATTGATGTGGGTGTATTTTTAAGAAATCTAAAACCAGATGAGTTGATCCATTAGATCAATGAATTGGAAGAGTACTTTGATTATGAGGATATCAGGGATCTAGATAGGGTTAAGTTTTCAAAGGCCAAACTAAAAGGACATGTAAAAATATGGTGGCAAGAGGTTCAATTGGAAAGAAATAGAAGAGGAAAGGAGAAGATCACAAGGTGGGATCGCATGGTGGACAAACTAAAGAAGCAGTGCATTCTTATTGACTACGAGCTTGATTTGTTTAAGAAGATGCATGGGTTAAAGTAAGTAGGAAAACTAGTCCATGAACATATAGAGGAGTTTTATCAACTTTTGATTAGAGCGGGCATGCAGAAGAAAATAAGGAGAAGGTTGCTTGTTATATCAGTGGGTTGCGACCTAGCATCTAGGAGGAATTAAGTCTGGTAAGAATGACCAGCATTGAAGAGGCATACCAGTTTACCCTACGAGTTGAAGAGAAGCTAAATAAAAAGTTTGAAGGGAGAAAAAGAGGGCATGGTCAAGGAGGAAGGGGTAGTGGTAGGTCATCTAGAGGCCGAAATGAAACCCAAAAGAAAAATGAAGATGTAGGTACTAGCAGGAACCAGAGGAATGAGGGTTTCAACCGCTCCCATGATGAAGACTTTGGAAATCAAAGAGGAAGAGGTAGAGGATGTGGACAAGGAAGAGGAGGCTTCTGTGGTACCTATTTCCATTCCAATGAAGAAGGTCATCATGCCTTTGAATGCCCTCAATGACAAGGAAGGATAGATAGGAGAGATGAGAGTTAAGCTAGGGTTTCTCATGTGGATCAAGATGCACAATCATCGCATTTAGAGGATGCAGAAAGAGGAGAGACTTTAGTAAATGAAAGGGTCCTACTAAGTGGTGATATTGAACTAGGAAAAAGGAGAACTTTATTCCATACCAGGTGCAAGTGTGAGGATAAATGTTGTGATGTGATCATTGATGATGGTAGCACTGATAACTTGGTATTAGTGGAGATGGTCTCTAAGCTGAAGCTCAAGAGGGAGAATCACCCCCAGCCCTATCAGATTGCTTGCGCAAAAGATGATCATAAGGTCCTAGTAAGTGAACAATGTTTAGTGAAGTTCAAAATTGGGAGTTACCATGATGAAGTTCTTTGTGGTGTTATTCCAATGGATGTTTGCCATCTATTGTTGGGTAGACCATGTCAGTTTGATAGGCATGCAGTACATGATGGTCATGCAAACACATACTCTCTAACAAAGGATGGAGTTCGCCACAAACTAAAGCCCATGAAAAAGGAAGGCAAAATGGTATGTAGCAGTGCTAGGATTTGTCTTTTTGATGGAAGGAAGTTTTTAGATGGCATGAAACATCAAAGTATGTGCTATGCTTTGATTCCTAGGAAAGATAAAGAAGGTAGTAGTGAAATACCACTTGAAGTTTTAGATTTACTAGGTGAGTTTGGAGATATCATCTCTGATAATGTTGTAGAAGGATTGCCACTGGTAAGTCAAATCAATCATCAAATAGATTTAATCCCAGGAGCTAGTTTCTCTAAGAAGGCTGCTCACAGGATGACTCCTACTAAAACTGAGGAGCTAAATAGATTGGTTTAGGAGCTATTGAGGAAGAGGTTGATTCGAGAGAGCCTAAGTCCATGTGCAGTACTTGTAGTACTCACACCAAAGAAGGATGGAGAGTGGAGAATGTGTACAGACTCTTGAGCTATAAAAAGGATAACCATCAAGTATCAGTTTCCTTCACTAAGAATGGATGATCTTATGGATTGCTTGAGTGGAGCTCAATACTTCACAAAGATAGATCTCAAGAGTGGCTATCACCAAATACTGATACGAGAAGGAGATTAGTGGAAAACTACCTTCAAGACCAAGGAGGGTCGTTATGAGTGGTTAGTGATGCCCTTTGGATTGACAAATGCCCAAGCACCTTCATGCGGCTTATGAATGAGGTACTTAAGAAGTTCTTGGGAAAATTTGTTATTGTTTATTCGGATGATATTTTAATTTTCAGCAAGACTTTGGAAGAACATTTATTGCATATTCATAGTGTTCTTGAGAGGTTGAGGGAAGAGAAACTGTTAATTAATCTAAAGAAGTTTCCCTTTTCTAAAAGGAAATTAGTCTACTTGGGGTTTGTTATATCAACTGAAGGTCTCAAAATGGATCTAGAGAAGGTAAAAGCCATCTTGGAATGGCTTACTCCAAGGTCTGCTACTGAGGTAAGATCATTTCATGGTTTGGTTAGTTTTTACAGGAAGTTCATTTAGAATTTTAGTGGCATATGTGCACCCCTAATCGACACAATAAGAGGGGATAGAAAGGAGTTCAAATGGACTATGGCAGCTGTGAGAAGTTTTGAATTGCTGAAGAAGAAGGTGACAGAACAACCTGTGTTGGCACTTCCGGATTTTAGAAAGGTGTTCCAGGTGGATTGTGATGCTAGTGGCAGTGCTATTGGGGCTATATTAAGAAAAGAAGGTAAGCCTATTGCATATTTTAGTGAAAAATTGAATGATGTGAAAAAGAAGTATTCTATTTATGATCAAGAGTTCTATGCAATAGTTCAGGCCTTAAAGAAATGGAGGCATTATTTATTGCCAAAGGAATTTGTTTTGTATACTGATCATCAGGTATTATAGTACCTAAATAGCCAAGGTAAATGGAATCATAGGCATATGAAGTGGGTAGAGTTCTTGTAGAGCTATACATTTGTGTTGAAGCATAGAAGTGAAAAATCTAATAGGGTTGCAGATGCACTAAGTAGGAGACAGTTGTTACTTATAGTATTACAGGTTGAAGTAGTTGGGTTTGATGAACTCAAGAATCTATACCTTAAGGATCCTAATTTTGCTAAAGCATGGAAAGCTTGTAAAGAGCTTGTTGCTGTAGATAGAACCAAGTGGCTGGACTATTTGATTCAGGATGGTATGTTGTTCAAGGGCAGTCAATTGTGCATTCCAAAGAGTTCCATGAGGGAAAATCTGATTAAGAAGAAACATAGTGGAGGGATGGCAAGACATTTTGGTCAAGATAAGACCATTTCCATACTTATAGAACATTATTTTTGGCCTCAAATGTCATAGTATGTGAAGAAGTTTGTACAGAATTACCAAGTTTGTCAAGTGGCCAAGGGATTTAGTCACAATACTAGACAATATTAGCCATTGCCTATTCCATCAAAGCCATGGGAGGACATAAGTATGGATTTTGTTCTTGGATTTTTGAGGACATAAAGGGGTAATGATTTAGTATTTTAGGTGGTTGATATGTTCTCCAAAATGGCACATTTCATTCCATGCCACAAAACTCATGATGCTATCCATATTGCAAACTTGTTTTTCAGAGAGGTGGTAAGACTACATGGTCTCCCAAGAAGTATAGTTTCTAATAGAGATACTAAATTTGTGGGGTATTTCTGGAGAACATTGTGGAAGAAGTTGAGAACAGACTTGAAGTTTAGTTCTACACATCACCCACAGACTGATGGATAGACTGAAGTGGTAAATAGAAGTCTGGGCAATTTACTGAGATGTTTAGTTGGGGATAAGCCCAAGGTGTGGGATTTGATTCTACCACAAGTAGAGTTTTCTTACAATAGCTCTATAAATAGGAGTACTGGTAGATCACCATTCCAAATTGTATATGGAAGTAGGCCCAAGACTGCACTAGAATTGATGAAGATAGAGCAAGGGGAGAGGACAAGTCCTGAAGCTGAATAATTTGCTAAACATATCAGGCATCTACATGAGGAGGTCTAGGCACACATTACCAAGATGAACCGATACTATAAAGCTAGGGCTGATCAAAGGAGAAGACATAAGGAGTTCCAAGTAGGGGATCTAGTCATGGTACACTTAAGAAAAGAAATATTTCTAGCTGGTACTTACAACAAGATGAAGATGAGGAAATTTGGCCCTTGCAAAATTTTGAAGAAACATGACTCAAGAAATGCATATGAAGTAGAGTTGCCAGATGGAATTCACATTTCTCCTATTTTCAAGATTGCAAAATTCCTACTTCTAAGAAGGAGGAGATAGAGGAGATTCTAGATAGTCGTGTGGGTAGGAGCACCAGAAATAGGCAGTATGAAGAGTATTTGGTCAAGTGGAAAGGGCAGCCGATAGAGGACTCAACTTGGATATCAGCAGCCAAGGTTTCCAATTTGGGATTTCCTCTACCATTCATAAAGTGATAGTGTTACTTTTCAATCTACCCTGGGTGTCTGATGTAGGAGCATCCAGAGGTATAAGGGAAATCCTATGTCACCCAAAAAAATTTACTTAGACTTAGTTTTTGTTTAATTTGTTTTCATTTCTGGATACCTATTTGGGTCAAATAAAGGGTTCAACTCTCACAGTTCCACTATCAGTGTTTTGGTTTAGAGTTTTTGATCACCTTGAGATACGTGTAAATGCCAAAAAAATAGGAGTGTGTAATTGAGCCATCATTTTGGTGAACTAGAAGGTGTAAATTGGTTAGATGATTGTCATTTTAATTTAGAGCATTCCAAAAAAAGAATCAGGTCAAAAGGCCCCATGATTTGAAAGTTATCGTAGTTTTTCAGTTTCTAGAGACATCCTAAGAATGCTTCAAAGTTAGGTTAGGGGCATTAAATGACCTTGAATAAGGCCAAAAAAAGAGGGAGGAGTGAAGCTCCTCCATAGGGCTATAGAGCACTTTGAGAGCTTTCTGAAAATGTAAATGGTTCGTCAATCGGAGCTACGGTTCAAAATTTATGCCTCCCAGAAGTTTGGTTACCATTTCTAGATTCTATTAGTTTTGTGCCAGCTTTAAATGTGGCTTCTAGAGCCTTCTACTTGGTTGGTGGATGCCAACTAGCACTTTCTAGAATGTATTCCTAATCCTTAACCCTTTGGGGTCTATTTAAGGACATTTCAAGCATTGTAAAAGGTAGTTCAGAGTGGAGTTTGAGAGAATGTACTGGGAGAAGAATTTATCTCTAGATTTATGCTATTGTAAGTCCTTAGGGCATGTTTTGAAGGCTATTTTCTCTGTACTGAATGCATTAGCATATTTACATAATTAATAAAGTTTTCTCCTTTCCTGTTGTGTCCATTCTGTTATTTGGCTTGACCCCATCAATTTCCATGGGCCATATGTCAATTTTTTAAATCATTATGTACAATAACTTTACATGGCTAAATCTTTGTGTCTGCAGGTAGAAAAATCTTTTCAATCCTTTCTTCGTCTTTTAAAGAAACTTTAGAAGCTAGGTTGACTTCTAGTAAAGATTTTTTAGTCCCACTATTTCTCATGTCTATGAAAAATGCACTGTAAATGATTTTGAATCATTATAACATCCTTTGGACACTCCCAATTCCCAACATCTTATAAATTTGACAGGATTAGCCAAGCACCAATGTGGGTTTGGCTAATTTTTTTTTTTGAATTGAGAAAACCTCATCCTTGAAGCTAATTCACTAAAAATTATCACATCGACGAGATTAAATTTGCATCACTGATTCAACTTTTAAAACTCACTTTTAACCCTTCCTATAAACTACCAATTTCATGCCAAGGAGTCCTCTATCTAGCTTTAAAAATTGACAAAAACACCTGACTGAACTTAGAGATCTAACATGCTTGTTCTCTACTCCACATTCTCATACCCTATCATATATCATCATATGATGACATTTGGGTCAAAAGATACAGATCATCAAAGTTGCCTTTGTGAAACTACTTACAATCAAACATGTCAGAACATCATAAAATGAGGTTACTTTTGGTTTCAAAAATAGGTCAAGCAGATACTTAAAGGTACAAAAACTAGGGCATTATTTCATTTTCAAAATGAGAGTATAAATCTATGATGTGGGATCATGAAAAATAACTAGGTGTATTTGGAAAGTGTATGAAGTTAGGTACTCAGAAATGTAGAGCTAGGAACAATGGCAAAACAATGATTTTCACAAATGGAATGGACCTGGGAAAGTGTGCAAATGGATTGGTCAAGACTTAAAAACTAGCAGACTTGAAGAATTTTTAGAATGAAATATAGTGGTACAATCTATTTGGTTCAGAAAATCATATATTCAAAGTTATAACATCTTGAACAGGGCTATTAATCAATCTACATTTTTTGACACTAGTAAAATGTTACAAATTGCATTTGGAATCACATTTGCAAACGAGTTAAACAGATTAATCATAGGCTCAAATTTGAAAAATAGAAAGTGTCTAACCTCTAAAATACAATGAAAAAGGAATGATCTTGGTATGGTCAACTAGGTCAAAGTTATAACTAGTCAAATAGGGCCTCTTGGAATTCTGATAAATTTGCATCAGCATGACAACAATAAACAACCAACTTTGAGAAATTGAAAACCTAGTCAAAACATATCTAAATGACTTGGAAACTAAAACATAGGTTCTATTATATGAAAACTACACACTCCTAAAGCAAAGAATCATTAAACATAATTGGGTGCAAGATATTCAAATGCAAACTAGGCTTCCTCTGTCACAAATATAGATCTAAACATCGCTTAAAACAAAACTTCATGGAATGACTCAGAATGACAATTTATCATCATATGATGTATGGAAATATTAAATAAGGTGTTAGAAACATAAAACACCTCATAGGCCTCAAAACAATAGCCAGGTACACAAGCAAGAAAATTGCTTATAGGGGCTCAAATTGACTCAAAATTTTAGAATGGTACTCAAAATGGGAATGCAATTTTGAGTCCCAATAGTGGCTCTATCTGGGGATGCATGTTCCTTGTAAACATGGAAAGGATTCAAATCTCTTGAAGAAGCAAACCACACACCAAACTTCTCTGGAACAACTTATTGAAAATAAGAAACCTACTCAAACTGTACAGGATGATGGCCCTAGTCACCAAAATGTTCCCAAAAAATCTTACCTCTGTCAAACAAATGATTTTCATTTACTTCTTCCTAAAGCAAGTTGTAAGTGTCACTCTCAATTGTTTCATCAAACACACCAGAATTATTCATTAGCACAGTTGGCAAAACAAAATAACTCTCTTCACTTTCATACTGCATATTAGGAACATCCTTAACATAATGCTCAATATGAAAGAGTGGATCAGCATGCCCAAATATATCAATATTAAACTGAAGCTCCTCTTCATTAGATGAATTATGTATGCTATCAATTTTGAATATGAAAGATTCATATTTAGCTTGGGGAAAAACATCACACATACCTTGAAATTGTGTATCTTTATGTACACCCAGTTTACAGTCAAAAGAGTAATCAAATTTATACTCACAAATGTCATCCATGTCAATGCTGAAACTAATCCTAGGCTCTCCAGTGATTCTTCACAATCAGCAAATAGATTAGTCATCATATTAGAGAATTCGTCATAAAATTCCTTGCCAGGTGTAGGCTAATCTTCAATAAAAACTTCATATAATAGCTTGCTAACAACATTATAAGATGTAACATTATCATTAAAATCAATGTCATACCTAGAAGAAGAACAATATGATTTCTTATAGTAGTAAGATAATTTATCACCATCAATCTCATCCTCAACCAAATCTGAACATTCCATGTGCTCTTCAAATAGTGGGTTGATAATTCCATGCAGAGCTCCCTTGTAAACATTACAACAAGTGATGTGCTAATCAACATCAAAATCTTCACCATACAACAGATTAGTGAAAACCTTGAAACAATTTCTAACATCACTATCATGAATACTTTCAACATGTGAATAGGAAAAATCAGAATCATCATCAACATTACACAGAGACACAATGTCCACTTCATCAATTAAGCATGTGGAATATAAATCAATATTACTTGCATTATCTTCACTAAGATGATCCATATGACTTGAAAACTAGTCATCTCTTATTTTATCAATAGGTTTTGATGTAGTAATCCTAGAATTACTCACATGTTGATAATTACAACTACTTGTAGCCTCATGTGATTCTTCTACACAACTAGGTAATTCACCTTTGTAAATAATCTATTTATCTTCATATTGTGTAAATAATTCCTCTTCAAAACTTTCAACTACATGCTGATTCATACAATTCAGAGATGGAATATTATTTTTAGAATTAGAAGAAAGAGACATACCTTGACTTGAATAAGAATACTCACTTTCCTCATTGCTCTCTTCTTCCCAATTTGCATCAGACTCATATGAAGATGAAAATGTATCATCATTTTCCTCACTCTGACTTGAGTAACCATTCTCATCATCTTCCTCATATGATGCTTCTTCATAACATATCAGATCAAAAACCCTAGTCTCATCACTTGAAACAAAACTTCCAACCTCTTCATCCTTATACAAATGAGATGAATGCCTTTCAACTTCATGATTAGTAACATTCTCAACACAAGGAAAATCATCAATAGGAGGAGGAATGTCTAGAATTATTTCTTGCATATATAATTTATCAAGTGAATCAACTTGATCGTCTACTACTGTAAAACTACAAACATATGCACTTTGTTTAGCAAGAACATGATCAACTCTCCTTTGCAACAGACTTCATCTTCACATGTTTTTTAAGTCTGAGTTTTTAACAAGACTATTTACAATAGCAAGGGAACCTAAATGCTAATCTCAATTTGAAAACTCAACATGAAATTGGTTATTCTTCTTGACTTCATCCTATAGGAAAACATTTCTAGAGAAATGACTCTTAGTTAGTCCATACCTTACATTATTTTCAATCTCTGTTCCTATCATGAATGCCTGATACAAATTCCTGGGCTCTTTCTCCCTCAATCGATAGCTCATTTTATTTATCAAATGCATCAAAAAAAACTACCAAACACACTCAAGAATCACATTCAAGGCGCTTGCAAATCTAATATTGAATTCAAGAATAAGTTCACCATTTCTAATCTGGATCTTCAAGAACGTCTCAAAAGAATAAGAGATGCTTAGTCTTTCCCCAAGTTTCTGCATAAAGGCTAAATGTAAATCACTCCAAGATGAAATAGATGTTAGAAACAATAGTCCACCAATATAACTGGGGGGGGAGAGGGTGAATTAGTTATCCAAAAATTAAAACATTTATCTTCTTTAAACACACTTAACCATTCAACCAAGGTAAACAAAAACCATAATAAGATGCACATAGACAATTACACCAGATATCTTAACTAGGGAAACCCTTGATCAAAGGGAAAACCTCAATGGGAATGATGCCCACAAGATGATATACTAATATATAAGTTCCTTGTTAGAGGATGGACCATGTTAGGATTCAATTACAACATTCAATACATATGAGTCCCTGTTAAAAGACTTTGAATCCATGTTAGGAGATTCTAACCTTGTTAGGAGTTTTAGTACAATGTATGGAAGATGAGCCCACTACCCAACATGAAATTTGAACTACAAGAAGAGCTCACTACTCAGACAAGTAACTTACTATTATGTTCTTCTTTTCTTTTTTCTATCAACTGAACCAATCATTGTTAGACCTTGTCAATTAGGTCACAAACCTTAGATCCAAATATCAAACCTCATATCTGTAGGGCCCATTTGCCGTTGCACCAAAAGCCATGACTTTTAGCGAACATGGAACACCACATAATTAACCAGCTATGGGCAGGGGAGCACATCGCATCACCCAAAAATCTCCCCCTCGATGTGCATACCAGGTGCTTATGCGGGTCGGGAAGGCACCGGGGAGATTTGAACCCATGACCAGGCCAAAACCAGGCTCTGATACCAATTGTAGGGCCCATTTTCCGTTGCACCAAAAGCCATGACTGTTAGCGAATATGGAACACCACATAATTAACCACCTGTGGGTAGGGGAGTGCGTCGCATCACCCAACAATATCACTCAGTAAAACCTTGGCACAAAAGTTTCCTTCACTTCTACTCTACTCTGCTCAACTTTGCATTTCGCTCTCTCTGCTGCTTAGAATAATTCACATCCATAGAATTCCATACCATGCCATGATAAAGGAAAATATTCTTCCATTATATCAAGTCCATAAAATAATTCCCTGAGTCAGATGTTAGACCTTCTCAATTAATCATTATAGGACTGCATTAAGAACACATTACACTTAGTGATAACATTAATCTTCCACCTTGCAACTTGAATACCTTTTCATACATGCAATATTATGATGAGTGAACTTAGCCATGTCATCACCAACATGTCTTCTTCACATCCTCAACCTCAATTCTCAAAATATCAAGTTTGCTGAAAGATATAACAAGTTTACCAAAACATGCCTCTATAAACTCTATCTTAGAATAGACATCACCAAAACTTACATAACTTCTTCCAAACCTATAATTTCTTCTTTTGATGTTAACTGCATATACCAAATATTCAAAAGTATCTCCTATAACTTTGGATAGTTATAATACTCAACTAGCCATCCATACCAACTTGATCTTTTCGTTGAACTTTAATCAGATACCATAGAAAATTGCTATGTTGACATCAATGACATACTCAGTCATGAATGTAACATATCATCATAATAGCATATCTACAATACTACCCCATAGGAATATCATCAATATTCATGCTTCCAACAATCTCTTAATAATAGAACATGTTGGTAGAAAGGAGAACCAATCTCTAGCATCACCTTATAAAGTTTGAACAAACAACTTCATATGCACATCTTAATGAGCAATGTCAAAATCACCAATCAAATCACTGAACATCTAAATATATTGATTTTCTGAATCCAAATGGCTCCCACTAAGATTATGGAAATGCTTTCTAAGATCATACAACATGGTTTTGGGGAAACCATGAATTTCATCAAAATTCAATGGCATGTATCTCTTGGTAGAGATAGATCTATGATTTTTGTCAATGGACTGCATACTAGGTGAAAAGAAATTTGCCACTTCTTGCAAACTTACAACTCATTCACCAAGATCATTTTTAGAATAATAACTTGTAGCAGATCTGAAAATTCTTCTACCAATTTAATCTCTAACATATTCCAAAATGTAAATACATTTGTTCAATCTATCTTTCATAAAGTATGCCAAGATGCATTAAACCATTTTCCTATTTCGTGTTGAAAACATCACTTGATGGAGAAAATTTTGTATAACTTACCTTCATGGGAAAGAAATCCCATGAAAGTGAAAAATACCTTAACTGTGATGCTTGCAAACCTCTTCAGTTCTATGAACAATAATAAATTCAAACATCATCTTGATTTAGTCACTCTTGCACAGCATCTCAAAAAATCTTTTCAACCATTTGCCAAGGGCATGAGATCACTTCTTCAAATATGTATTCCAACTATTGTATCCTTCACAATACCTTAAACTCCATAATGCATTGGTATAGAGATATAACTTTGAGTTTCCAATCACTTAGTGAGAAAAGATTTGTCCAACTTGCACAAGACAACAACCTGGTCCATTATTTACAACAGGTATTTGAAAAAATTACACAATAACCTTGGAATTTCACATCCTTGACAAAGTGAAAGAAACTTACATTCTTGAATCTTAGATTTACAACAAAACTTTGTGTTTACTTGGATATTTGAACTGACAATGTCACAATTTTGTGTCTCTCCCCAGTAGAGTTGCCATTTTGTTGGTTGACTTGGATGGGCAAAACCATGCTAAAATACAAGAAGGAAATATATAATTTATACTAGAGATTTTTGTCCTTTTAAAAATAAATTACTTCACATAATTCCCAGTGGAGTCACCATTTTTTTGGTTTTTGGTTTAACAAATTTTGAATAACCAAGTGATAAGAACACAAACCCCTAGGGGTAGCTAATAACCATATTCAATGTATGTATTCAGACACTTCAGCCAACTATAAGGCTATTTACTCTCATTCTTCTTCTTCAAGCTCTACAAGACCTAGGCAAGTGTACCTCAAATTCTTTATATGGTACTAGTGTTAAAACATATAACTGAATCTATATAATAGATAAAAAATCCCTGAATTTTCTAGGCTTATGAAAGCAACATAGACATGAGATAGCTAATAACATAACCTATGAACTTGACAAGCTAAGCGAGGGAAAATCTTTTTAGCTCTTCAACATGAAAGGGAAAATACTTTGATTAATGATGTTGATTATTAGCATAACCTAGGTAAACAACAAGAATGTGTAATCTCCAAGTTGATTAGTCCCATAACCATTGGGCATAAAATAAGTTAGAAGATACACATGGATACCCAAAATATACTCATATACTTAGATATTTGATCTATCCATTCACCTTGCAAACAAATATCTATCTTTAAAATGAGATTCATACTTATCAGATCCTCTCATGATACCTGTAATTCTATCAATGTATATCAAGAAAATTACTCAAGTCCTTGACCCAATAACAAGATACACAATGAAATACAACTTCAAAGACAAGCTGCAACTAGATAATATGCACCTTGTACATATATCAACAAAAAATTACAAACCCATAAAAAAGAAACAAATTTTAGAATGAAACTTTCAATAAAGCTTTGTATTTATTTCCTTGAAATCAATACATCAAGTGTATGCAAAAACAAAGAGAATACACTATAGATGACTGTATAATCTAAATGATTAAAAGGTTTTAAAACTATTGTTCATAATAGAGAAAATATGTTGAGGGTGTTGGTATCACAAAAATAAAACCAGAGTCATCCTTGTAATCACAGTAGTAAAGACTGGAACCTTACTGGTCTCACAACAATGAGAAAATTATCCAAAACTAGAACCCTTACAATGAGAGAAGAAGAGGAATATATGGACAAGGAGAGACTCCTAGATTAAATCTGATTCTACCAAGTGTACACCTAAAAACTCTTCCTCTTGCTGTCGTAGAACTCACCTCTTTTCTCCTCTACTGATAATCAAATCTCATAAATGCTGCTACAGAATGTTTGAAATATCTCCTTAAAGAAATGAAAATAACCATCCTCTAATGGGATATCAAATATCAAATAAGAAATGCAAGAGTTTATAATTTTATTTTGTTTTTCCTTTACTGCTCTCAGCTGTGAATCTTCAACTGCCTCTACCGACAAAACTTTATCGCTTGCAACTACCCATTTAAAACATTCAATTCTTTCTTAGTGGTCATTTAGTGAATCTAATATTATCAAAATCTGATCATAATATGATTTTATTCCATTTGAAACATCAAATATTTACTATTTCTTAGAATGCCTTGGAAATACAAATCTACCTATAACTTCTACCACTAAAAACATGTGCAAAATCTTATTACAAAAAAAGAAAATTTAGCTTCTCCCCATTGGTGGTACATAATACTTCATATTTTTGATAAAAATTGTGCCCTTGATGCTTGTCTAAAAATTCTAGGCCCTTGCCATGAATTGAGCATTTAAATTGAAAAAAATGACTATATAGTTTTAATTGTACATTATAATCATGATTATTTAGATTTTCTCAAACATTAGAATGTATGCTCATTTTGAGATATCTAATCTTAACTATTCTAAAATTTTCATTTTAGCCTATCTTGCTATCATAGGATGATTCCACTTGTCCATTTTTCATTCACCACCTCATCTGGGAGGGCCCCACACAACTTAATCATAAGATCCTAACTTTATATTTTTCCTTCATGATCTTATGAGGCCTTCGTAACATTGTAATGATATAACATCTTACCCCTCCAATTTTAGCCTTACGTTCTCCCAAATTTGTAGCATCGTATCTCCACATTTTTAAGCTCTTGACCACCTGACAATCATAGCATTGTATTCCCATTTTCTTCCATTCATGAACTTGCAAAATGGGTGGATTTCATAGCTTTGTAACTCCAATTTTTCCTTATGAACTCATGCAATCATATCATATCAGGCCTCATTATTCTTCACTCTAACCATACGATAATCGTGATGTTGTAGCTCTAATTCACTACCTTCCCAATCTCACAACAACATCCAAAATTTTCCACATGGCTTCTTATTGTGATTATTTTTCCAAAATGTTTTTGACCTTGCCTCCAGCTAGCCCCACATGGCGGGCCTCTCCATGCAAGAACCTTACCGTCATAGCATTGAGCACTTACTTATTAACTCTGTAAGTGCTTGTATAATTAAAGAGCTTTGTTTTCTTTTGTCAGAGCAATGTGGCATAAACATCCCAAATGCAATTTTGACTCAAAAGAGCTTCTACCTCTATAGTTGGTCACCAAGCACAACAAAGAAAATCAAACCACAACTCCAACTTGATTCTTAACAACCCACCTCATTGGGATACCACAAAAGACTGGACTGTCCTACTTCATTTGCCACATTTCTCCATGTCCTATGGCTTCCACACACATTTTGCTTCTCCCATGCAATTGCTACATCTCTCTCTTGTATGCACTCCTTGTGTAATTACTACTTGTTGAGGCTTCTTCCATTACCTGCAAGTATTTTCACATAGGTGGCCATGATCTTATGGCATCCTCTAACCTCCTCCAACTCCACATGAGATTTCTACTTTGTAGGGAAGAAATAGAGGAACCATTGGGTGCAATCTGAAGACCCTTATTTTATTGAATCCTACCACCCTCCACTTATCCTACATGGACTTAGATGGCACCATCTCTCCCATGTTGGAAATATAAGAGAAGTAACTAAGATGGGAGGGGTAAATTAGTTACTACAAAAATAAATCTTAGATCCCTTAGATGTCAATATAAAATAACTTTTGAATATTGATGCTCGACAAACACACATAAAATGCTGTAACTCGGTGAACATTGAAAATGCTCGACAAATACTTAACATGAAAATATTAAGATATTTTCTAGTGATTACTAATAATTTAATTTATGAGTAAACACATAAGAGAAATAACATCCTTTGGACACTCCCAATTCCCAACATCTTATCAATCTAATGAGATTAGCTAGGCCCCAAAGTGGGTTCAAATATTTTCTTTTGAATTGCAATACCTGATTCATTGAACATTATCAAACTAAATAGATTCAATTTGCACAAATGATTCAACTTTTAAAACTCACTTTTAACCCTTCTTGCAAATTGCCAATTTCATGCCAAGGGGTCCTGTGACTGGCCTAAAAAGCTGACAGAAACACTTGACTGAAATTTGACCTGCCTGTTCTCTACTCCACATTATCATACCCTATTATATCTTGTCATATGAAGACATTTGGGTTAAAAGATACTGATCATCAAAGTTGCCTTTGTGAAACTGCCTACAAGCAAACATGTCAGAAAACCATAAAATACATTGGGTTTTGGCTTCAAAAATAGGTCAAACAGATAGTTGAAGGTACAAAAAATAGGGCATTAGTTCATTGTCATGAGGAGAGTATAAATCAATGATTTGGCTTCATAATGAATAACTTGGTGCATTTGGAAGGTGTGCAATGTTAAGTACTTAGAAATGCAAAGCTGGGAACAATGGTAAACATTCATTTTTCACAAATGGACTAAACCTAGGAGAGTGTGTAAATGGATTGGTGAAGACTCAAAAAATGGAAAACTTGAATAGTTTTTAGAGTTAAAGACAATGGTACAATACATTTGGTTCATAAAATAGGGCCTTCTAGAATTTTGAGGAATTTGCATCAGCATGAAATAGTAAACAACCAAATTTGAGGGATTCAAAACCTAGTCAAAACGTATTGAAATGACTTGAAAAATGAAACATAGGCTCTCTAATATGCATACTATACACTCCTGAAATAGAAAATCATGAAACATAACCTAGTGCAAGATATTCAAATGCAAACTAGGTTTCATGTCATTGTTTGACACTCAACTAAAAATGAAGATCTGACCATTGCTCAAAATGAAACTTCATGGAATGACTCAGAATGAAAATTTATCATCATAGGATGCATAGACATACTGAATGCAAGGTGTTAGAAATATAAAATAGCTCATTGGTCTCAAAACAATAGGCATGTATGCAAGAAAGAAAAATGCTTATAGGGGCTCAAATTGACTCAAAATTTTGGAATGGTACTTAAAATGAGAATGCAATTTTGAGTCCCAACAATGCCCATAAATATTATTTTTCGAGTTTCCATTAGATTGATCAAAATTTTTTTTTTTTCCCTTGGGACAATCGAAGGTGAGTGAGTTTATTTTTTATTTGGGACATCATTTTCCTCATTTGTTCAAATTCGTATATTACATTTTTCTACCTTAGTAATTGGTGTAATCTTTTGTTCAAAAAATGCTACTTTTTGAGGCTCATACCCTAGATAAGTTATAGTGGGGGTTGAGATAGAAAGAACCTATTACATTAGCATTGAATTCAAGGGGGGAAACTAGTTGGGAATTACTTGTGTTCTTGCTAGATAAGGTGGGACTATTATGGTGGTGCACGCTAGAACCATAATACTCCCTCCACCATTAGGATTGACCTATTTGATGAAGGTGACCACTTCTTCGAAGACCTTTTCTAGGGTATCAATATTCATGGTAAGAAGTCTTCCTAGGAATATGGTGGTGAGAAGATATAAATAATTAAGTATATTTGAATTGTAACTTCCAATGATATAGTTTAGGGAGTTTCCAATCTCTACTATGTTGTATGAAATTATGGTAAATTGAGATATAGTTTCTATTGGGTCCCTTTTGATTGACAAGAACTAGAGGTGCAAGATAACAAGATCAATAAATGTCTTGAATTGGTCTAAGAACAACTTCTCAAAAGCTTCCAAATTTTAAATGGAAGCTGGCGGTAGACTCACGTACCATTTGAATGTAACTTCCTCCACTGTGTATGGGAATAGACGAAGGACCATGTCTTCATATTACATTTTCTTTCTGTTACATATATCCTTGAAGACTTTGATATGATCTTCCTTTGTTCATGTATTTCCATTAATAAAATTCAAGAAAAAGTTCTCAGGATTCTTAGGAAGGTCATGAAGTGGTGATTGAAAGTTGATTGGTGAGTCTTGAGCATTTGCAAAGAAATCCATTAATGGAGTGGGTGGCAGCTGAATTTTCTATTGTGAGATGTTTTGTGAAATTATTGGGGTGAATGTGTTAGAATGTGAGGTGGATGATGATGATGGAATTTGTGGCATGAATAAGAAGAGCTTTGGTATCCCCTTGTTGCTGTGAGGTTTATAGAAATGGTCAAGTTTCAAGAATTTGTGCTTGCTAGGTGAAGACTTCAATGCTCACTGAAAGGAAGATGGGGAATACAATTTTTTTAGTTTGCAAACCTACATAGCTGCAAAGTTGTGAAGTTGTGCACCTATAAACTCGTAAAGTTGTGCACTTGTGAAGTTGTGCACCTATAAACTTGTAAAGTTGTGCACTATATCGACTTCTAGCTTAAAACTCTAATATGAAATTTTTGAAGCATCTGGAAACTTCAAATTATTGTTAATATAATAAATCACATTCCCTCACATAAATAGGAGTTTATGTGAGTATTTTACTACTTTATGTTCAAATCTATATGAACAATTCTGCATAATTTTATACTATTATTTTCATTATGTTTCATTGTAGTGGCAACGTCTTGCATTTACTAGACTGGTTTTTTTGTTGCCATTGCCTCTTGTTGTAAATATCCATTAATCTATTTATCTTTCTGCAACTTTGTTCTGATTAAACCTCTGGTTATGGCTATACCCAACATGATGGCAGGTCGACAAGATCTAATACCATTTGTAATGAACCATTTTTGGGACATTTATATATTTTCCCATTTTCATCTGTACAACTTGATAATCTTCCTATCTGATGATTCTTCTCCATAGTTGATTCAATATATATAATTTTATTATAAGAGTCACGTCCTTTCATTATATCAATAATAATAATATAGTTATATTATATTAATTATATATTTATATTAATAAGTTTTGATTAACTAATATAACTATATTAATAAGTATATCATATATATTATTTTAATAACTATATATATTATATTATATTATAATACTTTACTAATATAGTATTGCTATATTAAACATATCTTTATCATTATTTATTATTTCGTTCGTATTACTATTATAATATTCCATACATAATATAATTATTATAATATTACTTATAGCATAATAGTATTATTTTAATATTATTTCTTAATATTACTTTATATAAAGTATCTATTATTATTTAAATTATGTGCCAAAATGGGGACATCACAGTAACTTACATTAGGTTTGTAGCCATACCATAGTTCATAAGAAGTTTGATTGAGTCTTTCTTACATTGTACTCTATTCAAGGTATGTATTGTAGTGCTGATTGCTTCCTTCTAGTATTTGATTACAACATTCTTTTCTATCATTAATGTTCTTGCACAATCCATGATGTATTTGTTCCTTCTTTCAACTATAACATTTGGCTGAGGTGTACTAGGTGTTGACACTTGTCTTTTAATTCCTTTTTCAATGTAGAAATCATTGGAAATAAATTCACCACCTTCGTCTGATCTCAAACATTTCAACTTCTTTCCAGTTTTCTTTTCTACTCTTGCCAGATGCCACTTGAATTCTTAGAAAGCATTTGACTTTTCTTTTAGATACATTACACTCATTATTCTAGAATAATCATCAATAGAAAGAATGAAAAAACTCTAGGTTCCAAGTCCTTGTAAAACTTGGTTTCATTTACTAGTTTTATTTTGTGGTTTTATGTCCTTGTAAAACCTAGTTTTGTAACTTTTATACTGTAGGTTTTAGGTCTTTGTAAAACCTGGTTGTGATTCTTTGAATATCTTTACCTTTTCTATTAAGGGTTTCGGGTCCCTTCAAAACCTATTTTTACCTTAATATATAAAAAAAAGATTGAAGAACTTATCTCCACTATATCTCTCTATTCCAATAGGTCCACATAAGTTTATATGCAATGAACCTAAGACTTCTTTAGAATGATAGTTGTTGCTTTTGAAACTAGTCTTTCCCGTCTTACCAATTTGATAGTTTTTGCATTGACCCATATTAGGTTTCCTCAAGCTAGGAATATGTCTTACTCTTTTGTGTTTTCTTATTTCAACTAGATTATCAAAGTTTACATGACATAATGTTTTCTGCCATAACCAGATTTCTTCTACTTGAGCAATAAAACATGAACTTTCACTGAGATCTAGATAGAATAGGTTACCTTTTGTTTGTTTTCCATATCCAACTAGATTTCCTTTTCCATCCAATAGTTTGGCCTTCCCATTCATAAATTCTACCTTGAATCCAATGTTATTTAACTGTGCCACACTTAGTAGATTGTGCTTTAGGCCTTCAACCCAATAAGCATGACCACATATAAGTTCATTGGTCAAAGAGATACATCCTTTTCCTTTTATGCAACAAGGTTCATTGTTTCCAAATCTCACACTACCACCATCATAATACTACATATGCTCAAACTTTGTTTTATCTCCAGTCATATAATATGAGTAACCACTACCAATAATCCATGTTTAATTTTTGCTAACGTGAGAGACAAGTGCCATCTTATCTCCTTCATCATCATATTCATCTTTTACAATAATATATATCATTTCATCCTCACTGCTATCAGAATCTTTAGTCATAAGACAAGATTTCTTACCTTTGATCTTGTAGTCCTTGTAGTTTTTGAATTAATTCTTGCCTTTGTACTTATTTCTTTTCTTTTCATCCTTATTTTCTCTATTTAAGAATCTTGTAGCAATGTGACCAACTTATTCACAAGAAAAGAAGATTAGAGGAATCTTACTTTTTTACTTTCCTCTGCCTTTGGAATATTTACTTGCAAGTAGGGCTTTGACAACTGCAAGATCATTGTTAGAACTTTCTTCTTCTTCTTGACTTCTTGATTGATTGGCCTTTGATTTCTTACTCTTTTTATTGAGTGAGAGTGTGGCTTCAAATTTAGACTCAATACCTTTGGAATTAGGAACATAGTTATCATAGTTATCCAACTCAAAAGTTGTAAATCTTCCAACTAGAGCATTCAAAGTTATTTTTCTATTTGAATCATATCTCATTTCTTGAATAGTAGACACTCTAATTGTATATATAGTAACAAGGGTTATGAGTACCTTTCTCACAACTACTTTTTCCTCAATGTCTCCTCCAGATGTTTTGATTGTGCTCACACTTGCTTTGATTCTTTCTACATATTTTGCAATGTTTTCATCTTCTCTCATCTTCATCTAATCAAACTATCCTCTAAGACTTTCTACTTTAGCTCTTCTTACATTATCTTCTACAAAATTAGGATGAATTCACCCTCAAATCTATCAAAATAAAATCATCAAGGGGAATAATGAAAACTTTGGGATGCTTTACAACTCATCAAATCATATAGCCACAGAAACTGCATGTATGCAAGACAAATTTCTATGCAAGAACTCAAGGGTGATTCTTTCCCTAATTCATCATAATAGAGGAATTTATTAGAATATGAAAAACACTATAACTAATTGATCACACAATCATTAAAAAAAATTAAAACCATTGGCTCAATAATTATTCATGAACCTAAATTCACAAAGCAAACACACAATCCAACAAGAAATACTACACATAGAATTGGAGCACAAATAGAATAATTTATTACATCAAAATACCAGCCCTTAATACATATTACATCTCCTATATTTATAGGAATTCCCATCCTTGATAATTTTTTTGAACCTAGGGCTTTTTCCTTGTAAAAAGTATGCTAAAATCAATAATTTTAAGCAAATTATGTACACAAAAACTCCTAACTAGGTGCTAAGTAGGCCTAAACTCTTTACTTTATTAATTATGTGTTGTATGGACCTTTACATGACTCAAAAAATCATAAAGGAGCAGATAAGAAGAGAAAATACTTTGGATGATCTGTGAGTCTCTGGCACTTCTTTAGATGCAAACTCAAGCTCCACTATTTGTCTCTACTAGTTAAACTACCACCAAAACATGTTTTTAGTGCATTAAATGTTCAAAAAATAGAACAAGAAATCAACTGTTAGTGCCACCATAACTGGTCCAAAACTACCAATACACCTATGCATCTTGCAACATTGCACACTTGGACATCTGTACACCTTGGGGTGTGACAGGGTCAAAACTGGCAAGATTTTTCTAACTTCACAAATTTTTAGTTTGCAGCATTTGGGTCCTTTGGACCTTCTATCAAAATGATCTCTGAATGTGCATCTTTTAACTTTTAGATGGTGGAAGTAATTGCATGAGGCTCTGACAAGTTGACGGCCTTATATCTACTTCATACCCCTTGGTTATAACCTTGGACTTCTTGCCTTACTTCTATAAGATCATCCATCTTTGAATCCAGTTCCTTGATTATCTCCTTGATTTTGAATATTATTTACACATCATTCTCATAGGATATAGCTTCCAACAATGCTCAATTTTTTTAAAAACTACCTCTTCTGAACAGAACTAAGTCCTAGAGTCATGTTGAAAAATCTCTAGACTAGTTGCGTTATATAATTTGTCAGCATCCAAAAGATGGCTTTATTCCTAGTTTGTATGTCATGAATATCTTCGTATACACTTAGCATGACCTTATTTCTCCATTGATTATTATTGATCCAGTCATTAATCTTATTTATCTCTTCTTCAGAGTATACATTAAAAAAAATCCAATATTTTGGGCCTTTTATAGTCCTTAAGGCTTCATGGTCATTCGTCCAAGTGGATACTTCTTCTAGTAGCCCAAAATCTTGGTTGACCATTTTTACAAGACTATTGATGTTCTTCTATATACTATGAAAAATATGTATGTTCCCCTCTATTATCTCTACCCCTTTCTCTTCAAAAATGTGATGCCACCTCTAGAACACATCCAAAAATGAGCTAGTGGGTCCTAGGGCAAGAGCTCATTTTTTTAGGCCAGCCGCTAGTGCAATTTTTGAATGTTCTAGATAAATGGGACCCACCACTTCTCATACTATAAACTTTAAAAATTCATTTTTCTTCCCAAAACTTGGATCTCCTCTTCTCCTTGATCCAATTTTTGAAATATGTACTTTAACACCAAATTTATTAAGGCTTATGTAGCATCCTTTGTGGGTTTTCTATGATGACCTCTTGTGTCTGAAAATCTTGAGGATTAATGGCCTCAAGATTTAAATGGGGATGAGGAATAGTGATATATGCTACCATATTGTCTTGTCTATTCCTTAAAATGATATGTGGCTCTTCTATGAGAGATTTTGTAGTCCATACAATCTATGTTAGCACTTACATTCCCTCTATCTATTTCTATATGTATCTTCTTTGACAACTCTCCATTGCTCAAGCTAGCTATGTCAGAGTTGTACCCATAAAGGCTCTAGCTTGGCTAGTAGATGAAATAATGGTGCCTACTATTCCCATGCCTCTATTCGTATAGCCTAAACTCTCTCCTACTCCTATATGCTCTACAATAGGTGTGACCACTATTGTTGCATAAATAGAGGAGGATGGTGTTACTATTAGAGGGGCTTGTTCTTCAATTCTACCTATTGAACCCTCTTGTGGAGCCTCCTCTATCTCATCCACTTGTCTCTCTTTCTCTATATTTCTCTAACTAGGCTCCTTAAGTAAAGAAGGGGTCACTTGCACAACTTCCTATAATAGTGGTAGTGGAGGAAGTATTTTTGATTTCTTGGGGGGTGAAGGAGGTATGCCTACTAAGCCATGTGGAAGAGGAGGTATATTATTCCAATCATCACCTAAAGGCTCCTAGTGAGGTGTGTCCCTTATTTCCCCTCCCTCTAAATGTGTGTCCACATGCATGAAATCAAAATCTTCTAACTCTTGAGTGTTGATTCTATTGATCCTTCCTATTCTAAGTCTATGGTATCATTGACCTAAATGGGTTGGTCCTATGCATCCAAAGTGTCTATGTGACACTCCTCATTTCCTCCTCTATTTCCTACAATGAGAATATTCTATTGCTTAAGGGAAAATTCTCTACCTCTTCTACCTCCACCTCTACTTCCTCTGGTATGGTTTCTCCAATAGGTGCAATCATAATCTTCTTTAGTCTCTTCCTTTTCACTCTAGTGACAAACGTCTCAATCCTCATCCTTTTTTGAAATGAGGGGGGAAATTCTATATTCTCTTCTTGAGAATTTTCTTCCTCTGGCCTTCTCTTCCCTCTTAATATAAGCCACCTCCATTTTGTACATGTAGATCATCTTTGGTCTGACTAGAAACTTCTCTTTGTATGAAATAATGATAACCTTTATTCCACTTTCCTTTCCCTAGACTAGCAGGCACATGTAGTGTAGGTATATTGGGTAGAGGGTCTAGAACAAAAGGCTTACAAACTCATTCTTTAGTGAGGTCAATCACATGCTAAGCACTGTGCAAGATGTCATCATTCTCTTTCCTATATTCCTTGACATTCATAATCAGACATTCAAAAACCCTATCCCTATTGTAAATGGGATCAAGAATATCAAGCGTGTCTTTGTTCTAGATCTTGAGGGCTATTTGTAAGATCAGAACATTTTCTACAAATGTCAAACCCATTCTACATTAATTCTTGATCCTGACAACATAATCATCAATACAATTTAATAAATGGTCCTCAATGGCTCACCTGGTATAAACTACCTTCCCACTACATTCTAAAACATCCCTATATTATCTAAATATAGAAGCACCAAGGGTTACTCCTCCAAAGGATATCTTTCCTATTTTTCTTTACCTCATAAGTTCTAATAGTGACATGCCACACCCATGTTTTCTACTACTTCTTCCTAACTGTGTCATATGCTAAGGCTAGTTGCCAGGAAATCTCTAAGAGCACTAGCCTATCAAATGGGTATTATGGTAGTTTCTTTGGATGATTTAGGCTTCCAACTATTTTTATGTAGGTGAATATGCTAAATTAGATGAAGTACCCACCAACTTGTGTCACTTTATCCATTTCCTCTATTGATAATGTCTTTGCATAACATTCCTTAATGAATTGAATTAAAATGAAGATAAAATCATCATTCACTATCTTGTATTCAAGGATACCCTTTTGGAGTTTCTTTCTTACCTATTGTGGGTAAACTATATGTGGCCAATAATTGTTAGCCTTCACATTTCCTCTCCTAGGTAGCCATAGATATACTAGTGGATGGGAAACTAAAAGATATACTATGTATGATGTGATGTAAAAATGTGGATCATTATGGTCTGAAATCAACTGGTCATAAATAGAGTCATTGATTATGATTTCCCAATCTATCATATCCGCTCTTGTCTAGATCTTCTTGATAAAGTGAACCATCCATGTCTCTAAATGATTGGTTATAGGTAGGCCCATTACCCTACTCAAGAGCATAGTATGGTAGCCAATATCTACAACCATATATCCTCTAGTCATATCCACTTTTTTCCTGACTTCTTATGCAGGGTTTGGGTGATTAAGTACCTCTTTTGTACCATCTCATCAACATGCACTCAGTTCTCTCTATAACACCTATTTGTACCTTCATATTGTTGAAAATTGGCTAATGGAGATATGTTATTGTTTTCATTTATGGCAACACATTATGTACATGCTTACATGAAACCTCATAAATAAAGATACTTAGCTTTTGGTACTCAAAAATTGTCTAAGTATGGAATTTGGTATAAAACAGTGTATTGTTTTGTTTGTAACTTGTTACTAACATCATATTATTACTAGAGAAGTTAGTTGGAGATAGTATACACGTTGATGATGACATTTATAACCTCATAAGTTAGTACAAACTATAAAAAAAAGTGATATTCATGTTTTAACAATGAAATAGGACAACTGAATTAAAGGAAAGGAATTATTTTGTTTACAAAATAATTACTTGTCCAATCAGGGCTAACATCCTAGATGTTTACTCTAAGTTGGAAAAGTGTTTTATGGTCTTAACTAACCTAGCAAAAATTTGTGTAAAGGCATGGTATTTATGCAAAGGACATCTTTCTAATTAAAATGTTGTGAAGTGCTATCTTGGAGAAATTATGTTGAGCAATTGTATGCAAACTTTTGTGAAAGCAATTTATGCAAAGTTTGTGAAGCTATTTTGTGATCCAAGATTGAATTGAGAAAGAATCTACATTCTAGAAGTTTGATTACTTGTTTTGGAGGTAAGCTCTTCTTGTAATTGGAGGTTCATGTTTAGGTAGTGGGATCATCTTGCATCTACTGTACTACAAGTCCTAACAGGTTTGGCACAACTCCTAACAGGTTTGGAATCTCTTAACAAGGACTCTCTATACTAAATTTTATCATTGAATCCTAACAAGGTCTATCCTCTAACAAGAAACTTATATATTAGTATATTATCTAGTGGGTATCATCCCCACTAGGGTTTTCCTTGGCTAGGATTTCCCTAGCTAAGAAAATATGGTGTTATGAGTTATCTTTGTGCATGGTTACTATTACTATTTAGCATTAATCTATTACTTTGTTATGTATGGTTTAAAGTGAGAAATAATATCTAGTTGGTGACTAAAGTTTGTAGATCACTGATTCACTCCCCCTCTTAATAATTCCTATTTCTAAAAATTGGTACCAGAGCACAGTTACTCAGAAGAGGCTTAACAGCTTGAGTAAGATCTCTATAGATATGAAATAGTTGATGAAGAACCTTGAAGCGACTCTTGAGAAATTTGATCTCCTTATTGAGGAAAGAGATAATCTAAAGGACAAATATGAAAAATCCAAAGTATGTATTGGACAATTAAAGGAAAAGATTGAACATCTCAAATCCAAGCCTAAATCTATTGAATTTGAAACTAGTGATGATGATTATTCAAAGATGAAGACAAAGTACAAGATCTTGAAGCATGAATTGAACATTACAAATTTGAAGTTTACTTTGAGTAATAATCCTAGCAAAATTGAATATGATTTGAAGACTGAGAATGCAAATCTTGGAGAAAATCTAGCAAAGAAGACATTTGAATTTGAAACATTGAAAGAAGATCATGAAGGACTTTATAAGTACAATACTATTATGAAAGGTGAATTAACTCAGTGCAAGCAACAACTTGAGAAGCTTTATTCTAGAAGAGAAAAGCTTGATGATTTAGTGTCAATATAGAGACCTAATTATTATAAGACTAGTCTTGGTTATCTATTTAACATGTCTACAAAGAAACCTGAGATTAGATTAGATTTGAAATAAAAGATAAATTTGATGATAAGATTGAATCCAATCAATCTTTTGATAAACCTAAAGAAGTTGGACAACACAATGAAGTTGAAATATTGGATCAGCCAAAGCAAGTGGAATATCCTAAGGAAAATAGGTATAAATTTAGAGGTAAGTTTTTTTCATTTAAAGAAATGGGTCATACGAAAAGAGATTGTACACATAAGTAATTTAATCATGTTAAGGACTTTTAGTATCATAATTGTCACGGTATGGGTCATAAATAAATTGATTGTAGGAAACCTAAATATGATAATGATAGAAGAAATAGTAGAATGTCTAGGAATACTAACCCTATAGATAGAAGAAGATGTAATGAAAGGACATCGAGAGAAGGAAGACCTTATGAAGATAGAAGATAGATTGTGTGCTATAAGTGTGACAACTTTGGATACATTCCTCAAAATTTTTGTGCACTTGATGATCATCAGAATCCTAGAAGAAGAACACTAGTATGTCAGTTATGCAACAACTTTAGACATACAACAAAGTATTGTAGAATGAATATAAACTTCAGAGATAGAAGGAAAAATGGAAGAAAATTTAGAAGTAGAAGGAATGATGGAAGAAATGTCAGAAATGACAGAAGGAACCATGAGAAGAATTTCAAAACTAACAAAGACAATGAAGAACAAAGAAATGTATTCAATGAACTTCAAGAAGAACTCAATGAGGCATTTTTAAAAGGATTAGACATCTCAAAAGAAAAGCTAGATGATGATGAGACATGAAGATCAAAGTCAGTTATTGAGTTTGATTCAATTGAGTTGAATTAAGCTTGTTTACAGCACTAGAATTTGAAAACTTCATTTAGAGATCAAATTAGAGGTAGCGTAGTTGGGAAAAGGTGTATCGAGATAACTTTAGATGGTGCCTAAGCTCACTTGTAATTTAGAGTTTATGTAAATAAGTTATGAAGGAATAAAGAGTTACTAGTATTATAAAAAAAGTTAATTCTGTAGCAGAAGATGAAAACTATGCTTTTGTAGATAATTTCGTGACGCAAAGTCGTGAGGAGAATTTTCATGATGGGAGGAAGCTATAGTAAACCTTGGGTGGCATTTGAAGATTAGATAGATGATCTTGAGCATTTATTTGTTTTCAAACACGATTAACAACTTTTTCATGTTTGCAAAGTACACAATTAATGAAAGTTTAGGTTGATGGAATAAATGGAGTACAAACTTGATTTTCACTTCATTACGATCACATCAAAAGCAAAGAGCATTCAAAAGTGACTTGCTAAGGAGATTTTGAAGAAAACCCTATTTTTAGAAAGAGGTATTTTATCATTTTTCTGCAAAATTTATTTGATAAAAGTTCATATTTGATATAATCTTGGATATACCAGTAGTTCACAATGTTGAGAATGAGCAGAGACCAAAATTGAAGGTTGTTTCTACAAAACCCATAGAAGGAAACCCTAACTCAACATTATCCATTACTCTGAACAATGTAGTATATTTGGAAGATGTGGGAAGTTATCTTACTAGTAAGTTTGAATTTATTAGGAGTTAATATATGAATAAGGATATGGAAATATTTTTCAATCATGATATGATTGTGAAACCTAGATTTGAACACTTGAAGGAACTAGACCTATTCAAATATCATTTCTACTGAGAATTAGACATAGATGAGTGGACATAGATCATACTAAGTAGAATACATGATGGGAAACTATGGATGGAAGATAGTGTAGTTGATATTTAAGCCAACCTTATTCATGAGGTAACTGGTCTTTGTAAACAAGGTAGTGTACCTATAGGTGAGAAATTGGTTAAGAAGAAATTTGAGAGCTACACCAAAGTAATATATAATGGAAAGGCCATGGTTATCAGCACCATTAAGAAAGATGATGTAAGATTCTTTTGTAGAACCATTGCGTACTTTATACATGTAAGTTCAAAAATTGATGATTTGTTAGCTGAACTCATCTATGCAAGCTACAAGATATGAGTTGAGAAGGAACAAGTAAATCTTAGTGACATTCTGAGAATGCATCTTCTAGAGAACCTAGAATAGATCAAGAGGACTAAGAATGATGTGTTTAGATTTAAATCATTGATTAATCACACATTCTTTCATGTTCTTAAAAGATTTCCATATTTATCATTCACAAAGATTATGAGTAGTGATAGATGTACAATGGAGAAAATTGTAGAAGTATGTAGAAGACATCCAATGGATAAGATATTTGATAGTGAAAACTTGATAATGAAAAAATTTAATAATGAAATGAGGAAAAGATTCAGAACCACACCTACAATTGTAGATAGATTTAAAGATGATGTTTGTATTATGGTTGATACAAATTATACTTATATTCAAAAAGTAGAACCTTGGGAAACATTTCTTGATCCCTTAGGTTATGAATTGAGTGAGGAAACAACAATTGGATACATTGATTTATTATTGAAATTAGAGAAGGAAAAAGTAGAATATAGATTTGGAACTTATGATGAGATTACCTAGTTAGCTCATTAGACATCCTCGGAGAAGGCATCTCACAAGAAGATAGAAACTATAATGAAGAAAGCATTATCAGAGGTTGTTATGATTGAGAGTGAGTCATAAGTAGTTAGGAAAACCATGAAGCAAGTTATACTATATGTGCAACCTTTATCAGTATCTATTGCAGAGACATATTCATAATAGAGCATTTTGTATGCAACAATGTTAGATGAGTCTATGATAGAATCATAGAAAAGAAGGCTCTAGCTAGAAGAGGATTTAGAACTTCAAAATTGTATGTTGAGAACAATATGCAAAACTATGATGAAGAAGAAATCAAGAGATTATTGAAAAATCTTGCATCTTACTTAAGAAACAAAGTAAGACCATTTATGTCTATGGTGGATGAGAAGGACAAGATAAGAAATGAGACTATAGCATCTATAGGTTAGATGATGACAGAGTCTAAGGCATTATCTTCACCGACACCTAGAACCTTGGAAGTGTCAGTGAGCGATGAAACAATCTAGATAGATTAGACCAATGTTACCATTAGCATTGATGATACAAATCCATCTAAAGGTTCCAAATTGAATGAACCTCATATTGAGGATATTGAAGATAAATTGAGACAAATTGAAGAGGAGAAGAGGTTACTAGAAGAAGAGAAAAAGAAAATAGAAGAGGCTAAGAAGAAATTGCCTGAGGATGAAATGAAAAGAAAAGTAGAGGAAGAAAAGAAAAGATTAGTTGAAGATGAGATAAGAAAAGAAAACATAAGAAGATGAGAAGGAGAGATTTAGAAGAGGAAGAGGAGAAGGAAAGAGACAAGAAAGAGGAAGAAGAAAAAAGAGTCAAAGAGGCAACTAAGAAGAAGCAAAAGTAGGATGAAACTAAACCTTCTAGTTCATCTAATTTGCTTTCTCTTACTAGGTTGGCAATAGATGATGATGATCAAACTAACTTGATCTTATCCTTGTCAAAGCTTATTTAGAAGAACAAGACAGTAAAGAGTCTGAAAAGAACCTTGATGGAGGTTACTGATAGATTACATAGTACTATGGTAGTGCAACACACAAAGGCATATCTAGAATAGAGGGCATAGGTTTTGCTAAAATCTTTTGATGAAGAATTCACAAATTTGGTGAACATTGCATAAAGAAAGGTACAAATCTCACATGATGCTAACTTGTTTAGAACCATTTGTCAAAATATTAAGAATTATTTGGTAAGTCTTCATAATTATATGAATGAACTTCATAATTGTCAACAAGATGCTAATATATTGTCAATTAAGTGTACTCTATATCACAAACTAACCAAGGATATTGACAGTTAGATTAAAGGAAAAATGAGTGAGCTAGAAGTCCATCTATCCAGATAAAACATCCAGCTGGTAGGATTGATGATTTTAAAGGACAACTTTCCAGTATTTAGAATGATATTAGGAAATTGGAGCTTAAAGAGGAACAAATTTTGAATAGATTATCATATTTTAGAGAGTCTATTGCTCTAAAAATTTCTTTTGTTGAGAAATAGTTGGAGGAATGTGTCAAGGCCAAGGACACTTATTCTAACTTTTTATACTCCAACCTTAATATAGTTGAGATTGCATCATATGCCTTATGTACAATTCTTACCTCTACTGAATCTACCAAGGAGATATGGAATAAATATATGGATAGTTTGAAAGTAAATTTTGATGATTGCATGAAGAAACTATCAGTCTAAGGTAGATGTTTATAGAATTTTTTGACAACAGAATGGACAATTTTTGACATTTTAACCTTTGTCACTGATGTTAAAGGGGGAGATCCCTAATAACAAATTATAAATTAGGTAAAGAGAAGAAACATAATATTTTAAAGTATATTTTAAGGGGGAGCATATGTAAGATGGACAAATTGTAATAGATGTAATGTGAATGCATTGTTTATTTTAAGTTTTTGATACTTAGCCAATTTTCCCTATTTTGTTGCCATCAATGCCAAAGGGGGAGACTATTGACAATTGGTAGAATATGATGTACAATGCTCATAAATGTACATAAATTTTCTAAGTATGAAATTTGGTATACAAAAATGTATTATTTTGTTTGTAACTTGTTATTGACATCATATTATGACTAGAGAAGTTAAATGGAGATATTATACATGTTGATGATGATGTGTATAACCTTATAAGTTAGTATAGACTATATGGAAATGTGATATTTGTGTTTTAGAAATGAAAAAAGACATCAAAATTAAAGGAAAGGAGTTATTTTGTTCACAAAATAATTACTTGTTGAATTAGTGCCGATATCCTAGATGTTTACTCTACATTGGAAAAGTGTATCATGGTCTTAGCTGACCTAGCAAAAATTTGTGTAAAGGCATGGTATTTATGCAAATGACATCTTGTGAATTAAAATGTCATGAAGTTCTATCTAGTCAAAATTGTGTTGAGAAATTGTATGAAATTTTTTGTGAAAGTGATATATGAAAAGTTTGTGAAGCTATTTTGTGATCCAAGATAAAACCAAGAAAGAACCTACATTCTAGAAGTCTAATTACTTATTTGGGCAATGAGCTCTTCTTGTAATTAGAAGTACATGTTTGGGCAGTGGGCTCATCTTGCATCTACTGTACTACAAATCCAAACAAGGTTAACACAACTCCTAATAGGGTTGGAATCTCCTAATAGGGTTCAAAGTTTCCTAATAGGGACTCCCTATACTAAATTTTCTCATTGACTCCTAACAAGGTCCATCCTCTAATAAGGAACTTATATATCAATATATTATGTAGTGGGTATCATCCCCACCAGGGCTTTCCCTTGGACAGGGTTTCCCTAGTTAACAAAATATGGTATTATGAGTTATCTTTGTGCATGGTTAGTATTAATGTTTAGCATTCCTTTATTACTTTATTATGTATGGTTAAAAGTAAGAAATAATATCCAATTGGTGACTAAAGTTTGTAGATTACTGATTCACCCCCCCTCTTAGTAATTCCTATTTGAAACACATATGTAATATGATATTATTGATCAACAGTAGGAAAATAAAACACTCTTTTTATGTTTTCAGGTTAGATATCAAGGACAATCTCCTTGGTGACACTCTTTACAACCTTCTCTTCTAGGAGATAGTGTTTTTCCAAGGCCATGATTAACTTTGAGGATTTTACTAAAATTGGATGTGATGTTGCATTGACCAATTTGTTCTAAATGAGAGTCATAGTCATCTCAAACCTTTGATGTAGTTTTTCTCCAAGCACAAGGAAAGCATTCTAGTCTATGTATTTGAAATCTATATCCTTAATCTCTGAATAGAGATCAATGAAGCATAATTTTTGTGGTATTCCTTGGAATTTGAACACCACTAATTTAGATGTAATCCTTAGTGGTGTGGATGATGATGAAGCCATGATTATCTGCAAAAAGGACATAAGTCAGTACCATGTTTCCTTGAAGCCTAAAAGATGTTTGATGAATTAGAAAAAACTAATGCAAAACTAATTTAGCAAGCAAAAAATTAAAGAAAAGTTGGAAGTATAAATTGCGCATCTACACAAGTGAGTAGGGTGCACAAGTGCATGGGTTGAGTAGTTAGGGGGAATTGGTATAAGGTCTTGGTGTATTATGTGCATATGCACACCTACGTAGGTGCACAAGGTGGACAACTATGCACCATGAAGTTAGGTTTTGATAGTGCACAGTGAAAATGTCGAGGTATTGCATCTATACACTTGAGTGGGTGCATAAAGTGTATGGATTAGAGCTATAAATAAGTATCAAATGTAGACATTTGCAGAGATCACAAAACTTTGGAGATGCAATGGTGCAAAATCTAGGGCTCGATGGATAAAAATGATGATTAAGGGGACCAAGGGGTCTATTTATAGGCATGTGAGATGGTGCACCTTGTACATTGTACCGAGGTACACACTTGTACATTTTGCATGCTTAAAATAATAGTGGAATTGTGCACCTTAGGTTAGTGTGCACATGTGCAAGTGTGCACTTTTCCTTTGTATTCAAAATGACTGTCCAGATTTAGATGATGCTTATGTTGGAAATTTTTTTAGCACTCCCCTTGGGATTTGTGACAAGGGCTTAACCTCCTACTATGTACTATAATTTGAGTGCTTATATTGGGCATTAACAGATCAGTGTTTTGGTGTAACGACAACTCAACTATAACAAGTGGTATCAGAGCTTGGTCATAGGTTCAAATTCTTAGATAATCGGGTATCATCAAGGGGGAGATTGTTGGAAATTTGTTTAGTACTCCCCTCAAGATTCATGACAAAGGCTTAACCAACTCTTGTGTACTATAAATTGGGTGCTTGTATTAGGCATTGACAAATCAGTCTTTTGGTGCAATGACAACCCAACTCTAACAGCTTAACTCCTCAACTCCTAGACCTAGACTCTAAAAAACCTACTCTTCAAGGTGCCTTAGAAGACACCCTATTCTAAAGAGAGGGCTCCTACAACTCAAAACCAAAAGAGGGGGTCCTTATTTCCAAGTGGAAATGGGGCATGTTTTGTGAAGCCACAATACTACTACTATCAAACCTAGTTATGGCCAAGTCAAGAATAATCCTTGAGTTGACTTATTACTCCACTGAATATTTTTCTCAAGTTCAATGTTCATTTCCTTACCATCTTCCTCATTCTCTTCATTATTTTTGGATTAGTCTATAATGTTGTTAGTAATCAAATTGCCAACATTGAAATCTTTCTAATTGACAAATAGATTCACTCATGTGCTAGAAAAGGGGTTCTTAGTGGTATCAATTTTAATTTTTACTCCTCTATCATTATACTATCATCTTGTTCGTTTGGTGCATCATTGGTCTTTATAACTGTGTTGTCTAATTGATGTACTAAAACCATGTCATCCTTTGTTTTTGTCCTAGCAATAACTTATGGTTGATCCACTGTTGTAGTATGCTCTTTCATTACTTTCATTACATTCATGATTTATTCTTATATTTATTTTGTTATTCCTCATATAAGCCTCCCATAATCTGTATAGCTCTTGTCTTCTTTCTTAATAAGGGTTCCAATATTTTTTTAATATCTTCAAGTTGGTTTTCATTTTCTAAAATATAAAGTTTTTAAATAACATTCTTTCTTATATTCTTTTCCTCTTTATTTTCTCTCTTCTTATTGTCCTTCAATCTCTCATATAATTCATTTGGTATGTTTCCATAAATATGTATGACATGCTGCTTAAAATCTATCATATATTTTATCATTACATTTTCTAATTGTTTTTTCTATAAAGGGTCATATAAATCATAATATTTATTAAACTATGTCAAGTTGTCATCCTTGATAATAATTTGATTCATTCTACCTATCTTTGGCTTCAAACTTTTCTTTTTCTTTCCACCTTCCTATTCTTGCTGAGGTTTAGCTTGAGGTTCAATTAGGGGTGGATAAATATGTCCTCTTATTTTTTTGGTTGGTGTCTCCTCCTCTTCCCAAGCATCTTTTTTCTTGCCAACATATGTGGCCAATACCTTTGGCTTCTTTTGGGGTCCAGGTCCACTAGCCCTTTCTTTCATCCTCTTAGATCTCTTAGGTGTCTATTCCTCTTTTTCTAGTTTTACTATAATCTATGTTGATGCAACTACTGCTGATGTAGTCCTTGTAGACTTCCTAGTAGAAGATGTAGAATGGTTAATAATTCTAACTTCCACTTCCTTTGTTTTAGGATGATCTTCCAATGGTGTTGTAGGTGTAGTTATTGGTGGAATAACTGTAGGTGGATGAGTGCTTGTTGATAGTGCACCTGATAAATGTTTTGCTAATAGAATATTACTCTGTCCAATTGCTCCGTCTCTGTCATGGTTTTCTTAACTTTTGTATACTCTTCCTTAGTCATTTGAGTCACTTAAAGCATTTTATTAACTAATCTTTCTATTTTATTCTTTGCTACCTTTGTTATTTGTAACAATTGTGCCTTTCCCAATCTCTCTCTCTTGTTACTCCCCATCTATCACTCTTGTCATCCATATCAGATTTCAAAATTTATTTTGCATATTCATCTATCAAATCTTTTATGAATTCATAACCTAAGGGATCTACAAACATAACTCTTGGTTCAATTTCTTCCATGCATGCTATGTCTGTCTCCATCATAAAACATATGTCTTCTTTGTACTTCTCTACTATACTCTTGGGTATCCTCACTCTCTTTTTCATATTAGTCTGAAAGTTTTTATTAAGATATTTATAATGTTAGTCATGTAATCCTCATAATTTTTTCCATAGTAATGGCTCATTAACTCAATTGTACAATTTTAAATTTTTTGATTCAAATTGAGGTGTACTAGGAAATCTTGTCAAAACATGAAATAATAGATAAGTGATATGTGATTCAAATATGAATTAGCATGCTTATTATTTTTTACCTTTTTAGGTTGTCAATTAGTTGCTATCTCAAAATTTCACATAGATTTACTTCTTTACTTTCCACACACATCTTATAGGTTGCATTAATGAATCCTTTTGACACTTCATCATCCCACTAGAATTCATTTTGCATGCAAAAATATTTTTGATAGATATCACATCATCTTGTTTAATTATACTCAATATTATTCCTCAACCATTCCACTTAGTTTCTTTGTTCTGGATATAATCCTTGTCCATTATTCATTGTCAAATTCATGGCGATATATAAATTGCACAACCTTAAGTTTTCCTAGGTGCTCAAAACCTTCCTTAAAAGTCATATCTTGTTTATATACTTTGTAAAATTCACTCATTATGTTAGAGTCTCCTATGGTTTCAAAATTTCAATGTATGTATATCCAATAATCTTTCATAATTAATAGTCCATTTGGAATTTTTGAAAATTCCCTGATAGAGTCATCTTCCAAATTTGCAATAGGGTTCCTTTTTAATACTTCCTAGTTTTCTCCATAATATCATGTAGAAATGTGGGATTCATTATTCTTCTTTGATTAACTTCATAAATTAACCTTAATGATGGATTAAATACCTTGATATCATAAAATTAGGGCTTGACAAATTTTTTCTTAGATTTAATTCTGAATTGCTCCAAATTGCCTTCAAGTTGGTCTCACAAGTTTCTCTTAGCTCTAAGCGATCAAATGGTACAGTTAAATCCTTGGGAAATATCATCTACATCAATTGTTCATGTGCACATAACTTAAAAAGATGATTTAATACCTAGTAGGCTAAATTTATTTCCAGTGATTACATATAGTCATATTTCCTTATGCACTCTTAACTATAGCTTCTAGACACTATTTCTATTCTTTTTCCAAGTGAAAAAAAGTTTATGTTAACATTTCAGTGTGGTATGATTTTTGAAGTCCATTATCCCCTATTTTTAATGAATTGGTTTCTGAAATTGATAAAGGGTTCTCAGCTACAACTACTGATTTCAATTTGTTCTCTGACGTGTCTTTTGTCTTCTCTACCCATAAGTAATTGTTTGGAGATATTCCTTCTCTAAATGATGTTTTATCAAGACTTTCAACTTTTTTTCCTTCAACATTCTCATTCCTTCTTAAATTGTTGTTCACATTTCTTGTAAAGTTCATATTTTGTGATCTCATATTGGGTGTTCTCATGTTGTTCATTCTAAAAAAACCTTGTTGTCTATACCAAATGATTGTTAATATGACATGTTATAACATTATTTCCATATCTAGGTCCAAATTGATTTATCTATAATCCGCAATCCCTTGTGATATGTCCAAAGTTTTTGCACTTATAATACATAACTCCATTTCTTATGACATTTTTTATTACCAAAGGTCTATTAGCTATAGCATTAGTACTTCCATACATCCTATCATTATTATTATATCTAGGATTCCTACATTCAATAGATTTGTGTGCATGATGCAAGGAGGATCTAGAAAGCTAGGGCTAGACTCACACCTAACTATCCAAACACCTTACTAAGTAAACACAATAGAAGAAAACAATAAAGAGATGAACACCAAGGAAAGAAAGAACAATAATACTTTATTTATTCATCAAGTTGTCAACATACATGCCTAGCTCTAAGGCCTTTTGTGTTATGACCAATTCAAAATATTCAACTTCAAGATCCATGATCTCTATTAATCCAAGTCTAAACTCGCTCTTCTAGGATCCTTTGTTCCAAAATCTCTAAGTGATGCCTAACCTAAAACTAGACACACCTATTTATGCTCGCTAAAATGGCTTATATAAGGTTCTAGATTAATATGTAATAGAAAGCCAACCTTAGAAATGGTCGACACACATCCCAAGACAAGATCCTTAGATTAAATTCACAACCCAAATTAAATACATAAGTTGGCTCACCCTAGGAGCCAATCATAGAAAAACTTAGTGAAAGAAAGGAACTTAGTATTAGAAAACATTATGTTCACTCGACACACAAAATAATGCTCAGTCACCAAAGCACTTGATCGATATTGGGTGACTTTGGCGACATCTAACAATTTGGCCAACAATGAATAACTCATCTAACACTGAACATAATAGCAACTAAAACTCATAAATTGGTAGAGCTCGGTAATGACTACAACTCAGTACTTAATGGAAGAATGAAAAAATATGTGAAGAATAGAAATGAAACCCAAGATGCTCCTGCATTAGACAATTGAGCAACAGTTGCTATTAAGTTCAGTGTTGGACGAGTTATTTAGTGTTGGCCAAATTGTTCAATGTTGTCAAAGTTGCCCAATATCGATCAGGTGCTTTGGTGATCAAGCATTATTTTGTGTGTCAAGTGAACATAATGTTTACTAATACTAAGTTCCTTCTTTAACTGAGTTTTTCTATGATTGGCTCCTAGTGTGACCCAACTTATGTATTTAATTTGGGTTGTGAATTCAATGTGAGGATCTTCTCTTGGGATGTGCGTTGACCATTTCTAAGGTTGGCCATCTATTATGTATTAATATAGAACCTTCTATAATCCATTTTGGCAAGCATGAATATGGGTGTCTAAATCATTGACATGTCACAACCCGAGCTAAGTCCAACTCAGATTGAGAAATCCCTATAGTATCTTCAATTGGTCCACTCTTCCACTTCAAAAAATATTCATAGTAATATTTCCCTCTTGTGCTTTTACCAACTTTCTAATCCAATATATGTTCTTCAACCTCTTCAATATGCTTCTTAGGATAATCATATGGTATAACAACTTCACCATTTGACTCATGATACTTATGCAAATAAAAAACATGAATATAAGAGATATATCCATGTCATCAGGTAACGCAACTTCATAAGAATCACTACTATCAAACTTCCCCAAGATCTTAAAAGGTCCAAACTTCTTCATCTACCTTTCTTCAAATGAACCATCACCACATCACCAAATTTTAAAATATGATGTCTTCTAGACTTATCAACATTCTTTTTATACTTATGATTACTTTGTTCCAACCTCAACTTCACTTCTTCATGTAAAGAGTTCATAAAACCAAAAAATTCTTCCCTTTCAACACTTCTCTTCTCTTCACCAACAACATCCCTAAAATATGATATACATCTAGGCTACATTCTAGTAACAATATCAAAAGGTGTTTTCCCTATACTCCTATTCACATAATTGTTATATGGAAATTGACCTTTTGCCAATATGATATCCCAATTACTCAGCTTATGTCCAACTAAACATCTCAACAAATTACCCAAGCTTCTAGTCACAACCTCTATATGTCAATCTGTCGATAGATGGAATGTGGAACTAAACTTCAGCTCAAGTTCCATCTTCTTCTACCAAGTCCTCCATAAATAACTAACAAACCTACTATCTTTATAAGAGATAATACTTCTTAGTAATCCATGCAATCTAAAAATATCTTTGAAGCAAATCTTAGTAACATGCACAACATCTAAGGTCTTCTTACATGGTATGATATGTGCCATCTTGGAAAATCTATCTACAACAACAAATATGGAATCATACCCTCTTTTTGCCTTAGGTAATCCAAGAAAAAAATCCATATTAATGTCACTCCAAGGTTTCTTAGGAACAAAAATAGGTGCACACAATCTATTATTCTAACTTGTTCCTTTTTCAACTTGACAAATTCCAAAACTCCTTACAAACTTCTAAACATCCTTATATATACGTGGCCAATAATACTTATCCTTAAGAAAACTCAATGTCTTATCAATTCCAAAATGTATAGCCAAACCACCACATTGCTTTTCCTAAATTAAACTAACTCTCATAGAATCTCATGATATACACAACTAAATTCCTCTGAACAACATATATTCTTGAATAAAATACTCATCACACTTACTAAATTGATTTGATAAATTTAGTGCTCTGCATTCTTTGTAATGTCTCGCTTGGAGATCTTTGGAACAAGGATAAATATAAGCGAAGATATTTTTAAAAAAAATAAGTATGGATGCACACAACATACAATATATGAGGATCACAAAGATCACAATGGAAGATTAAACAAACAACCAAACACCAATAGATCTTCAAGTGCCACTACTGACCAAAATGACTAACCACAGAAGGACGTGAATAATTTAAAATCCAAAAACATTTTGAATTCAAAATAAAATTCCAAGGTATTTGAGAACACCGCAAAGGGTATCCAAAACACTTCCAAAAAAATTCTGGTCAAACTGAAAAGTACATGTTGTCTGCCTAGATAGGTTTTTTGAAAACCTAGGTGATACTTTAAATCAGTACTGTGCGATACTTTCCAGTATCGTACAACCTTTCTAAAGAAAAAAATGTGATATATTCAAGGTTTGGGAGACACTTCTCTTGAAGGCATATGATACTTTACAAGTATCATATGACCTTTCTCCAATGGGTGTGTGATACATCAAAGTGTCACACAATAGAGTTTCTAAGAGCATGCAATACTTTCTAGTATCACACTATTCCTATACTTTGGGTATGCAATACTTAAAAGTATCATCCAATGCTGATGCATGGTTGCCAAGGGAAAACAAGAAATGTACCAAAGCATACAAGAAACAAGAAACCAAAGTCAGAACGTCCACACTAGGAAGTGTTGAATCCATAGTCAAGGCATAGACACTTGAAACAATAACTACTAGACAGAAAACTACATCTAACCATCTAACATAGAAGTGAAGGAAAATAATTGAAAGCAACATTGTAATGTACAAAAGAAATGAAATAAGTGTGTGGTTATTGTTGTGGTGTTCACAACACATGCCCCATTCCTCACTAGGAATGGGGAACCCCTACTTTTTTTTCAAACTCCCAGACTCACAGTTCAAGAGTTGGGAGAAAATTGTTAGAGTTTAAAGAATTAGAGTCAAATAATTAAAAAAATAAAAAAACATTAAAAAGAAATTGAAAAAACACAAAAAAATAAGAAAAAATTAAAAAACACAAAACATTAGAAAAGTTGAAAAAATATAAAAATTATAAAATTTTAAAAGAAATCACGCGCCCATAAGTGTGCACACGGGCAGAGTGTGTGCTATGCACTTGGCTTGGCATAGCGGGGGTTATAAAACCCCTGTCCAAACCCTTCCACCACTTATTCTTATTTTCATTTTGGATTCTCAATGGTGATCACAGGAAGAGGTAATACGATAGCGGGCCTTCGGTATCATGTGCTACACATGCTTTGCGCAGGCACTGCACCCGACGATGTCTTGGGTGTCCCCATTCTCCATTGGCCACGCGCTCCACTGGTGTAGTGTGCCACATTCTCCACCTCATGCTTTCACCATGGTGCTAAGCACCTCTGCACCTCTGCACAGGGTACATGTAATATGCGGGCCACATGCCCTTTGGGTTTTGTGCATCGTTGTGATGCACAAATTGAGCGCCTATGCCCACCTTCATCTTTGCAAGCCTCTGGTGCTGCTTCGTCACGTGCCTCTAGTGATGCTTCGTCACAAACTATCCAACACCACTCATAACCCAGCATTGCATCCCACAACCCAGTGCCACGCCCCACATCCTTCGATACCGCAAGCTCACATGGCACTGCATGCCCTCCACCAGTGCTACACTCCACAAGCACCACACACCCTCCAGAAGTTTCGTGCATGCCCAAACACATTTTTAATTTTTTTATAAAAAAAAAATAAAAAAAAATATAATTTAAAAATAAAAATAAATAAAAATGATAAATCTAAAAGAAAACGAATAAAAATGATAAAATTTAAAAACTAAAAAAAATAAAAAAAAATAAAAAGGGTTAAAGTGAAAAAATGAAAATAAATAAAATTCCCAAATGGGGCATTTTTTTCCTTTATGCTTATTTCAATTCATAGGTTTTACATTTTATCTTTGACTAATAAACATTTTTCTCACAATGTGTAGGTGATTAAATGGCATCCACATCTAGAGTAGCACCCAAACCTATAGTCTTCAAATTTCAAGGTGTACTTTCAAAGTTGAGATTCCATGATGATTACGTAGAAATTAGTGATACCGACATCAGACACACAAATCTAGGAGAATTCTTAAGAATTTGCAACAAACCAACAGAGAGGTCAGCCTATGTATCTACATTGATCAGTTCTAGATTGGTGAACGTAGCGTCGCATCTTGTGTCAATACAATAAGTAGAACTAATCATGGCTCTATCACAAAATTTTGTTCCTGATGAAAGGATAGTCAAGAGTGTCATCAGAGAGGTGGTTTTGGATCTATGACCTGATAACATGTAAAGGGTCTTTCATCTTCTGAGAGTAGATTAGTTCATTAGGCTTTCATATGAAGCAACTGAGACATGGTATAGGGAGCATCAACAGGAAGCAATTGACATCAGACAGTCATCGTACCTCATCGAGAATCCTCCTCAGGGAAAAATAACAAGCAAAGTAGTTATGACTTGGGGATATATGAAGGAAGACATTGGATACTCTATCATTCTCCCAAGTAGAGTCATGAACTTACCTACAGTGGGTCACCTCAACACCTTCATGGTCAATTTCATTTAGACTATTAGACAGGAAAAGATACCATTGGACTGGGCCACCACACTAAGTGAAAACTTATGTGAGCTATTGAAGACAGTGAAGGACAAGAAGAAGTTTTACATGACTTCTTACATGGTGTACTTGCTTGTAGCAAGGGAAAAAAAAATCCCAGCTTGTATAGGAGAGGCAGTATGCAAGACCCCAATGCTTGGCCATATATAGTCTACCCTCAACTAGTAAAGAAGAAATTCTTAGCACAGAGTAAGGAGTACAAAATCATGAATGATGTGTTCATCTTTGCAATCATTTGATTCATTGAGGGAGACTATGGGAAGAGGTTATCTGATGAAGCCAAAGCACAGATTATAGGTTTCGGAGCTTACTTCATCCAATTTAAGAAATTCACATATTTGCAGGTAGCTGGTGCCTCTATCAATCCTAAGAAGCTCTCGAGATACTCAAGTGACAAATTGGTGCTATTGGAGATATCCCAGCAAATTGAGTTAGCCTATGAGAAAATAAAGAGACAAAAGAGACCTTGCTAGGCATGGCCATTGGTCATTAGACCATACCAGGTGAAGTCAAAGTAGGATATTCCATCATTCGAGTGGGAGTGAGAGAATTATCCCCTTGAAGAATACAACTCTTCCTGACCCAATTTTGATAATGTTGGGATAGTGGAGAGTCTAGCAAGAAAGGACTTTCATCATGAGGATGCTATTGAAGATCACTAGATGAATGCCAAAAATGACTACAATGTGCGCATTAGGGACTATTGTAGGATGAATTTGTATCTAGTAGAAAAGGCTCTCCAATTGAACATCCTGAAGGAGATAAAGCAATGGGATTCTAAGGAGTTACTAGACCCCCTGTTCAATGCAGAAAAAATTGGTGAAAGACCCATTATGAATGCTGAGGTTGATAGGGAGGAGGCCAATGATATTAATCATCAAGCAAGGCATGTTATTAGAATGACAAAGGATTGGATCAAGAAACTTTTTCCACTTGATCCAATTCCTGACATAGTGATCTTCCATGTACATGCTCACCCAGAAAAGGGTAGAGGGAAGAATGTCACAATTCCTACCTTTGCAGCCCAATCTCCCATCAGGCCATAAATAGTGTACTAGCTTGATCACCCAGTTGGATATTATTACCCTCCTAAAAGGAAAGGAAAGAAAAAAAGAAAGAGGACCTCCCCTCAGAAGATTCAGGCAGAATAGGTGCTTCCCGAACTACACAAGTCTAGGATGAACCATAGTTTCCTCCCATTGTGCCCAACCAACCAAAAGAGGGAGAGATTCTATAAGTCTCCATTCCTCTTGCACAACAAGAGCCAACTTCTCCTTCTATTCCAAAGAAACATAAGAAAAGGATTAAGATTTAGATGAAGAAAAGAAAAAGGATTAGTAGAAGATTAGTGCCTAATCCATCTATTCTTGAAAGCATTCTAGAAGGAGATGAAGAGGAAGAAGAAGAAGAATCAGAAGAGGAAGAGGAACAAGTGCCCCTATAGGGAAGAACTCAGCTAGCAAGATCCATAGAGTTACAAAGGAGAAAGAGTACCATGGGTACCCTGCTATCCACTCAAGAAGAACCCTTAGAACACTCTTCGTCAGAAGATGAAGTATAGTAGTGGGTGGATGACCAGAATGAAGAAAGTGATGATGTTTTCTCAATGTTAGATTTTGATTTCATGCCCATAGGTATAGAGTTGATTGGGGATAAGATCAGGGAAACCCCTATAAGTGAACCTCAATAAGAAGATTAGATATAGATGTCATCAGATACACAGGGCCTTGATGTTAGTCCACCATCTCCACCATAAGTTACAATGGTAGAATAGGGCTTGGTGACTCCTCCACCTTAGAGTTTAGAGGAAGAGCAAGTTTGGAAGGAGTTATTATCAAAGGAAAGACCGAAAAAAATGGTGACCAGTGAAGTGTCAGAGGGAAAAATGGTGGAATATTCCCAACCACCTTCCTAGGACACTGAGGTTCAAGCCACATGATCCACGAAGACTAAAGATATAGAAGGGGAGCCCTCCCAATAGGAGACAACTCCCAATAGGAGCAACAAGGGAAGGAAATTTTAGAACACACCCCTTCATCATCAAGAGCCAAGTCCTTAGCAGGATGCATCCCTAGATGGATCCAAAAGAAAATAATGAAGTGTACTAAGCCTCAATTCTATGCTTCGGAGGAAGACATTTGTGGTATTACAGAGATCTTGAAAGAACCTGAGTCCCCATCATACAAGGCAATGCCATTGGCATTTGTCACCAGGATAAGGAACCAAGATATTTAGCTAGAAAAATGATGACTATGGGAGTCAAAGAGGTTCTTAAGCACATGGAGTAGGATGAGATTGAAATCTAAGCACTTTGAAGTTAGGTTGAGATCCTAAATGGATATCTAGCCGAAGTCATTGGTCCTCTTGATCCTGAACGCCTTGAGAAAACTTTGAACACTATACTTAGAGAAGGGGAGGTGTACAATTAGACCCATTTTTGAAGGCTTGTCAGGAGTGGTGGGAAAGTTTTGAGGAGAAAGGTATTACCATTATCACATAGAATTTGAAATTACTGCATGCTATGTAGGAGAATGTGAATAAGATCATGGCAATTTTGAAGTAGGACTTCAGTATCATGGATCAGGTACATGCCTGTAGTAAGGATTTGCAGACTCTACAAGCCATAAAGGGTGAAAGATACCAAGTTTTGATTGACATATATACTAGAGAAGAATTGGATATGATCAATGATTGGATAGAGAAAATAAAAGATAGCAATAAAGTAATGGAAACATTACATAAGGAGATTCATCAGCTCAAGGACCAAGCTCGAGAGCATATTTTGGAAGCAGAGAGACACTACAATGATGCATGCTTGGATATTTTTGAAGATGAGGGATGAGAAAAGTTGTTACTTTTAGAGGCAATAGTGGAAAATTTCAAGAAGATTTTTGTGGAGGTTGTTGATGATGAGGACATCTAACAAGCCTTTAGGATAGAAGAAGCCTTGTTAGAATTGGATACCAAACTCGGGGATTTTGTTGACACCTAGATTGAGGTAGACAATTACAAATAGAAGTCAAAGATAAATATGAGGCTTTAGATCTTTCAGATGTGGCTAAGATTGCTGAGATGATAGACAAATTCAAGGGCAAACATCCAAACATAGCTTTGGGATGAAGAAGAACAAAACTGAGATGCCAGAATTTCAATTTTGACACTTAGTAAAATTTTGAGATTTTTGACCTTGTTGAGGTCCACAGATCTGTAGCTCTGCAGGTGCACAAGTCCATAGGTACATAGGTCCATAGCTTTGCAATTTAGAGGTGCACTGACAATTAACTACTTATTCCAAAAATATCACTTTCCATGCAACGAGAACACATTCTTATGGTAGTTTAACTTTGACATAAACCTAGTAAAGGACCAGCTTCTATTTTTGGCACCTCCAAATGCTCTTACTTTGACTGAAGGCTTCCTCCTACTTTTCCTCTTATATATTTTTTATTTTTGACATGTAAAGGGCTCATGCATCCAATTAATGAATAAAATACAGATGGAGTCCCTCTAAGCACCAGATTAATTGTTAGTCTGTATATATTTGGTTTATTTTAATGTTTTAAAAGCATTTTATTGTATGAAGATATCTCTCACTCTCAACAAAAATTGAGGAGATGATTTTTTATAAATATGAGAATGTAATATGTAATCAAGGCCACTATTATTATGCAACAAAATTATGCTTTTAGTACTTGCACTTGGAGTGTAGTGATTCTTGCCTGAATGTGTCATTGTTTTGTGAATTTTTTTCTTGGAATTGTGATTGAGCCAAAGGTTGATTATGTTGTTTTTGGTTGTGCGATCTTTTAATTCTGGTGTTTTCTACAGATTTACAAATTTTGTTGATGTATCTAGCTTGAGAAGAGATCATCAAATTGTGTCTACATAGCTTTTCATCTCACATAAGTGCACTTTCCATGGCCTTGTGATTTGATGCAAGGTGAAATATTATACGATTGTTAAAGTTTCTCATCGATGATTGCATCAGTTGATTCTAGGAAGTGCTGCTCCTATTTTCATTGGTTTCCTACCGATCTCTTTGAAAGTTTAACTCATAGCATGTTGTTTTTCTATAGCTTATGTCCATTAGGATTTCAATTTCAAGATATTTTAGTTTCATGTTATTTTCTTTTAGTTTCGTTATTTTCTTTGCTAACCCCTTGTTAGAATAGGAACTCATTTTAGTTGCATTGTTAGCATTACATTCATTGAAAAACCAAAAAATTCAAAAATATTTTTCTTTTGTGTATTATTTTGAGATAGTGAATAGATTTACTTCATTCTAAGATCATAATAGAACCAGCAAAGGCCTCCTCATGAACAATCACATTTATCTTCAATTGAGCAAATCTTGGTATATCACAAGACAAATATGGAACCTTGGAGTTGATCCCAAAAGATTAGCTTTTCAAGAGATGAATTATATGAAGGATTTTTGCCATTGCCCTCATGTAGAATGACTACCCAACAATTCTTCCCAACTGTAATAGCATCATGAGACCTCAAAGGTCCTAGTCATCCATTGCATGTAATATCCCAAACTATCAACTAGATAGTGAAAGCTATCTTATAAGTATGTCACTACTAAAGCATAATAACATCATAAGAAAAAGAAAACTAACATTATAGACTAAAAGCAATAGATACTCCAACTAAGAAGATAACATCATCTATCATATGCTAAATATCATTAGAAGGGAATGCACCAATAAACTAACATCATCTAAACAAGATATACAAGAATTCCAATGAAAGCATAAATCACAAGAAAGCATACTCCAGAACCTGAAGTACCAAGTGAAAACATCCAACAATGGTCACTTTGAGATAATAGACTATCTCTGTACACCAGTCCCTAGTAATGGTATAGAGAGCTATGTCTCCCAACCACATGAAACCCATATGTCCAATCTTGACATGCCAATGGAGATAATGATCCAACCAAAAACACACATAAAGAAAATGTCTATGGATAACACTCATGCTAGACAATATGATGACTAAAACTAAGATCAGAGATAATGCATAAACTACAAGTCTTGGTCAGAGAATCAATGGGCTACTAAGTACGAGATGATATCATGTAGAGTTGCTTGGCATCCAAAAGCCTAAATTGGGATCATGCGGCTCAACTACCCAATGGAAGGCTCTCACACTAACACTTTATTATCTTAAATTTTATTACCACTTAGTGTTTTATTTAGTTATCATTTACTTAAAACTTCCTTTGCCAACCCACTGGGAGATGGTCACCAAGCTACAAGATAGAAACCCCCTCCATATTCTACCCTACCCTACTCATGCTAATCCAATGATAAGTGCTCATAGGCATGCATATTCTGAACCCAACCCAAACGATCATAACTCCTGAAAGTACAATAATAGATTAGGCCTCACAAATCACCCAACAAACCTATGCACACATACTTGTGTGTGGCACACCACCATTACAAAGATCTTAACACAAGGACTACAAGAGAAGACAATACAAAATATCACTCAACCAAAAACAATCTTGGGAGGATGGATGTGGCATGCATGCTAATGCAAAAGAAAAGTGTAACAATGGTCAAACTAACATCCAAATGGATAATGTAGGTCCATAGCCAAACTCATGCCAAGAAAACCTAAGAAAATAGGGTGTAGGTATGAAAAAAAGATAAAAACCCCCAAAATTAGAAAACTTTGAAATTAAAACCCATGTGGTATTTGGGCACAAAAGCCTAAAAAATCCTATAAAATTTGGGTTTGGACACCATATGCAAAAATGACTAGCATAACAATGTGAAACCGCAAACCCTCATCCCAAAAATAGGGAAAATGCTCATACCAGACCAACTAGATAGAACCAACAAATAGAAACGGAGGGGAACACTAGTTCACAACCTCCAAACCAACAACTACCAAAAAAAGGTACAAAAACCAAGTTGAAATAAGAAAATGGGAGAGCCCTACCTGACAACAAAAAGAGGCTGAAATAGGAAATAACACAATAAAATTAATCACGTACCTAAACTAGCGAAATCATGGGACAATAAGGTCTCCTTGATTTGGATCCAATGAGAGTGACCTCATGAAGATCCCATTCATGTATCTCTCACAATGAACAGAAACGTGATCCTCTAGAAGTGGATTCTCAAAAAATCTCTCAATTTTTTATTTTCCAAATGTGTGAAGTGAAGAATTAAATTCCTCTTTCAATACTTATTCACTTTTTGAGTGAATAATTAATTAGGGCAAATAGCTAGTTAGACTATCTAGACTCTAAATTGGCCCAAATGAAAAAGACTATTCCTAGAAATAGGGATTCATTTATGAAAAAGCTGCCAGAAATTAAATTCAATAAAATTTAAAGCCTAAAAATCCAAAATCACAAAAATTTCCTTAACAACTTTTGTGACAATGTGAACATCTAAAGGCATATACATGCTCACAGGTCTAGTCACATAATGCAAATGAGTTTAGATTTAATAATGACTGAAAGGTTTAATTAAATAATTAAAACAAGGATACGTTAACCACACATGGACAAAATTGGTAAAATAAATAGCTAAATCACTAACACCATGTGCCACTGCCATGGATATAATTCTTGCACACTAAAACACATGATTAAGTGCAATTTTGTATAATATCATAGCCAAAGCAATAAATGCATTAATTGACTAATATAACCATTTATTCAATTTATACCTAAACAAACCATTTACATCACACACATTTGCATAAAGCATAATGAAACAAGAACGAAGTAAATATCCATAGTATAAAATGCATTGAATAACATAATCAATGATATGTCCACAATACTATATAACCATATATCATCATAGAATATACTGTCATCTCAAAATGGCATAAACATGCAATGTGATAAAATGAACAACATAGTAGTAAAGCATCTATGATACTGAAATCAAAGTATAACATCCAACCCTCAGGTCATCTCAAAGTACAAATAATAAGAGTAACAAGTATCTCTCGAATCAAAATAAAGAAGGTTCAGACTGCAAAGACAAGAGGCACTGCATCCTCCCCCACTAGCATAGGATTACTCATGGAAGCTAACGAATGGATATGGGTATAATCCTCTCAATTGTGTAGCATCTTCCAAAGTCATAGAGATCTCATTGCTTGGGTCCCATTGGATCATTACCTCCTTGATGTCTTGACCTCAAAAGATCAGCATATGATGTTATAGGATATGAATGGGCTCCAAAGTAAGCTTCCTGTCTACTACCTAAAAAAATCCCAATCAAGAACATGGGTCACATCAAGAATATATTGCTTGAAAATAGAAGCATGACAGATATTGTGGATGCATGATAGACTAGGTGGCAATGCTAGTCAATAAGCAACATGACCAATTCTCTCAAGGATCTCAAAATGGTTTGACAAAACATGGCACCAACTTAGAGCCTTTTCCATAACGAATGGGACTCTTCCTCAGCTACACTTTCAAAAACACCCTATCACCAACAGAAAAATAATGATCCAACCTATGGACATTTGGATACTTCTTCTACTTTTCCTTAGCACTAACCAAATGCTCTCTAATACAAACAACCTGCTGCTCTAGATCATGAATCATCTATGGACCCAAAATAACATAGTCCTTTGAATGATCCCAACTCAACGGGGTACGACATGATCTACCATACAAATCCTAAAAAGGTAACATGTCAAGAGAACTATGATACCCATTGTTGTATGCAAACTCAACAATATATAAATAAACCTCCCAATGTCACCTACCTATCCATCACATACATGTGAAGCATATCCTCTAGGACCTAATTTACTCTTTGAGTTTGACCATCATTCTCTAGGTGATAAGTTGAACTATAATTGAGCTGCATTCCCAAAGCATGCAAGAGAGATGTCCACAGTGGAGAAATAAACACTAGATCTCTATCCAAAATAATGCAATGAGGGATCCCATACAAATGAACAATATCCTCCAAGAAAACATGTGCTACAAATGAAGCTGTGTAGGATTCTCTGATGGGTGAAAAATGTGCTACCTTGGACAACTTGTCCATTGTCACCATAATACAATTATGCCTCCATGATGACATAGGAAACCCTATGATAAAATCAATAGATATCGTATCCCACTTTCACTAAGGAATGGTATATAGCTTCAAAAGACCTGCCAGATGCTAATGTTCTACCTTCACTCTCTGGCACTCAAGATATCAAGAAAAAAAAATAGTAACATTGCACCTCATCACTACCCAAAAGTAAAACTATTTAAGATTATAATGCATCTTCTTGACACTGGGATGTATAGAATATGATGCATGATGTGCTTTTGACGAAACCAACGCATGAAGATGATCACCCAACATAGGTACATAGATACACTTTAAGTGTTGCAAAATTCCATCACACTCAAGCAAGTAACCTAAAAGTATCCCCTCAAGGGTATGTCAAAACTTGATCTCCACCCTCATCTCTTGATACCAAATGTCACTAGGAAAAGCCTACAAGATATAGCCTCACAAATCCACTCCTAGTGACATCACTGATACCTCATGCTACTTCCTACTCAAGACATTTGGGATGACATTCTCCTTCCGTTTAATGTAATGAAGAAAAAATTCATACTTAGACAAGAACTGCATCTGGTGATGCTGTCATGCATTCAGGTTTGGCTAAGTAAAGATATAATACAAGCTCTTATGATAGAAATGTAACTCAAACCTATGCCCCAAAAGGAAATGCCTCTAATGAACTAGAGCATGCACTAAAATGACAATTTATAAATCATGAGTGAGGTAGTTGAGTTCATGGTCCTTGAGTTTTCTAGACTCATATACAATTATGTGACCATCCTGCATCAAAATTGTACCCATGCCTTCCAATGAAGCATCTGTGTAAACCATGAAATCACCTAAAGGATTAGGCACTACAAGGATTGGTACATTGGTAAAACACTCCTTAAGAGCATAAAATGCTACCTTGCACTAGTCTAACCAAACACACTTCTTTCCCTTTTACTAAAGAGAAGGGATGGGATGAGCTACTTGTGACAAATCCTACATAAAGTGATAGTAATACCCACCAAACCCACCAAACCATAAAATTTTGAGACATTAGTGGGTACCAGCCAATCCATGATAGCACAAATTTTCTCTACATCCACTGCAATACCATCACTAGTGATGATGTGTCACAAATACTTCACCTCTGACTGGAAGAACCCACATTTACTCAAGTTTCCATACAATTGATTGTCTCTCAAGCATTTCAAAACTTGACGTAAATGGACTTCATGCTCCTCCATAATCTTCGAATAAATCAATATATCATCAAAGAATAAAATGACACATTGATCAAGGTAAGTGTGAAATACTCCATTCATCAAACTCATAAACATTGTTGGCACATTAGTTAACCCAAAGGGTACAATCATGAACTCATAATGCCCATACCATGAACAGAAAGATTTTTGATGAATGCCAACCTCTTGGATACGAAGTTGATGGTATCCTAAATTTAAATAAATCTTTGAGAACACTCATGCTCCCTTCATTTGATTGAACAAGTAATCTATTCTTGGTAAAGGATACCGATTCTTCCACATCACCTTATTCAATTGTTAGTAGTCAATGCAAAAATGTAATGATCCATATTTTTTCTTCACGAAGATGACTAGTGCACCCCATAGGGATATACTAGGATGAATGTGGCCCTTCGCCAAAAATTTCTCCAACTACAATCTAAGCTCACTGAACTCCTAAGTAGTCATGCTATAAGAAGCTCATGAAATTGGCTCTACTCCTAGTACAAGATCAATCTGAAAATCAATGTCACATTGTGGTGGCATACCAGGTATCTCATCAAGAAACACATCTGCATACTCATGAAGGAGTGGGTGATCATCAAGTTTCATTGTATGGCTCTTGGCTTCCTCAAGATCACTCATAAAAACAAGAAACAACTGACAACCCTTCCACACACTCCACTTTAGCTAATTAGTTGAGATCATTTGAAGTTAGACTAGTCTCTAGACTCCAAAAGGTTCCACCTACCCACTTGTGTCATCAACACACTATACGAACTTATGGTGGCAATCTATATTCACCTGATGGGAGGCTAAAAAATCCATGCCCAACATAATGTCACATGATCCTAGAGGTAAGATACAAATATCTAGCATGGTGGTGAAAATACTCAAATTTAAAACACAACCCCTAACCAAGGAGTCTATAGCCACTATGGAACTCGTGGCTAACTCAACCTTCCACCTATCAACTTGACATGCTACCACTAGCCCACATCACTAAGCAAGAGATGGTGAAATGAAAGAATCTGAAGTACCAAAGTCAAAAAAAATTGAAGATAAAATACCAAAAAATATACCTATAGCCTCGACTACTGTACCTTAATGATTAGCTTCATGTTTATCAACCACTGCAAACACTTGATGACTCTTTCCAACATCTCCCACCGTATGCTCAGATCAAGCTACTCTCTTACCGAGTCCTATAGATGGTTTGATAGAACACTCAAAAGATCTATGGCTAGGTTGACCACAAGAATAATAGTTCCCTATAAAGCTAGAACCTATCCCATGACCACCCTGAGTAGTGCTAGGGTAAGGTGCACTACCCTTGCTAGAGTTTTTCTGACCACTTTGAGGAAGATGATCTTGCTGAGATTTATGTCCCTAGCTTTGGTTATCTCCTTGCTTACCTAAGGTAGTAGAAGACTGTCCACTCTTGGTTCAAAATCCCTTTTATTGATTTCCACAATGATATCCACCCTAAGAGGGTGCTGATTGTGTTGGCCCTTTCTTGAGGACTGAGTAAACTATGCATCCTTTCCTAAATTCTTTGCACTTTGGTTCTAAGAACTAGATTTTCCACTAAAACCTCTAGCCAAATTTTCCTTTTCAATACATGTCTTCTCAATAGTGAGGCCAAGAGTTCTAGGCTAATGCATACAAACTTCTCCAATAAGAACATCCTTAAGGCCTTAGATAAAACGGTGAGTCAAAAGTAAATCATCATGGTTTTAGCAAGGGTACTACCTAAGCTCAAAGAATCAGATTTCATATTGGTCCACTATCATGTTACCTTTTTTGCTCTCATGGAACTCATCAACATTGGCCTCTCTAAACTAAGGAGATAAGAACCTCTCCTTAAAGATCTCCTCAATGAGATCTGCAACAATGATCTGGAGCTTTTTCCCCTTAATATTCCACCATACAGATGCATGGTCCTTTACCTACATAATCACACAATGTGCCTTCTTTTTTGTTGCATATGGGTAGATGGTGAAACAACACTCCATGTCCAATAACCAAGTTTTTGCCTTGAGCCATCTCCCTTACCATCATACAATGGTAATTTATATTGTTGAAGATATTTCATGATATCCAAAAAAAATGGAATCTTCACTATGGTAGTCCCTACCACCCCAATGGTGTCCTCAACCACTTAGTGGAGTATGGGAACATTCAAGTTCACACTTCTCCTATATATGCTTTGACTAATGGGAATCCCATTAATGGGATCCCTCTTCCTTGTCACAATCTTATTGATGTTCCTCTACACAAGGGCCCAACTAACCAAGAATATCCTAAAACACCAGCATCAATACCTAAATATCATTCTATTCATTATTACCCTATTCTCCTTCTCCATCCTGACATTCCTCGTCTTGGTGTTCTTCTCCATGGTTATTGCTATGGGTACCATTCCAACCACTAGGTCTATGTGCATAAGGCAACACTATGGAAGCAAAAAGATTAGGTTACAACAAATGAATAACGAGCATACAAGTCACAAACATATATCAAAATAATAATCCAGTAACTAACAATATACATAGAAAAAACAAAACCATAGTGGAAACATAACATAGAGATCCCAATATTGCAACATGGGTTGTGATACCAAATGTAATGCCTTGCCTGGAGATCCTTGGAACATGGATAAATATAAGCCAAGATAATTTTTTTAAACAAGTATGGATGCACATGACATACAACATATGAGGATCACAAAGATTGCAAGGGAAGACTAAAAAAACAACCAAACACCAATGGATCTCCAAACACTACTACTGACCAAAAAAACTAACAACAAAAGGATGCAAACAATTTCAAATCCAAAAAAAATCTGAGTTCAAAATGTAATTCCAATGTATTTAGGAACACCACAAAGGGTATCCAAAACATCTTTGAAAAACTTTTGGTCACCTAGATAGGTTTTTAAAAAACCCAGGTGATATTTTAAATCAACACTGTGTGATACTTTCCAGTATCGTACGACCCTTCTAAAGAAAGAATGTGATACATTTAGGGTTTGGGTGACACTTCTCCTAAAGGCATGTGATGCATTACAAGTATTTTATGACCTCTATTCAATGGGCTTGCAATACATCAAAGTATCACACAATATAGTTTCTAAGAGCATGCAATACTTTCTAGTATCACACAATTCTCGTACTTTGCACATGTGATACTTAAAAGTATCACCCAATGCTGATGCATGGTCACCCAGGGAAAAAAAATGCACCAGGTCATACAAGAAACAAGAAACCAAAGTCAAAACCTCCAAATCAAAGAGTGCCAGATTCACTTTCAAGCCATAGACACTCAAAACAATAACTAATAGATGGAAAGTTGCATCTACCCATCTAAAATAGAAGTGAAGGGAAATAATTTAAAGCAACCTCGTAGTATATAGAAGAAACAAACTAAGTGTGTGGTTCCTTCCAACAGTAATAAAATCATGAGACCTTAAAGATCCTAGCCATTCCCCACACATAACATTACAAACCACCAACTAGATAGTCAGAGTTGTCTTATAAGGATGCCACTACTAAAGTGTAATAACATCATAAGAATAGGAAATCTAACATGCTAAACCAAAAGAAATAGATACTCCAACTATGTAGATAACATCATCTATCATATGCTAAACATCATAAGAATGGAATGCACTGATAAACTAACATCTTCTCAACAAGATATATGAGCATTTTAATGAAAGCATAAATAATAAGAAAGCATACTCTAGAAGGTTAAGTACCAAGTAAAAACATCCAACAATGGTCACTCTGGCATAATAGACCATCTTTGTACACTGGTCCCCAAAAATGGTATAGGTAGCTATGCCTCCCAACCACATGAATCTTGTAGGTCCATTCCCACCGTGTTGATGGAGATAATGATCCAACCACAAACACACATAAAGAAAATTTCTACGGCCAACACTTATGCCATATAGTATGATAATTGAAACCAAGATTAGAGACAATGCATAAACTACAGGTCCTGTTCAGACATTCAATGTGCTACTAAGTAGGGGTTAACATCATGGATAGTCACTTGGCATCCAAAATCCCAAGCTCAGATCATGTGGATCAACTCCCCAATGGAAGGCTCTCCTACTAACATTTTATTATCTCAAATTTTATTACCACCCAGTGTTTTATTTAGTTATCACTTACTTAAAATTTCCTCTACCAACCCACTAGGCAATGGTCACCAAGTTGCAAGATAGAAGCCCCCTCCATATGCTACCTTACCCTACCAATGCTCATCCAATAATGAGTTCTTGTAGGCATGCATATTCCCAACCCAACCCTAATCATCATAACTCCTAGAAGTACCATAAAAGATCAGGCCTTGCAAGTCACCCAAAAAATGTATGTGCATGTACTTGTGTGTGGCACACAACCATCATGAAGATCATAGCATAAGGACTAGATGAGAACATAATAAAAAATATCACTCAATTGAAAATAGTTTTAGGAGGATGGATGTAGCATATGTCCCATTACAATAGAAAAATGTAACAATGGTCAGGCTAACAACCAAATGGATCATTTAGGTCTACCACCAAACTCATGCCAAGAAAAATTGGGAAAATGAGTGACACACAAAACAAGGTAAAAATCCCACAAACTAGAAAACTTCAAAATTAAAACCCATTTTGTCTTTGGGCACAAAATCCTTGAAAATGTAATAAAATTTGGGATCGGACACCGTATGCAAAAATGGATAGCATAATGGTGTGAAAACCCAAACCCTCATCCAAAAAATAGGAAAAATGTTCATACCTAACCAAGCGGGCAAAACCAACAAACATAAATGGAGGGGAAAACTAGTTCTCAACCCGCAAACCAATAGCTACCAAAAAAAGGTACAAAAACCAAGTTGAAACAATAAAACAAGAGAGCCCTACTTGATAGTAAAAAGGGGTTGAAATAGGAAACGACATAATAAAATAAATCACACACCTAAACTATTAGAAATAATGGCACAACAAGGTCTCCCCATGTCAAATCCAGCAAGACTAACCTCACGAAGATTCCATGGCCATAGCTCTCACAATGATGAAAATGTGATCCTCTAGAAGAGGATTCTTTAAAAAGCTATCAATTTTGTATTTTGCAAAAGTGAGAAGTGAGGAATTAAATTCCTCTTTCAATACTTATTCACTTTTTGAGTGAATAATCAATTAGGGAAAATAGCTAGTTAGACTAGCTAGACTTTGAATTGACCCAAACACAAATAGGTTGTTCCTAGAAATAAGAATTCATCTATGAAAAAGATGCTAGAAATTAAATTCAGTAAAATTTAAATCTCAAAAACCCAAAATAACTAAAACTTCCCTAACAACTTTCGCAACAATGCAAACCTCTAAATGCATAGAGACGGTCACAGGTCTAGTCATATAATGCAAATAAGTTTAGGTTTGATAATCACCAAAAGGTTTAATTAAACAATTAAAATAAGAATACATTGACCATACAAGGACAACATTGGTTAAATGAATAGTTGAATCACTAACTCCATGTCCCACCACTAGGGATATAATTCCTACATACTAAAATACATGATCAAGTGCAATTGCATATAATATCATAGTTGAAGCAATAAATGACTAATTTAATCATTTATTCAATTTATACCTAAATAATCCATTTACATCACTCACTTTTTCATAAAGAATAATGAAACAAGAATGAAGTAAATATCCATAGCATAAAATCCATCATATAACAGAATCGATGACATGTCTAAAATACTAGATAACCAAATATCATCATAGACCTAGTGTCATCTCAAAATGGCATCAACACATAAATATGATAAACTGAACAACATAACTATATAGCATCTGTAGAAGTTGTGAAAACCAACTTTACAGATCGCCAAGAACACTTGCATGCAAATAACCTGTATTTAAGAGAAACTAGAAAAGGAAAAATCAGAGCTTAGAAAATCTCAATGGTGTGAGAGAAAAATTGCATTCCAAGTTATGAAAACAAAAAATATAAAAGTTCAACCTTAAAGGTGAATGAAACCCTAAAGTGAAATAAAAGTAGGTTTGCACATTATAATTAATATAAAATATTAATTATATGCACCTAAGAGAAAGCTTAAGTAACTAGAGTAATAAAAAACTTGATTAATTAAATCAACACAATCTAATTAATAAGTGTACAAATAATTACTCTAACACCTTAAATGAAGCTCAGGAGGAAGCTAACCTAGCAAAGCTATGAAAGTAGGAAAATGGGTCCCACCAACAAGGCCTGATCAAGTACCCAAAACAAGAAAATCTCTATAAATGGGAGACCAAGGAGAAAACCTAGTAGGAAAATCCCCTCAAGAAAAAGACATAGAACAAAAATGCTAAAAAAAATGAAGGAAGGAAGGCCTCAAGAAGACCCCCCAAGGACAACTTCCATAACCCAATCATAGACCACAACTGAAGATAGTGAGGTGATGCAAATGACTTGGTGAAGATGTCAGCAACCTGGACATCAATGGGAATATACTCTAAAGAGAGAGCACCATCCTGGATTAGATGATGGATGAAATGCATATGAAGCTCAATGTGTTTAGTGCACTAATGCTCCACTAGGTTGCAAGAAATATGAAGAGCACTATGATTATTGTACCATAGAATAGTGGGATGATTAGGAGTAAAACCAAACTTAGTCATCAATTGTCGAAGCCATTAAATCTCCTTACTAGCAAGCACTACTACCCAATACTCAACCTCTATAGATGAAAGTGTGTGAGCATGTTGCTTCTAGTATGACCATGTGATAGGACCGGAGCCAAGACAAAAAACAAAGCGAGAAGTAGACTTCTGATCATCAACATCACTGGCCCAATCTGAGTCACTGTAGCCAACAATGTGAGGAGTCCCTGATATGTAATGAATGCCATAAATCAGTGTGCCTTGAATGTATCTCAAAATATGATAGGTAGCCTTCCAATGAATCTCATGAGGCTCATGTAAAAATTGAGAGACAAGACCCACTGCAAAGGAGAGATTAGGATGAGTGTGTGTCAGGTACAACAAGCTTGCAACCAACTTCTGATATAATGTGGGATCCATTGAAGGAAAAGTGCAAGAGGTAGACAAGGTAACACCAACTAAAAAGGTGTGGATAAGGCTTGCAATCAAGCATGTCAAAGTGATGAAGCATGTCAAGAACATCCTTTTGCCGATAAACAAAGATTCCAGCAAGGGACTGAACAATCTATAGACTAAGAAAATAGTGTAGTAGACCAAGATCAGTCATCTGAAACTATTCCATAAATGCTCTCTAAACATTAATAATCATAGAGGATGAGCTACCTATGAGAAGAAGATCATCAACATATAACACAAGGATCAAAACCTCAGCCTCAAGATGCTAAATGTAGACTTTAGGATTAAAATGGTAGCATGTAAAGCCTGCAGAAAATAGAAAAGAGTCCGTCTTCTCATACCAAGCCTGAGGGGCCTATTTGAGACCATATAATGAGCATCAAAGTCTTCAAACCAAGGAGGAATCCTATAGAAATCCCTAAGGCTACTCCATCTAAATCTCCTTAGTAAGATCACCAGAAAAATGGGCTATCCCTGAGAAGCTGCGAGGGATAAGACAAGGTAGATAGAGTTCATCTTGGCGATAGGGGCAAATGTCTCAGTGTAATTAATACCCTCAACTTGTGAAAAACCCTTAGCAACAAGACATGTCTTGTGCTTATAAATGGAACCATCGACAACAAACTTACTATGATACAACCATTTGTATCACACTAACTTTCTTCCCTTAGGAAGAGAACAAAGATCCCAAGTATGATTCTTCATCAAAGAAGAATACTCCTCTATTGCACTGTCCCACTTCAAATGTCCTTTTGTTGCTGCAAATATCTAAGGATCATCACAAATATCATGATTGAGAAGACTAGAACCCATAGTATGAGAATGTGTGCGATGAGAAGTGGAAGGGTCACCAACTAGAGATCCTATAGCGTCAACTATAACTTGAGCCCATTTAGGCATCTGGGGAGGATCCTGTGGTAGAGGTAAATGGGGATCACCAAGATCATCATCCTCATCATTGAAAAAAGAGATTGGAAAGGATGAGGGAGTAGTGGTAAGTGAAGTAGACTCTAGAGATAGGGTATTTACTATAGGAAGGCACTCATCAAACTGGACATCCCATCAAAATAGGATCTCTTTAGAATTAGGATCAAACAACCTGTAGGCCTTAACATCCTCATAGTAGCAAACAAAATTGAGGTGTCAACTCTTCCACTCTATTGCTCTCCTCTAAGAATCTGGTATAAATGCCCATGTTTCACTAACAAAAACTTGGAATGAAGATAGATTAGGCTTGACATGAGACCGAGCCTCATCAGGAGTCATATGTCAAACTATTTTTGTGAGGCATTTGATTCTGAATATAGGGTGCAAAATTGACTGCCTATGCCCAAAAACACAAATCCATGGACCTAGACTAAATCACATAATTAGCCATCTCTTGAAGGGTTCTATTCTTTCTCTTGGCCACACCATTCTGCTAATGGGTGTAGGGCACTAAAAACTGATGCTGAAGACCATTATCTGTGTGTATCTGCCAAATAGAAAGACCAAACTACTTCTGAAAAAATTTCTTAAAGAATCAAAATGAATCAAAGACATCAAACTTGTAGGTCAAAAAGTACACCCATGTACATCTAGAGAAGTCATAATTGAAAGTAAGCACATATCTAGCATAAGAAAAAGGAGTGGGAAATGACATGAGGTCACTATGAATCAACTCCAATGGTGCAAAAGTATGACTGGTTCATCCATCTGGAAAAGGATCCCTATGTTGTTTTCCAAGAACACAACCCTAACGAACACCATATGTGCAAGATATCTAGGGAATCCCAAGAACAAGTGCCTGTGTGCTCATCTATTGAAGATATCTTTTATTGAAATGGCCCAAATGCTCATGCCAAAGTTTTCTTACTAAATTTTCATATGCTACAAAACAAGAATTTGTGTCATGAGAAGACTTAAATCTATCAAATCTATAGAGGTGAGATGCAAAATCAACACTCTCAGTAGCCACAATCAACTTAGAATCAAGTAAGTCCTGAATAACCATATCATGTGGTGAGAACTCAACTATCTTACTAGAGCCAGAGCGGTAAATTTGATAAATAGATAATAGGTTCATTGAGATGTTAGGGACAAAAAGAACATCCCAAAGATAACCCTCAGCTAATGCAACAAAACTAGAACCCATGAAAAAAAGATGTGATGAGTTTCCAATAGCAATATGCGAAGTCGCACAAGGAGCAAGTGAGGTGACCAACTATTGAGTGTTTTTCATATGGTGAGATGCACCAAAATCAAGAATCTAGGTAAGCCCATAAGTCATAGGTTGTGCAATAAGAGCATGAACTTTCCCTACACATGGGATGAAGACTTAGGAGCTAAAATGTGATGCTCTTGCATGACTTCCTCTAAAGTCTCCAAATGTTTCCAACACTGAGAAATGGGATGTCCATCCTTTCCAAAAAAATTATAGGTCTTAGCTAATTTCTTCTTAGTCTTGGAGGTAGACTCAGTAGACTTTGAAGCAGATTTACCCTTGGATGGATTAGTTGGAGGTTTGGAATCAATTTTTGGTGTATCTTTCTTCGGTTTGGCTTTCTATTTTGGTTTCCCCTGAGAAGTCTGAGCAACCAATGCTTGGCTAGAAGAGCCAAATGCATCCACCTATTAGAACTTTGCCTATTCCAATGTCAACTAATCAAAAAATGTTTCAAAAGAAGGCATATGATATCTATTATCCAAGACATCCATAATGGAGTAGAAAGTGGAAGAAAATATCTGATACTGTCCTCACAACTTTGAGAGTATCAAAAAAATACATTCATCATCTATTTTATTTTTCCCACATCCTTGCAAAATTGTATGTAGAGATTTGAACTTCACTAAGAAGTCCTCAATGGTTGGGAAGCTGGTAGGTGTCAAGGAAGTTAACTCTACGTTAAGCTATAGTGCTCGAAACTCATTCACTATGCCAAAACAAGTTGTGAAACTTAGTCCAAATAGCTTGAGGAGTGGTCAAACCATCTAGGTGAAACAATAGACTATCATAGATGTTTAGTGCAATCAATCCCATGGCTTCATCCATTTTGTTCCTATGCTAAAGAACCTCAAAAGGGCAGTGCAATCAATCCCATGGCTTCATCCATTTTGTTCCTATGTTGAAGAACCTCAAAAGGGCACTATAGGATAGGTTGACTCTCATCCAGACATGACCATAAGCCACATGACATAAGAAGCCAAGTCATGTGTGCTTTCCAATTATGATAGTTGTGTGGTGTTAGCAAGGCCACATAGGGGTTTAACATTGAGAGAAGAAGACATCAGTAGAAGGGTTGATTCTGAAGTAAATTATAGAAAAGAAAATGCTTTGCCCCCACAATTTATAAATATATCCCTCAAAAATGAAAGCAACAACTATTTAAAATACAAAACTGAGAAAAGAACCTAGACACCAGATGTAGAGAGGTAAGAAACTAAAGCCTCTACTTCAATACCAAAATTATGACCTCAAATAGATTCAAAATAAAATGAAACTAGCATCATTATCTTTGTATTAGAACTAGCTTTTTGATGTTTCTTTTAGATCAAAAAATGACCTCCATATGCTCAAGTTATGGCCAAAAAACCAATTGCTACTCCAAAAGACAAGTTCATTGGAAAATTAAAGTCATGAAAAAAAAATTGACGACTGTACGACCATCAATAGCTTCTCGCCAAAAAAATTTGGCTGTCAAAATGTTGATGTTAGCTATTGGATTATGATTTCATCCTATCAAAAAATGACATCAGCAGGGTAAGAAACCAGTGCTAGAAAAATGAGGTTGATTGTTGAAAAACTGACGTAGATTACTAGGAAGCTGACATAGGCTATTAGAGGTGTGATGCCATGCTTGTGTAGAGGAGGTTGGAGATGCCACCAATGGAAGTGGTGGCTGGGTAGCACCATGAAGGAGCATGGAAGGCTGTCAGTGTAGTAGCATTAGGGTGGTGCCATGGTGGCTGCTAGGCTGAGAGGTTGTTGCAGCTGCCCAATGTATTTTTTTAAAAATATTTTTTGAAAAAATTATCCGTCTGACTCGTTGGGAGGCCAAATTTTTTTCCTAATGCTATGATGGAAAATATTCAAAATTTTTATATGGATTCTAATTGTAGTAGGCCTTTTGAGCACAATGGCAGTGTTTGTTTAGGCCCAAAGTGCCCCAAAAAAATGCCCTCCTCTTGATTGAAGGAAAAAATCTCAAAAAAGCTAGGTTTTCTGACTCTGACTCGTGTCTTCAAACTCTTCAAACTAGGAAGTAGCAAGGACACTTTGATACCATGTAGAAGTTGTAAAAATGAACTTCATAGATTGCTAAGAACACTTGCATGCAAATAACCTGTATTGAAGAGAAACTAGAAAAGGAAAAAGCAGAGCTTAGAAAATCTCAACGGTCTGAGAGTGAAATTGCATTCCAAGTTATGAAAACAAAAAGTACAAAATTTCAACTTTAAAGGTGAACAAAACCCTAAAGGGTAAGAGAACTAGGTTTTTGCATTATAATTAATATAAAATATTAATTATATGCACCTAAGCGAAAGCTTAAATAACTAGAGTAATAAAGAACTTGATTAATTAAATTAACACGATCTAATTAATAAGCATAACAAATAATTACTCTAACAACATCTATGGTACTGAAATCAAAGTATAACATCCGACCCTTAGGTCATCTCAAAGTACAAATAATAAGAGTAACAAGTATCTCTTGATTAAAAATAAACAAGGTATGGATTGCAAACATGAGAGGCACTACACTCTCTCCATGCCTTAGAAAAATCAAGGTCAATATCATACAACTCCTTCATCTCATCAAAACCAAAAACTTCAACCTTCATCTCGGTCAAAAAAGAATGTCTTATCTGTAACTTGATTACTAAGTCCACTTTTATGCTTTATCTCAAATGTGATACTTTGCAAATATTCAACCCACTTCATATGTCTTTGATTCAACTTATGTTGACTTCACAAATACTATAAGGCTTTATGATTAGTATACAAAAAAAATTGTTTAGGAATCAAATAATGTCTTCACTTTTTCAAGGCTTGAACTATAGAATAAAACTCTTTATCATACACAAATTAATTATTTTTAACATCATTCAATTTCTCACTAAAGAAAGAAACAGGTTTACCTTCTTGACTCAACATAGCTCCTATTACACTACTACCTGTATCAGATTCAACTTTAAATACCTTGTTGAAATTAGGAAACGAAAATATAGGTAACTTAGTAACCTTTTGTTTCAAAGTCTCAAAACTCTTATTAGCTCCATGTGTCCATTTAAAATCTTTTTTATCTCGTCTCATAGTCTTAGTCACAACGTTACAAATAGAACTAAAATTATTTATGATCTTTATGTAGAAACTAGCCAACCCATGAAATGATCTTACTTCACCCAAATTCTTTGGTGTAGGCCATTCAAAAATTTCTTTAACATTCTCGAAATCCATTTTCAAGCTATCTTACATCTGGTCTTGAAAAGACTTCTATGAATAGGTTCCATATCCTCAACTTTCTCACTGCATATATTTCATGTCACCATCAAATTTTCTCTAGCCTTAGGGTCATTCTAAGGGTGCACAAATTTACCTTGTATCACAACATTTCTGCTACCACTTTCATTCTCACTAGAGTTTCTATAGTCAAGGGATCTATGCCCTTATTTTATACAACTAAAATAATTTCTATAAAAACCACCTCTAAAATAAAAACTACCTCTTCCTTAGTAAGAACTAGAATTTCCTCGATAAAAATTACCACCTTTCCATTTGGTCTTGCCTTTCTCATTGGTCTTCCATTCAAATTTTTCCTTATCTTGCACAAAAGTATCAGATCTACCACTTTCTCCATAGGATCTAGCTTTGCCTCTCTAGAATATACCACCTCTACCTTTCTATATTTTCTCATGCTTCTTTGTAAAGATATCCTCAATTTTCAAGGCATATTGATATGCTTCTTTCACACTCTCCAATTTCACAAAACTTATTTCATTTTGAATTCCATATCTCAATCTATTTAGATATCTTGCAACTTTCTCAACCTCATCATCCACATGTCTAGATTGAATGTCCTTGATCTAACTATGAGATTCTTTATTCTTAGATTTAGACAATTTAATCTACTCTTTCAGTTTCTAAATGAGATCTTGTACATCTCTAAATTTGATCTTTCATTTATTTCTATCCCTTGTAACTGTATCAAGTTCCTTAAGATTATTTTGTAACTAATCCATACCCATAGAGATCTTATTCAAAATGTTAAGCCTCGTTTGAGTAACTATTCTTTGATACCATTTTTTAGAAATAGGGAATACTGAGGGTGGGTGAGGGTGAATCAGTGTTCCACAAACTTTTTCTCAACTATGGATATCATTAAGAATATTTAAACTTGCATATACGATCAAAATGAAAAGTAAACATAACCATAACAAAATGCAACTCATAATACCAATAGTTGTTAAATAGGGAAACCCTGGCCAAGGGACAACCCTGATGGGGATGATATCCACAAAATGATCCACTAATCAAAAGTATCTTGTGAAAGATATCGACCCTACTAGGAGTATTTTACATCCGTATAGTGTATATGTCCTTGTTAGAAGCCTCAACCCTATTAGGAGTTGGTATTATAATGAAAAAGTATGCTAGAAGATCCCACTTCTGAAACAAGCAATTATATTTTTACAATGCTATAAGGAGATAGATACAAAATCCTTTTATATAGTGTTGATATCTTCGATATATGACCTTTCCTTGTAGCTCTACCTCCAAAACTGATAAAAAAACCATAGTGCTCTAAAATAGAATGAACAAACACATAAATAATACTTATAAATAGTGCACATTTAAACATTATAACATACATTAAAATGCAACACTTTTATAAATAAAAGGTTCTTTCTTTATACCCAGATATTTCATCATATCAACCTTTTTGCTTGATACCTTGTTAAATATTTTGAATTACATTTTTCTATGTGTGAGTTAACATCTAGGATTTCATCCCAATATTGTTAAGTCATTGTTTTGATAAACCAATAAAATCCCTTAAAAAAATTCCTTTGTTCTTCCTTTACTCTATTATGTTTGTTTAGTCTTGTAACTGGTAAAATGCTTATAACTCCTTTTGTACATATCCAAAAGTTAAGCACTATTACCCACGTGTTCTTTAGTGTCTGTACTATCTTCAAAAAAGAGTGCACATGCTCATGTACCTCTAGTTATCTTCAATAAATAAAATAGGATGATTATTCATAGTTTCACTTCGTGACACTTAGATAACTTTCAAAGTATTATCTTATAGAACTTCATAATATGGTTTACCCTCTTCATAAAAGGTATATGTTTTCATAAATTATAACACTAACTATATATTTCTATAAATTATCTTATCTCCTTATCAAAATTTCTAGAAACCAACTCATGGATCCATGTTTGTATATGTGGTTGGAGGAAGAAGAAGAAATGAATGAATGAAATGTGGATCTGCTACCTTGATGACCAATGATGGATGTGAGATATTGAAGAGGTGATAATCCAAATGAATCCTTAAATGTATTGAATACTTGAAGATGTTAATGTTTTTGATAATAAAAGTGTTTAATGTACATAAAGTCCTTATTTGTGTATGACATGTTATATGTGAAAATGAAATTCCTAAACTCCCTTAAATACAGAGCAAGCTGACCGAGATATTGAAGAAACAAATTGGGGAGCCCGAGAGGACATAAGATCCAAAATTAATTTGGTCTTAGGTATAGGTTGACTAAGTTTTACCTATACCCAAGACAATCATAGAGTTCTTATTTCCAAGTTCTTAGGGTCTTGTAAAAAGAACCATGAAATAAATGCAATCAAAGTGAGAAAAAGAGTCATTTAAGAAAAAAATAATTCTTGGAATTTTTTTTCACTAAAGGGTCGGAATTAAAGTCTTAATGATGGGCACTTCCATTTTAACATGGTAAATATAACCCTCACTTTAGCAACAATATGAGACAAATCATTCTTGTAGTAACTAGACCAAAAGTAAGAGACAATGTTATAATGACCAAGGAGACAGAGAAACTATAAAGCTCATAACTAACTTGAGTCTTTTACAAACCCCTAAACCATAACAAGAGATATTTTACTAATAAACACACACACACACACACACACACACACACACACAGAGAGAGAGAGAGAGAGAGAGAGAGAGAGAGAGAGAGAGAGAGAGAGAGAGAGAGGGCATTTTTTTAGTGGTGAATATTTGTAATTTTTGTGAATTTTAGAATTTTTTTGGTAGTAATTTGGCTAATAATTTAAGATTTAATGCAACCTAAACTGCCACATTTTTATTAAATTTAGTTCTAAATTATTTAAAATTTCTCAATAATTTATTTTATTAATAAAATTAAACTCAAAGATTTGCCACAATATTCAATACATGATTAGATTTGATTCACCTAAATATTATATATTATCAAAGAAATTAAAATTAATTCACCAATAATTAACATAATTATTAGTTACTTTAGGGATATATTTCCAATATTTAGTATTCACTATTGATTTAAAATATAATGTAATTATTCTCATAATTTCCATGAGATAAAACATGTTCAATTTTGATTTTTAATATTCCATGACAAGTAGCAAACTTCCTATCATTATTGAGATTCGCCAAGATTTTCTACTAAAAAATAATGATTCCAAAATAATCGCCAATATAATAAATATTTAAAATAAAACTTTTGAGAGATTCACTGATAAAAATAATTTGGTTCTTCAAAATAATGAAAGATTTCCCAATAATTTTTTTTTTGGAGGGGGGTTTCTTAAAGTTTACCTTGGAGAGAGAGATAGAGAATATATATTAATTAAATAATAAATTAAATATATGAGATTTTATATATCTAGTTATGTTGATATTATATATATATATATATATATATATATATTTATGTGTGTGTGTGTGTGTGTGTGTGTGTGTGTGTGTGTGTGTGTGTGTGAGAGAGAGAGAGAGAGAGAGAGAGAGAGAGAGAGAGAGAGAATAATTTGGTTCTTCAAAATAATGAAAGATTTCCCAATAAATTTTTTTTTTGGAGGGGGGTTTCTTAAAGTTTACCTTGGAGAGAGAGATAGAGAATATATATTAATTAAATAATAAATTAAATATATGAGATATTATATATATAGTTATGTTTATATATATATATGTGTGTGTGTGTGTGTGTGTGTGTGAGAGAGAGAGAGAGAGAGAGAGAGAGAGAGAGAGAGAGAGAGAGAGAGAGAGAGAGAGAGAGAGAGAGAATAATTTGGTTCTTCAAAATAATGAAAGATTTCCCAATAATTTTTTTTTTTGAGGAGGGTTTCTTAAAGTTTACCTTGGAGAGAGAGAGATAGAGAATATATATTAATTGAATAATAAATTAAATATATGAGATATTATATATATAGTTATGTTGATAGTATATATATGTGTGTGTGTGTGTGTGTGTGTGTGTGTGTGTGTGAGAGAGAGAGAGAGAGAGAGAGAGAGAGAGAGAGAGAGAGAGAGAGAGAGAGAGAGCACTCAAGTTTGCCAATAAGGTTTGTGTTCCTTATTTTCAACTATACCAAGGGGAAATAATTGAATAGCCTAGTAGATTTATGTTCTCAATATTCAATCCTACAAAAAATAAAAGATAGGATTGAATGGTCTTTTTTCCTTGTAGTCAATCCTACAAAAAAAGGTTGAATTAGAATTGAATGATCTAGTGGGGTTTATGCCCAATAGTCAATCCTACAAAATTTTGCACATTTTGGAGGATTTCTATGTGTACAACCCCATGATTTAGTACTCCTATATCATGATGAATATTTGTATATGTTCCAAGGTAGGTCAAATGGTCCATAAAGTTGTGTTATGCTAGTCAACCAATCCAAAATATGTAAAAAAGAGGAGAGTAACCAACCCTAGAGAGTTGTGTACAATTAGTGTACTCTATAAGTATTTCTTGGAATAAAAAAAAAAATATGAGGCTATGTATGCCCCTTCTAAGTTGGAAAAATAAGTGCTTATTTTGGAATCTAAAGGAAGTGATGAATACATATAAAATATTTATTAACATTAAGACAATATCTACAAGAAACACCCAATCTAAGCCAAAGAAGTCATATCTCATGTGATCCTATCTAAGGGAAGAATGTAAATAGATACCATGCAATGAGTAAAAAATAATCCTTGTAAAGGATAATACACTATTTTATTTTCTAGGATAAGTGACTTATCTATCGTAGAAAACCCAATTGTAAGTGATGTAATAGTGGATGACACATGATAAACAAATAACACATAACCAAAGGAAAAGTTGATCCTTGGGAGAGTGAGAAATATGGATATGATTCCCTTGCTCCAAGTGTATGAAAAAGGGAAAGGGGACCTATTATGCTTCTCACAAAGTGGACCATGCATGATAATGAGCCCCAGAGGGATAGGCTAACAATGTTACATGGCGTGGAGAAACATAATAGGGACTTAGATTTATTTAGAGAAATTAGGATTGAAATATAACTCAGTGTGAGAAGATATGTGAATAACATCATTATCAATGAGTTGTCTTTTATTTTTTAATTTTATTTTTTATTTTTTAAAGTGTAAAGCTTGATAATCATTAGTAGAGTGATCATGATAGTAATGCTACATGTAAAATGAAATACTCATAAGTTTTTAACTATGTTTCTTTGTGTTTAGGTGTAGTAATCACCTTAGCATGAAGAAATTTGGGAAAAATTATTTCTTGATTTAAATTATAGAAGAAGATATGTTAGATGATGAAGGAGAGGGTATGAACAAAGAATGAGATTGAAAACTTTATTGTGCACATCCTAAATTATGATTGATAATGGCATTAACTACTTGTGTCTTGTGAAGCTTTAAACCTATCCCATGCAAATTCTCATGGTCCCCATTTCCTAAGGTCACTTGAATTTATTTTTCTTGTTTACCACATCCATTCTCAATTAATCCATATTTTTATAATAAATGATAACTAGGACCATAGCAGGAATCCATACTAGGAGTTAATGGAACTTCCTTAGTCACTAGATGATCACAACTAGGTTTGAAAAATTAATTAAGAGTGTAACAAATAACATAACTGTTACTATTTTGGTTAGAAATAGGATTTTCTTTTAGAATTCACAAATGAAAGGTCAAAAAACCCTATACTATATGATAAAAAATGGTGTAAAATATAAGGATCCCCAATCATATTCTAAAAGGACATTTGTAGAAGGATAATTATCTCCATATTATTGAATTTTTTCCCTTAATAGACATGAGTATTGCTTGATTCAATATTCAGGAAACTATTTGATCTATCATCTACATGAGTGTACATATTATTATTGTAGATAAAATTGAATTTTTTTATCAAGAGTGGAACAAACATCATGTATGTTATGTAACTAGGGTCTACCCAAAATAAGGTTATATTTAACAAGTCCAAGTATCACATGAATAGGAGTATCCAAAAAAATTGGACCTACTTTAGTAAGTAAATGATGATGCCTAAGTTTTTGTTATAAACATTATCAAAGCCATGTATATGATTATTATCAAGTTAACTAGTTGAAATTTCAACTTTAATCACTTTGAGAATGTTGATACTACAAACATTAATCTTGAATCCATTAACAATTAAGGTCTTATGAATGAGATTATCATTGATAAGGACAATTACCATAAGAGCATCATAAAAATATAAAACAATTTTAGGTAGAAAATTATCATGAGTAAACAAAATTTTAGGTTGATTAGGGGTAGCATTCATGTATTATAAAAAAACATTGATGTTCTCTTGACTAGGAGGTGAACTTAGAAGAGTAGTTAAAGCTTATTGCAAGGCTTCATAATATGTAGGACAAGTTTGAAGAAGTTCCAAAAGAGATATTTTGGCAAGGTTATTGCATAATTGTTGTATCATATCATATTCCTTCCAATATTTTGAGAAAAATTGGGTGAAGGAGGTTAAATAGTTTAAGAAGGTGGGAGAGAGATAGTATGTTGAGGATTATTTTTGTATGATAGTGGTGAGACATTGAATGATAATACAAACTATCACTAGGTTTCCCTATGATAATAATTGGAGGACAACCTTTAAGACTATTGAGATGTTTATTAAGAGTTTGAGAGGAAGTGGATTGAAGGTAACCTTTAATACTTATCATACGCTTATTGACCATAGAAGGTGGAGAATGAATATTGACAATATTTTCTTGATCAAGATTGTGATTCTTCATTGTTTCATCACTAGAAGGGAGAGCATTAAGGATGTAATGCCCCACTTGGAGATCCTTGGAACAAGGATTCAATACAAGCCAAGATAATTTTTTTTAAAAAAAGTGTGGATGCACATGACACTCAACATACAAATTCATATTTCAACGTAGCATCTATTTCTTGACCATGACAATTTGTGCTTTTTGTGATAATGGAATATCTTACTTTAGATGGGAGATATACTAATCTGTATGGGTACCATTTCATGCTGGAAAATCACTTTAGGCATGATGTTAGGATCAACTTCCCATTTTATTTAATGTAGTCTCTTAGTATTACACTCAGGCTATTTAGAAAGACCTAAATGTTGAGCATGTTTTCAATGAGGGTCTTATGGTCCTTATAATGAATGTGTTAAAATCCAAGAAGATTGTGAAACCCAAGGGAAGTTTGAAAGGGGTAGAACATGATACAGAAGGGAGTCTCCCGAATAAGTGTTATGATTTGAATACCCAAGATGAAGCTAAGGGGGGTATGGGGAGTTTGAAAAATATTGCTGGTTGTAGTTCTAAAAAGTAGAAAAAGATGGTTGGTGACTATAATTCTGACAGGGAAAGTGATTTCATGGAGGAATTAGTGAGAGATCACTTTAATAAGTGGAGTGGAAGTAAAGGAAAGGGTATTAAGGGCATTCAAGATGACTAGGCCTCTCCCCCTTCTAATGATGAGCCTTTGGCTCACCAGTTTAAAAGGAAAAGAAATTCTTCAAGGTGACACAAGGAGAGGTTATAGACTATGATGAATGGGGATTTAGAAAATGAGGATGTTGGGGAAGAGGGGCATCTTCTAGATTTGGGAGATCATATTGATGGTGGGCTCAAGTTGTCCAAGGGTCTTTTTAGTAACCTGGGTACAATCTTGAAGGAGATTGGCTTCCTCAAGTGAAAAATGCACATGCTTGGAAAGGAAATGGAGCAAGTTAGTAAAACTACTAGAGGTGAGAAAACAATGGGCCAACACATATACAGACTTTCAAAGCTTATTGGCAATGAGAAAGAAGTTAAAAAACTCATGCATAAGATGCCACAACTCGAGGCCAAATATAGGGTGATGGATAAAGAAATTAGTGGTACTTAGGGGAAGGTGACTAAAATGGATGCTAAGCTAGGAAATTTGGAAAAGTTGTTCAAACAAATGGCTAATAATGTGGGTAACCTCTTGAAAAGGCTTGAGAAGGAAAAAGGACAGGACTCCCCTTCAGTGGTAGAGATTTAGGGACCTTGCAAACACACTCGAGCTCATTCTAAGAAGAATGAGGATGTGAGTAAAAAGGATGAGGTGAAGGCCATTGCTAAAAATATGCATATTCTGGTAGATCAGGCTATTGACTTGATAAAGACTTCTTAGCTATTCGGTTGCTATTCCTTTACTATTCTTTTTCTATCTTTTCCAGATTTATCTCAGGTGACCTCATGGATGTTCTTTTTTGAGGTCTATCTCATGTTGTCCTATACTTCTCTTCTTTGATGTTTACTTCTCTTGTTTATCTCTAGACTTTTGGTTTTATGTAAAAGGTCTTAGAACCTTTAAAACTTGTTTTTACTTAATCAAAACATACAAAGATCACATAGATAATAATAGAAGACTTAACGACAATCTTGAGAACCAATAAACCTCCAAACATCACTACCAAATTGACACACATGAATAGAGAAACCAAACCCAAGGATGACAAAAAAATGAAGAATCTAAGATCCATCAAAGCATGGAAGATTAAGAAAACCAAAAGGGTACTTAAAATACAAAAAAGTGATCCACAAAAACTAGTGGAGATGCCCTCTATTTTTTGCACGAGGATCACAATAGATAGAAATCTTGCTCAAGGAAGTACAACATGCCAAGTGAGAAACTACCTTTTGTGCGAGGAAATGGATCGAACGACACAAGGAAGTACTTGGCCTAGTAGCCAAAATGCCAAAAATTGGTGTGGGATTTCATGCAAGGAAGTGCGAAGAGTTTCTCAAGAAAACCTAACACACCATGCAAAATTTTGCACTTTCATGTGAGAAAGTACACTTTTTCACAAGGATCCAAAACAACAATCCGAAAAACATAAAATTAAAAAGCTAAGAAATGAAGTTACTCCACACTATGGAGTAGCAGATCCACAAATCAAGGCATAAACAATCGAGCACTATAACTGTATGATGGAACTACATCTAACCATCTAAAACATAATAGTAAAGAACATACTAAAAGTAAAATTATATTGTATAGAATCAACATCACAATGAACTAAAAGAACCAAACTAAGTTCTCGGTTCCTCCTAACTATAATAGCATCATGAGACCTCAAAGGCATAGCCATCCCCCACACATAACATCCCAAACTACCAAATAGATAATTAGAGGTGTCTTATAAGGACATCACTACTAAAGCATAATAATATCATAAGAACAAGAAATCTAACATGCTAAACCAAAAGAAATAGATACTCCAACCAAGCAGATAATATCATCAATCATGTGCTAAACATCATAATAAGGAAATTTGTCAATACTAACATCATCTAAACATGATATATAAGCATTCTAATGAGAGCATAAATCACAAGAAAGCATACTCCAAAACCAAAAGTACCAAATGATAACATCCAAAAATGGTCGCATTGGGATAATAAACTATCTCTGTACACTAGTCCCCAATAGTGGTGAAGGTAGCTATGCCTCCCAACCATATGGAACACATACATCCACTCCCACCATGTTGATGGAGATAATGATCCAACCACAAGAACACATAAAGAAAATATCCATGGCTAACACTCACACCAGACAGTTATAATGACTGAAATCAAGACCAGAGACAACACAAAACTCTAGGTCCTAGTTAGACACTCAATGGGCTACTATGTAAAGGCTGACACCATGGAGAGTCTCTTGATATTGAATAGGCCAAACTAGTATTGGTAGCTCACACTTCCCAATAGAAGGAGCACATCCTAAATCTTTTTATTATCTTAGTTTTATTACCACCCAATATTTTATTTAGTTATCATTTGATTAAAACTTCCTCTACCAACCATCTAGGCACAATGATCACTAGGCTGTGAGATAGAATCCCCCTCCATATCCTACCCTACCCTACCCATTCTCATCCAACAATGAGTGCCAGTAGCCATGCATATTCCTAACCCAACCCCAAATAATCATAACTTCACTGAAATACAAATGAGAGATCAGGCCTCATAAGTCACTAGACAATGTATGTGTATGTACTCATGTGTAGTGCACAACCATAATGAAGATCATAAAAGAAGGACCGTTTGAGAACATAAGCAAAATATCACTCAACCAAAAACAAGCTTGGAAGGACAAATATGGCACACATCCCAATGCAACATAAAAGTGCAATAATGGTTTGACTAACATCGAAATAGATGATCCAGGTCCAAAAACAACATCATGCGAGGAAAACTTGAGAAAATAGGGCGACACACAAAATAAGGTAAGAACCTCAAAAATTAGAAAATTTCAAAATAAAAACCCATTTGGTCTTAGGGTACAAAAGCCTAAATAATCCAATAAAATTTGGGTTCAGACATTGTATGCAAAAATGACCAGCATAACGGTGCAAAACTCCAAACCCTCATCCCAAAAACTAGGAAAATATTCATACTTGACCACCCCAGTAGAACTAGCAAACATAAATGGAGGGGAATACTAGTTCTCAACCTCTAAACAAATAGCTACCAGAAACAAAACCAGAAATGAAGCTGAATCATGAAAATGAGAAAGCCCTACTTGACAACCAAAAAGGGCTAAAATGGAAAATAGCCAGGTAAAATAAATAATCCATAGATATAGCCAAAAATGATGGCAAAGCAAGGTCTTCCTAAGCTGGATCCAACTAGTCCATCCTTGAGAAGATCCCATGCTCATAGCTCTCACAATGAACATAAAACAATCCTTTAGAAAAGGATTTAAAAAAAATCTCTCAATTTTCCAAATTGAAAAAGTGAGAAGTGAGGAATTAAATTCCTCTTTCAATGCTTATTCACTTTTTGAGTGAATAATCAATTAAGGCAAATAGCTACTTAGACTAGCTAGACACCGAATTGACCCAAATGAAAATACGCTATTTGTACTAATAGGAATTTGTCTATGGCAAAGATTCTAGAAATTAAATTCAATAAAATTTAAAGCTCAAAAACTTAAAATCACAAAAATTTCCTTAACAAATTTTGCAACAATGTGAAACTCTAAATGCACAAACACGATCACATGTCTAGTCACATAATGCAAATGAGTTCAGATTTAATAATCATTGAAAGGTTTAATTAAACAATTAATAAGATATGTCAATTGTTGGAATTATGATATATTTTTCATTAGTTACAACACTTATTCGATTTTGAATGCCTACCGAGCTCATCACTTAGTCTACAAGTTTATACCAAGCATTCCTTTGTAAACCGAGCATATGGGTAGTCCAACAGTGTTTACCAAGTTCATAGTGTTTACCAAGTAGAACAGTGTTCTCCAAGCAGTTAGTGGTCACCAAGCTTTGTAGTGTTTACCAAGTTCTCAGTGCTCACCTAGTCATCAGTTAAAATTAGTGTCTACCAAGTGATCAAGGTAAATGAAGGACTTAGTGTTTACTGAGTGATCAAGGTGAACAAAGAACTTAGTGTTTATCGAGTGATCAAGGTAAACGAAGAACTTAATGTTTATCGAGTGATTAAGGTAAATGAAGAACTTAGTGTTTATCGAGTAAACAAGGTAAATAAAGGAATCAATGTTTACCAAGTGAAGAAGGTTGTCAATGGATTCAATTTTTACTAAGTAACACAATATTCACCGAGTCACCAATGGTTACCGAGTTCCAAGCTACTTAGAATGCTCAGTATGAACCGTGCCTCTACTCTTACCAAGTGCATGATGATGTAGTGTATTGTAGTGGATGCCGAGTATCAGAAGGTCACCGAGTTAGTTTGAGGAACTCGATTTTTCTACTATCTAGCCAACTCAGTAATGTGTTGTTCACTTGTGTTTGGCTGACCTTTCCAAGTAAATATTGGAATGGTATATATATAATGTATTATATCATTTGTAAAATATGATGAATGATTGGATGGTATTGTATTGCAATATTTTGAGAAGAGGAAAGCGAATCAACAGTAGAAGAGAGGAATACAACAAGGTCAACATAGATGTAGAAATGTTATATCTATCACATTAGGTGATCAGAGCTTAAAGGATCTTATCAGCAATTAGTTGTAACCAAATCCACTGCTTCATCCTAACAGGTGAATCAATTTGTAAATCCTCTAATAGGGTAGACTTAAAAGTCTTTTGTAAATCTCCTAATAGAGTGCATACTTCATTGTATGTTTGTAAATCCCCTAACAAGGTGGATCTAGCAATCCTACTTGCTCCTAATAGGGCAGATCATCAGAAGTGATCATTGTAAGCCTTAACGGGCCAACTTTATACTACAGTATTGAATTTTTGTGGGCATCATCCCGACCCCAATTGTACTTTCTAATTGGAAGGTTTCTGGGTCACCAAATCAGTGTGTTCATGTGTTATAAATGTTTATCTTTTGAGGCATACAGTAGATTAGATGGATGAATGGTGAATATGTTATTATGCAGAATTGATTTAAAGTTTTAGTGTTACCGATTCACCCCTCCCCTCTTAGTAACCTTGTTAGTCTTGATTATTTCCAACAATTGGTATCAGAGCATTGTGGTTCTTAGGATAAAGTTTGACAGCTTGAGAAAAGGTCAAGGACAATGGAGATATTCAGACTTGATAAATCTATTAAGAATGAAAAGCTAGATTTGGAAATGGCCATGGCTCAACTCAAAGAAGCAAAGGAGCATCTTTCTCAATCTCTGAAAAGAAGGAAGGAACTTGCAAGAAAAATGAATGATCATCAGTATATTGAAGAAAGGATTGAAGACCTTTTACCATCAAGCAGTTCAAATTAAGCTAATGAAGCAATTAAGGAACTCCTAGGAAAGAATGGTTCTTTGCAGGAAGAAGTAAGAAAGCTCAAAAGAGAACAAGAAATCCAATCCATTAGGCTATGTGAAGTTTTGGAACAGAGAAACAAGGCAAATGAAGACTTAGAGGTAAGAAAAAATCAATCCCTTCAGCATGAAGATCTTGTAGGTCAGCTATCTAATGCAAATGAAGAAATTATGAATCTAAGATCTGAGAATGAAAGTTTAAGAAATGATTTAATCACTGAAAGACAAATCAATGCAAGCTTACAAAGTGATCTAAGATCTAAAAGACAAATCAATGAAAGTTTGGAAAATGACTTAAATGTGGAAAAGCAAGTCAATGAAAGGATGATAAAATCTCAAGTAGATATGGATCAATTGAATCAACAAAATGAGTAGAATCTTAATAGACAAAAAGGTAAAGCAGGCCTTGGATACAATGAAGAAGGTGAATCTTCCAAACAGGGTATCCGAAAGAATCAAAGACCTACTTGCAATCACTATGGTAAGTTAGGTCATACATCTAATAGATGTTGGAGCAATGGTAAAGGAAAATTCAATGGTAAATGCTACAATTGCAATCAGCATGGTCACAAAGCCAATGAATGCAAAGAGAAACCAAAATTTTAAGGAAAATGTCACAAATGCAAGAAACAAGGTCACAAGGCATCCGAGTGTAGATCTAAATCATTCAATCTAGCAAAACAAATTGTCAATGCATTATTTGGTTGGAACTACAATACTTGGTGTAGATGTCACTATTATGGAGAATATGGACACATTGGAATAAACTGTGCAAGGAATCACCTAAGGAAGAAAGATACTACTATAAGATGTTACACATGTACCGAACTTGGTCATATAGCCAAGAATTGCATGAACATAGGAAGAATTAAAGATGAAAAGAAAGCCAGAGCTGACAACATTCGAAAACAGATGAGACAATAGTGGATTCCTAAATCTATCGAGCTAGAAAGTTCAAATAATGGCAATGTCACTCAAGAAGTGGGTGACTCCACCATTTCGAATTAGACTCATCAAGGAAGATCAGGGACTGCATCTTCAAGCAATATCCTAAGCAGTTCCAAAATGAAGGAGTGCAAATGGCAAATCAGTATCCTAGATATAAAACATAGTTCACTGTGGTGCATCTATCGAGCAAGGTTGGTTTCAGACTTAACCAAGCTAGGTCGATAATATGAAAGGTTTTGTTTATCAAGTTGCAAGATTTACTGAGTAAGTCGGTGACTACCTAAAAAACCCTAGGTCATCTTAGCTACCTTCGTACTCGAGCATTAATGGCAAAATTTTCATCAAAAAGGCAAAATTTGATCTCATTTTCACTGCAAATTTAGAATATATAGAGCAAAGAGATTTCCAAGAGCATGCAAGTGAGTTCAAGTGATTTGAAGTGATTTTCCAGCAAAAAAATTGTTTTACAAAATCATTCACTCACCGAATAGCTATGGCATCCACAACCACCAGCAGCATCAAGGAAAAGAGAGGCTCTAAAATTGTTGTGAAGGGAGTGGAATGGAAAGCAACTAGCTTCAAGCTCATTCTCGCCATAGCTGAATCGCTCGACCCGCATGGAGCCCAATCGCAGATTCCACCAAAGGTACTACTTATAAACAACATTTGTACTCATTTAAAATGCACTATTCAAGAGATAGGGACACTAGATATGGATAATACCCTAGCCGAGTTATGTGTGGATGGAACCCACAAACCTGAGCACAAGCATCTAGAAACCAAGGGCTTGACTCATATCGCGCATATGCCTAGAAACTTCCAAACCAAATAGATTAGGTATATCTTGAGTCAGGTGCATAATGGTCAGTTGTGGTTGGAGCAACTCATAGTGATAACAAAGAAGATGATTCACAAAATCATGAGTCTCCCTATGCTCAGCAAAACCAAAACCACCAAAACCCTACGTCAGGAAGAGCTACAAAAACAAACCCTAGCCAAGTGGGATGGTAGAGGTTTAAAGGTCAACACTGTACCTGATGTCAAATTAAGATTTGGCATTCATATAATTGCATATAAATTATATAGTTCTAGCAAATTAAATAGTGTACCTTGTGAAGCTATGGATTTGGCCCTCAAGATTGTAAAGAAAAACCTTGAATTTGATCTGTCGAAAGTAATGTTGAGACAGCTAAATAAAAATATGGATAGCATAAGGACTTCAAAGAATAACCCTTATAGATTCAGTTCTCTGTTAATATGTTTATTTTTCTATGTACAAAAATTCTTTCCATCAAAAGGAACAGTAGAATGGAGAAAAGACATTCCAATTTTGTATCAAATTAATGAGTTTGTAGCAGAGATGGGTGAAAATTTTGATAGTATTATGAATAATTATTTTGAAGACTTCAAGGAAAGGATGAATAATATATTCAGAATTCCTCCCAAGCTTGTTGAAGATTATAAGGATGATGTATGCTTCATGGTTGACTGTGACAAGGTATACATTTAGGCAGTTAGACCCTGAGTTGCATGGGTGAAACCTCTTCCCTATGAGGTAAATATTGACAAAGCCAGAGATATCATAGAAGCATTGGTAAATGAGCCAGTAGACCCAAGGCAACAAATTTTTGGAACCTATGATAAAGCTAACGCCAGAATTGAGCTTAAAATTAAGCTACCACAGGCCATAAGCAAGGGCAAGAGGAAAATAGCCAAATTAAAAACTACAACCGGTCCTCTTATGCTCACCGAGGGAAAAGGTGAAGATGAAGAAGGTGAAGAAGAAGAAGGAGGAGAAGAATAAGGAGAAGAAGAATCTACAGAAGAACAACCTAAGAAGAAGCCTACTGTAGTATTTACCAAAAGAACCAGAAAAGGTAAGCAGGAACCTATACTAGTCAGGCCTGCACCCACATTCGAGAAAAGGCTCAAACAATTGGAAGAAGGAGCTGGCATCACAAATTTCAAGGCGTTGAAATTTGAAACTAGAACATATGTTGAGAAAATGCAGATTGAGGAACTGGTACTCAGTAAGATGGGTAAATGGAAATACTCCCCAGACTAGATTGCCCCTCAAATCTCAAAAGAACTACTGGAGAGATTGCAAATGAGATGGGAGTTAGCCACCCAAATGGTAAAAGATATTTATGAGCAATCCCTGAAGAATCTTTGACCAAGTCTCACTGGAGCAGAAGTAAAAACTGAAATGAAAAGCCATGAAGGTAAAATGATGATCAGATTCCACACATGTTTGATTTTGATCAAAGACATTGAGCATGTTGTAAATGATGCTACAAACATGTGGAAAAACATCTATCATCTACATAAGCCTAGTGAAGACCCAGTAGAAATCAAAGATGATGATAGCAGCAATGATGATGAGTTTGATAGCACTCCATCCATCACAGTCTCACCACGAGAGTTGCATGCACTGATGGAAGATAAAGAGGAAGAAGACAAGGAGGAAGAAGCTAAAGAGAAAGATAAGGAGGAAGATGATCCAGTGAAAATTGTAGCAACATTTATTGAATCCCTTCCTCACTCTCCACCTAAAACTGTGACATCATCAAGGTTGGAGTCAGCTTCAGCAAGTTTGATAACATCTACCTCAGATATATCATCTGCACCTCCCACATCTTAGCTCTAGGTATCATCAATAGAAGTGTCTACCACTTCATCTACTAAGATGCATCCCTCCACTTCAGCTATCGAGTTAGCCTCCTCAGCTCCATCATCATCAGTCAATATAGCAGTAAGTTCCACAATTTACTCAATTCCAAATTGTTCTACAATTTTGTCAGCATTATCTACATCTACTTCAGACCCAGTTAGTTCGGATACTGCATTACCAAGTGTATCACAATTTTTGGCGAGTACTTCATATTTTGATCCAGTATATACTCCTATTGGCACTCAATCCTCAAGCATCCCATTTTTTACTGCTAGTCCTCCATCTCTACTATTGTGTCTATTCCTAAGGTCAACCCAGTCATCACAGAAGTCAAAAAAAAGAAACCATTAAGAATTATGATCACTGGAAAGGAAATTCTTGAAGATATTGACTTAGAGACAGAGATAGTAATTCCAAAGATTGACTATGAAACTGTTACCATTGAAGAAATGAGGTATGCTAGTCAACTAATTGAGATGAAGGCTACACAGAAGCAGCTAAGGTCTGAAAAGGATAAGGAATATAGAATAATTGAGAATGCTTGGAATATAATTACTCAGGCTATAGGTGTTGAAGTAGATTCTACTCAACACATTTTGATTCAGTTAGAAGAGGCTGTAAATAAATTCAATGAGGACACGTCTGGTGAAGAAAAGTTGATGGAGAAGGTAGAAAAGAAGTTTGATAATAAGGTGCTTGAGCACATTGCTCAGCATATAGCAATAAAATAGGTTGAATTAACCTCAATTTTGGCCAACATTGAAAATTATTTTAATAATGTAACATCTCTTTTTGCTAAGCTTTTTGATGTTACCGAGTATACTAAGGAGATAAGAGAGAAATTGAATAAGATAGATGAGGATCTGAAGGCAAGCACACAAAACCTGAAGCTTGACCCCAGTTCAAGCTCATCTCATCACCTCAAGATCAAATTTTTGTCAGAGAAGCAGGCATAATTGTTGAGGGAAGAGGCAAGGATCCAATCTACATTGTTAGATATTCAGAATATGATCCTTCCTATCATGGACACAATGCAGAAGCACATTGCACATTCAAAAACATTGATCCATGACAACAATTTTTCTGTTGCAGACCATGTGATTGAACTCTCTGCAGAAGTTCAAATTGGTCTATCCACATGCAAAATCTTGCAAGAAAATTGGGATAAGACTTTATAACTCATTCTCCAGGTACATTCAAAGTTTATCTCACATTTTGGTGTCTCTATGTAAAAACATTATTTTATTCTTTGGCATTATTGTCAAAAAGGGGGAGAAAGAGATACTCAGGAAGAAATATTGGTGAGATAAATGTACAAAAGGGACAAAGAGATATTGTGAATAAAATTCATATAACTCATGTAAATACCTTGTGTATATTGTATGGGGTTATTATATGTAAGGAAGCCATGTACATTCAGCAGAATCAGACGTTAGTATGTTAGATGTTGTATATAGTTTTGGCTCATAAGTGTTTTTGTCACTAATGCCAAAGGGGGAGATTGTTAGAATTATGATATATTTGTCATTAGTTACAACACTTATTCAATTCTGAATGCCTACCGAGCTCATCACTTAGTCTACAAGTTTATACCGAGCATTCTTTTGTAAACTGAGCATATGGGCAGTCTAGCAGTGTTTACCAAGTTTATAGTGGTTACCAAGCAGAACAGAGTTCTCCAAGTAGTTAGTGGTCATCGAGCTTCACAGTGTTTACCAAGTTCTCAGTGCTGACCTAGTCATCAGTTAAAATCAGTGTCTACTAAGTGATCAAGCTAAACGAAGGACTTAGTGTTTATTGAGTGATCAAGGTAAACGAAGAGCTTAGTGTTTACCAAGTGATAAAGGTAAACAAAGAACTCAATGTTTACCGAGTGATTAACGTAAATGAAGAACTTAGTGTTTACCAAGTAAACAAGGTCAATGAAGGAATCAATGTTTACCAAGTGAATAAGGTTGTCAATGGATTAAGTTTTTACCGAGTAACACAATATTCACTGAGTCACCAATGGTTACCGAGTTCCAAGCTACTTAGAATGGTCAGTATGAACCATGCCTCTACTCTTACCAAGTGCATGATGATGCAGTGTATTGTAGTGGATGCTGAGTATCAGAAGGTCACCAAGTCAGTTTGAGGAACCCAAGTTTTCTACTATCTGGCCGACTCAATAATGTGTTGTTCACTTGTGTTTGGCTGACCTTTCCAAGTAAATATTGGAATGGTATATATAATGTATTATATCATTTGTAAAATATGATGAATGATTGGATGGTATTGTATTGCAATATTTTGAGAAGAGGAAAGCGAATCAATAGCAAAACAGAGGAATACAACAAGGTCAACATAGATGTAGAAAAGTTATATCTATCACATCTGGTGATTAGAGCTTAAACGATCTTATCAACAATTAGTTGTAACCAGATCCACTACTTCATCCTAATAGGTGAATCAGTTTGTAAATCCTCTAATAGGGTAGACTTAACAGTCTTTTGTAAATCTCCTAACAGAGTGCATACTTCATTGTATGTTTGTAAATCCTCTAACAAGGTGGATCTCGCAATCCTACTTGCTCCTAACAGGGCAAATCATCAGAAGTGATCATTGTAAGCCTTAACAGACCAACTTTATACTACAGTATTGAAGTTTTGTGGGCATCATCCCCACCTTAGTTTTACTTTCTAATTGGAAGGTTTCTGGGTCACCAAATCAGTGTGTTCATGTGTTATAAATGTTTATCTTTTCAGGCATACAGTAGATTAGATGGATGAATGGTGAGTATGTTATTATGCAGACTTGATTTAAAGTTTTAGTGTTACTAATTCACCCCTCCCCTCTTAGTAACCTTGTTAGTCTTGACTATTTCCAACATGTTGGTGCTAAAAATTGCATGGTCAATTTTGAGCACCATTTTGAGGGGTTCCAGTTTTTGTTACTAAGAAACCAGTAGGTTCCAGTTTCTGGGAAGAAGAAGTTCATTGTTGTGATACCATTAGGGATTCTAGTTTTTGCACTGTGAGACCATTGGTTCTAATATTTTGACATGTTTCCATGACTGTGACACCATTTTCTTTAGCAGAACTCTCATGTGAACAACATTGTAGAGATAATATAGATAGTTCTAATATATTAGGTTGTTTCATGTTTTAATTTTATGCATCTGAATGTATAGTTTCAAGGAAATGAATACATATGAGCAACAATTTCACTAGTTTTGTTCTGGTTCTTATCTCTTGCCTCAGCAATCTGTAAGTTTTATGTGGTTTTGGAACAAAGATTTGAGACCCATTTGCATCCCTTTCAGGTTGTATGTTTGATGTATTTTGTTGTTGGACCAAAGGGCCAAGTAAATGCTCGATATGTTTAAACAAGGTTACTGGTTGTTTGAGAAGGATATTTTGTGAGAATGAGACCTGAATGAACACTGATGTCTGAATCACAAGGTGGTTGGATAGATCTGATGTCTATGTATATGAGATATGTCCTGATGTCACAGATGTATGTTTTGAATTCATGGAATTGCCCAATGAATTAGGCACTGATTAGTTATAGGATCACTGGTTATACTATTGCATTCTTGAGGTTTTGTTGAATCAACATCAATAATCAAAATCTTTACATTTTATGTTGAAGAGCTAAAATGGTCAAACCCTCACTTAGCTTGTGCATTTCATAGATTTTCATTCAGCTATTGTAGATCTCTGTTATTGCATTAAGTTATTAGGAGAAATAAGGGTTTCTATCTGCTTTGTATTAGATTCAGTGTATGCTTTGATAACTGGTACCATATAAGGAATCTATAGGTTCACCCACCTAGGTTTTGCAGAGCCTGAAGAAGAAGAAGGGTCATGCCTTATAGTTGGCCTGGTGTCTAAATGGATGTGTTGATAATGGGAGTTAGTTGCCCCTAGATATGTTTTGTTCTCATCAGGGTAATTGGAAATGGGTAACGTTTTCAAACAGAAACAAAATGACAACTCTGCTGGGGAGTCTATGAAGAAATTCATTGTTGGAACTACTGGAATCTTTGGTATAAATAGCAAGGTTATGAAGTGTTTTCCATTTCTTTGCTGAAGATTCATGTCCCCCAGTGTTCTTGTTCATTGACAACAGAAGTTTAATTGAATTGAATAATTTTCCATATCAAAGTCCTTTGAAGTTTTGATAAGTTGCTGTTGAAATTCAGAGTTAATGTCATGTTCTTTTAGTTTGTCAAGAATATGAAATTCCCATGTTGTTGAATACAATTTGCAAATACCAGTTGTAAGTTTTGGACCATCTTTTTTTGTTTTGCAAGTTGGTTAATCTTTTCTCACTAAGTGAGTGGCGACTCAAAGTAAAATCTCTGCACCAGTGCTTCAAAATGTGAAGGTATTCTAAAGGAAACAACAGTGGGAAGGCAGTTTTGAAGAATTCATTTCAAGTTCTTGACACTGGGTAAAAGAATCAAACGAGATGCAGTGCAAGTGTTAATAAATCTGGTTAAGATTTGAATCTGTTGTTATTTGCAGCATTGAAGTAGTTGCAGGCATCCATATTAAAAGGTATTTTCCACTTTCATGTGTTCTCATTTACATGAAAGTAAGATTTCAAAAGTTTCTCCATCAAATGGTTTATAGCATTAAATAGGAGATTTGTTCAGTATAGTTCAACATACTTTGTGGAAAGTAGATTTAGCAAAAATGTTTTATATGTCAAAGTATGTTTGAAGTTTTGAATTGGTAGAAAGAACTCTAGATCTGCTACAATCAATAAATTTTGAAAGTGTCTAATGGTGAATGAGTCTTGAATTTGAAGAATGTCGAGTTTCATCTCATCTAGTATGCAACCTGTTAGTGAAAGTTTTAGATCTGTTTCTACCAGGAGGTATATGCCATTGAATTTTAATGGTATTCATGGTTTCTTGAATACTATGCCCTGTAACCTCAGAAAGTATTTGCCTAAGTTTGGTGGAAACCATGAAAATTCAGCCAGTAATCATGTTCAGTTGTTTAATGACTTGGTTGGTGATTTTGAAATTGCTCATGAAGACATTCAGATGAAATTGTTTGTTCAAACTTTAGAGGATGATGCTAGGGATTGGTTTTTGTTCCTACCAGCATGTTCAATTTCATCCTGGGATGAATTACTATCAGCCGTCATGATGTAGTTCGGGGAAAGAGTAAGCATCTTTGATTATTTTGATAAGTTTTTGAAAATTCAAATCAGGAATGGTGAGTTAGTTCCTGAATTTAATATCAAATTTGCATCCCTAAAAGTTACCAGCCAGATGATCAAATGTGTTTAGTGGTTTATCTTGGTGCATTTGATAAAAAGATGAACTATCTGTTGAGAGATAAGGAACCTAGAACTTTGCATCAGGCATTCATGATAGCAATAGAGATTGAGAATAACATAAAATATGGCTTAACCCGGAGTCACTTCTCTAGAAATGTTTTCCGGCAAGATGAGGTGCGAAGAAGAAATCAGTGTCATATAGAATGTTTAATGTCAGATCAGCAAATAAGCACTCCTGCAATTATAAATAGTTTTGTTGAAGCTTCAAAAATAAAAACATGTGAACATGAAATCTCTCTGTTTCAAAAAAGAAATGATTCCATTCGCGCTGAAGTGAATGCACATGTTTATGGTATTACAATAGTAGAACATAAAGATAGTTCACTTGATGAATTGTACATGCAGGAAATAAATTCAGTTGTTTCTCCTCCTATTGATAATATTCCTTTGGTTGAGAATGTCATAAACTTTGAAGTTGAAGGATATTCATCTCAGTATGAGGAGGAAGAAACCAGAAGTGATTTATCAAGTGATAAAGGTGAAATTGCTGACCTGACATGCCATGGAGAGATGACACAATATAAAGAATGTAAATCATATGTATCTCAGTCACAGTCAGAAGAACTAAGCTCATATGTTGATAATATTTCAGTGGTAGAGATGCATTCTCTTGACCAACAGGATAGGCAAGAAATGAATTATCTCATTGAGAGATTGCATCATGTTGAAAACATTATTAAATATGAAGTTGAAAGAAATTCATATCAATGTGAGTATGATAAAGCTGAAAGTCGTCTTTCAAGTGATAATGAAGTTGCCGATCCAATATATTATCAAGAGGTGTCATATGAAGCTGATGATGAGAGTTATTACTTAAGTCAAGAAGAGGATAGTGCTAGTGTGTGTCCATCTTCATGTGAATTAGATGCAGACTGGGAAGAAGAAAGTAATGATGAAAGTGAGTGCTCATATGTTAGTAAAGGTATGAATTCTTTTGTTAAATCTGAAAGTGAGTGTCCATTTCAGAATAGTGTAAATCAGTTTGAGATTGAAAGTTATGAAGAAAATGTGTCTACACAATATGAAGACAAAGAGTTTATCCATAGAGACGTATTACCTAATTGTGTAGAAGAATGTCTTGAGGATGAGTGCAGTGATGATCAGTATGTGATTGATCCTGAGATTAATGCATCAGCACCTAGTGGTAAGATAAATGATGATTTTCTTGCAAGACATTTGAATCACCTATATGGAGACAATGAAAGAAACTTTGATTTGTATTTTACATGCTTCATTCACGGAGTGGATGTTGAGTCTTCATATGATTCTGATTTTTCTTCTTCATATGTTCAAAGTGTCCATGACAGTGATGTTAGAAACGGTTTTAAAGTTTTCACTAATCTGTTATATGGTGAGGAGTTTGATGTTGATCATCACATCACTTGTCCTAATGTCTACAAAGGCGCTTTGCATGGAATTATCAATCCTCTTTTTGAAGAACACATGGACAATTATGATTTAGTTGAGAACAAGTTTGATGATGATACCTTGTCTTACTACTGTAAGAGATTAGAATGTTCTTCTTCCGAATTTGATAGTGAAACTAATGATTATGTAGCATTTGAGGAGGTAAATGACAAGGTGTTTGACGAAGTTGTTTTTGAAAATCAGTATGCACCTTGCAATGAGATTTATGATGAACTCTCTGATGTAAAGACTAATCTATTTGCTGATTGTGAAGAACCATTTGAAGATTATGGATTAGTTTCAAATTTTGATGTGGATGACATATGTGAATATCAGTCAGATTGTTCATTTGATTCCTATCCAGTTATGCAAAGGGATACACATTTTGAAGGTATGAGTGGTCTTTTTCCCCAAGTTGAATATGAAGCCTTCATATTCGAGAATGATAGCATGCATGAGCCATTAAATGAAGAGGGTTTTTAGTTTCAGTCTGATATGTTTAAGCATGTTGATCAATATTTTCATAATGAGCTAACAATTGAAGATGAAGTAAGTTTTTATATGCATTATGAAAGTAAGAGTGATGATTTTGTTTTGCTAAATGAGTTGATTTAGAATGATAATCTGATTGGTGAGACTGATAGGAGCAAAATTTTCAGTTAACCTCATGAAAGTTAAGATGAGAATCATGTTTATGAAAAAGGTAAACAATTTTGTTGAAGTTCGGTGGCAGATCATCAGAAGTGATCATTGTAAGCCTTAACAGGCCAACTTTATACTGCATTATTGAAGTTTTGTGGGCATCATCCCCACCCTAGTTTTACTTTCTAATTGGAAGGTTTCTGGGTCACCAAATCAGTGTGTTCATGTGTTATAAATGTTTATCTTTTTAGGCATATAGTAGATTAGATGGATGGATGGTGAATATGTTATTATGCAGAATTGATTTAAAGTTTTAGTGTTACTAATTCACCCCTCCCCTCTTAGTAACCTTGTTAGTCTTGATTATTTCCAACATGTTGGTGCTAAAAATTACATGGTCAATTTTGAGCACCATTTTGAGGGGTTCCAATTTTTGTTACTGAGAAACCATTAGGTTCCAGTTTCTAGGAAGAAGAAGTTCATTGCTGTGATACCATTAGGGATTCCAGTTTTTGCACTATGAGACCATTGGTTCCAGTATTTTGACATGTTTCCATGACTGTGACACCATTTTCTTCAGCAGAACTCTCATGTGAACAACATTGTAGAGATAATATAGATAGTTCTAATATATTAGGTTGTTTCATGTTTTAATTTTATGCATCTGAATGTATAGTTTCAGGGAAATGAATACATATGAGCAACAATTTCACTAGTTTTGTTCTGGTTCTTGTCTCCTGCCTCAACAATCTATAAGTCTTATGTGGTTTTGGAATAAAGATTTGAGACTCATTTGCATCCCTTTTAAGTTGTATGTTTGATGTATTTTGCTGTTGGACCAAAGGGCCAAGTAAATGCTCGATATGTTTAAACAAGGTTACTAGTTGTTTGAGAAGGATATTTTATGAGAATGAGACCTGAATGAACACTGATGTCTGAATCACAAGGTGGTTGGATAGATCTGATGTCTGGGTATATGAGATACATCCTGATGTCACAGATGTATGTTTTGAATTCATGGAATTGCCCAATGGATTAAGCACTGATTAGTTATAGGATGACTGGTTATATTGTTGCATTCTTGAGGTTTTGTTGAATCAACATCAATAATCAACGTCTTTACATTTTATGTTGAAGAGCTAAAACGGTCAAACCCTCAGTCAGCTTGTGCATTTCATAGATTTTCATTCAGCTATTGTAGATCTATGTTATTGCATTAAGTTATTAGGAGAAATAAGGGTTTCTATCTGCTTTCTATTAGATTTAGTGTATGCTTTGATAACTGGTACCATATAAGGAACCTATAGGTTCATCCACCTAGGTTTTGCAAAGCTTGAAGAAGAAGAAGGGTCATGCCTTACAGTTGGCCTGGTGTCTGAATGGATGTGTTGATAATGGGAGTTAGCTACCCCTAGATATGTTTTGTTCTCATTAGGGTAATTGGAAATGAGTAAGGTTTTCAAACACCAACACAACATCAACCATATAGGGATGACATTGGTAAAATATGAACAATTGAATCAGTTACTCCATGTGCCACTGCTAGGGATATAAATCTTACACACTAAAACACATGATCAAGTGCAATTGCATATAATATCATAGCTGAAGTAGTAAATGAATTAAATATCAAATTTAACCATTTATTCAATTTATACCAAAGTAATCCATTTACATTACTCATGTTCACATAAAGCATAATGAAAAAAGAATGAACTAAATATCCATCACATAATAGAATCAGAGATATGTCCAAAATACGAGATAGCCACAAATCATTATAGACCTTCCATCATCTCAAAATGGTATCAACATGTAAATATGATAAACTAAACAGCATAGCAGTATAGCATCTATGATACTAAAATCAAAGTATAACATCCAACCCTCAGGTCATCTCAAAAGTAACATAACAAGATTACAAGTATCTCTCAAATCAAAATATAATAAGGTATAGATTGCAAACATGAGAAGAACTACAAAGGATATTGATAGTATCTTCTTTTCATAAGGCATCCTTAAAATGGGGATTATGGAATTCCATTAATGCTTCATATATTCTAGGAGTGTCAAATAAAGGCAAATTCACATTGATAAAAGAATTTTTAATGTCGTCCTCTTCCTCTAAAATATACCTAGGAAGATGGTATATTTTAGGAGGATAAACATAAAGTTTTTCATGTTGAAATGAAATGGAATAGGTGTAAACCATGACATTATATCTTTGGACAAAGATTATTTTATGAGGGAGAGATAAATCCATTTTATTATTCATGGGTTCATCCCAAATAGAAGAATCATTAAGTTAGCAATATCTCTAACAAGAATGCACATTATAGAAGAATAAGTGTTTATGATTAATGAGATAGAAATATCAATTACATGCAAATATAACCAATATTAGAAAATAATAAATTACACAGAAGAGAACACAAGACACAAATATTTAACATGGTTAACCCAATCCCTAAGCTACGCCGACAAAACAATGAGTCTAATATTCTTATTATTGAGTGATTACAACCTAATTACAATATTAAAACCCTTACAGCTTAATACCACCACAAGAAGCTATTGAGAATAGATTGAAGAAGACTATAAAAGAGGGAGATTATTGAGAACATACAAGTATGATCAATATGCTTCAACCATTGTTTTGTCATTAATGTCAAACCTGCTATTTTCTGGTAAGACAAATTCTTATATGATTTAAGTACTATCACTTATTTGATTGATGAAGAGGATTTGATGAAAAGATGTATCAATAGCACCTAGAGGAAAGGTTGAGTTATGATTATGTAAAGGAGTACAAGAATCAATTAAGATAGTGATAACATGATGTATTGATAATCTACTTAAGGTTACAAAGGCTAGTTACACTAAGAAAGTTTAGAAGAACATGTTAAACAAAGTTTTTTTTCCAAGCTTGATCGAGTGGATAGTAGGTGCCGAGAAAAGTTAGTGCAAGCCGAGCAGAAGATCATTTGGAGCCAAGTAAAAGTCTATTCTAGTGTATGCTAAGTAGAACAGTGGATGCCAAGTAAAGTTTAGTTGATGCCAAGCACCAGTAAACTTTAGTTAATGCTGAGTAATTTTAGAGAGGATGTTGAGCAACACAGTATGTGCTAAGCATCAAAAGCTAGATAATGCTAAGTGCATGTATTATTTAAAAGATCATGAATTTGATGGATATGAGCTGACAAGTTTTCTTTCTTGGATTATGTGAACTAGGTGGAAGATAAGATTGATGAGCTGGTGGCATAGAATTCAAGGTAAACCATTTTTAGGTGAATTTAAAGATGATTCAAGAAGAAGTTTCTAGAAGAGATATGGAATAAGGGGTAGATTCATTGTATCCTACCTAATCTATTTTAACACTAAATTGGACAATGAAGAATGAGCCACAAAAGATCTTAATTTCCTATTTATAGGAATAGCTAGTTAGAAGCAAGGGTTGTCATGTGCGAGAACCTAAGGAAGACAAGGAGAAAAGGGTTTTTCTTCATCAAGTGACTTAAGAGAAGAGTCTGTAATGGCATGTTAAGCAAGAAGGCTTAAGGGTATGAATGCTTGAAGGGTGAACAAGCTATCTGACTTGAAATGTGTGAAGACCAAGTAGAATCGAGGACTGAAATAGAGATCTATAATTTACAAATGGATTTGTAAGTTGTTATCAGATCAAGCCTTATTGTTACTCTCTAATAATTGTATCAATATAAGGTAAATCCTTTGGATTAAGGTTGACCTAACAGTCATTTGTAAATCCTTTAATAGGGTGACATTCCAAGTGACTGGCCTAAATTCCTCTAACAAGGCTCACTGCTAATAGGGTGATTGAAATCCTTTAATAGGATCACATTTAAAATTATGTATTATAACCTTTAACAGAGTTGGCCTTTCACAGGGCATCACTTCAGAAGAGTGAAAAAGAGTAGCATGTTACTGATGGTTTTTCCCAAATTGGTTTTCCACATAAATCATTGTGTCAAGTGTTTTGATAAATCTTTTATGTTTCATGTTTACATTTCTACAAGTTGATTTAAGAATAACCTACATGTTTTAAGTGATTGCATAATCTTATGGATGCATGCATGAAGATAAATGTTTTATGGGTTCACTAAGCTGTGAAAAGTTTTATTTATACATCTGGACCTTGGATATATGATTCATCCCCCCTTTAGTTATTCTAAAGTGTTCCAATAGAAGCTACAATATCATCACACATTATGAAATACCTAACCCTAAATCATTTTATACAAGCTTTTTTTGCCCCTTAAAAAATTGGGGCTAGAATAAGTCATCCAATAGAAAAAATGTAGCTGAAGCATTTTACAATATTAAAGTTAGTTGATTTTTTTTGGGGAAACTACACCAGATCAAGTGGGAAAAAATCAACCTCTATGTCTGATTAGGCTCCACATCACAAAAATAAGGGGAGAAATTGAAAGAAGGTATAATTTGAACCTTAGCATAATTCTCCCCATAGATAAGGCTTATATTAGGAAAAGAGTTAATATCAATCCTCAAATATCCTCCATAAAAAGGAAGAGCATTAAAAGAAAGGTTAAAATCATCTTCTTTCTCTAATAGTCCCATATAATGTGATGTAAGAGAGGGCAACGAAACATCACATATATTACATTGACTCTTTCTAGGGGGAACATATTTTAAAGGAGGATGTTATTTTATTCCAAAGGTGATAGAATGGTGGTGGGAAAATTCTTTGTTAGAGTAATAAGATATTTGCTTATTACGTCTTGATTACTTAAGCTAAACTTTAGGCATATAATAATTAATTCTTTTATTAGTTATTATCATGTAACCTAGTTTAGTTAAATTTTAGGGTTTTGATCTCATTCATAAGGATTGATATCTCTTTGTAATTAATTCATTCAATTCAATTTTAATTTATCTTTTTCACATAAAAAATGTTTCAACTTCTATGGATCTATGAATTCAAACCTATGTATCTTTGTTTCTCACTTTCTGTGATAGGTGTTTGCATGTAAGTGATTCTTGGGAATTGAGGGTTGAACTTTCCTCAACTTCAACAATGTATCAGAGTCATGGATCATTTTTGTTGCTCAAGATGACCCATATTGGGTTGTATTATATGTTTTACCAACCTTATATCTCTTCTAATTCTTGTTGACATATTTTGTAGCATTTTTGGCAAATGCATTGAGATAAAGTGCCACTCTACCTTATTCTAGGATCTTGCACATCTTTGTGTCTTATTGTACTCACACTACATTATAAAGTACCTTGGGGGGTTTCATGTTGGCCATTTTTTCCATCTTCCTTTGTCAAGTGAGTGTTCCTTGTATGATATTAACATCATGATGTGTCAATGGAACATGCCTTTATAGGTGTTGGTACTTATTTTTCACTCTTGATATTCTTGGTTCTCCATTTTGTAGGAGTTTATGCACTCTATTTTAGTGTACTCATCTTATCTCTTAGCATTATAGAGGTTGGGGGGTGAGTGGGGGGGGGGGGGGGGGGGGGGGGGTTGGCTCTAAATATTTCTTGGTTCAAAAGAGTGAGATATGTATCGATAACTTTTCCTATGTACTAGATGGATGAAATATATGGGTACCTATGCATTTTAGTGAGATGGATACTTTACCATATGGACACCATTTGATTCCTATTTTTGGAGGCCATGAAGATATCTTCTATCTTTGATTGATTAGCTCTTCAAACTTAGTGTTCTCTACCTAGTCATGTTCTATATAGCATAGGTTCTTCAGATCAACTATTTGACATTGTTTGCAGCTACATGCTTTAGTGGAGTTCTTTATGGTCATGCTTTTTGTTCTTATCTTTTGAGACATTCTCTAGTTTGGATGATATTTTAGTGCTTCACTAGTACTTCATCATTATTTCCATCATTCTTCATGATCATGCTTTTTGTTCCTATCTTTTGAGACATTCTCTAGTTTGGATGCTTTTTTAGTTCTTCACTAGTATTTCATTATTCTTTCCATCTCATCTTGGGCATAATTAGGTATTTTTTGACAAATTGTATATTGTTGAAAATATCTTTCCAAGCCCATCATGATGGTTTAAGTTTGTTTTTTTCATTTTTCTGTTGGGTTGTCTACTTGTGTAGTCAAAGCTAGGAGTTCTATTTTTGCACTACAAGAGATATATCTTGAGTTTCTAATTTTTTCAGGAAAAATTTATATCATTGGAAATCTGGTGTTGTGCTCTTTCTAGTGGTGTTAGTTTTTTTTTCCAAATTCCCATCTAGATACATTCTATTCAATTTTTTGCATTTTTGCACTTTGGTGGATATCTTGGTTGTTTTAGGTCTGGGATTATTTTTCTTTCTTGAGATGACTTTTCTTTTAGTTGTACTATTTGTTTTACTAGACTTATGTCACTTCTAACTCTTTTTGACATCTTCTGTGGTATTTCTTTGCAAACACATTGAGATAAAGTTGCACTCTATTACATTTTGGGATCTTAGTGTGTTATTGTACTTGCACTACATTATAAATTACCTTAGGGGGTTTCATGTTGGCTATTTTTTCCATCTTTCTTTTTTAAGTGATTTTTCCTTCTATGACATTAGCCTCATGATGTGTCGACGACACATACCTTTAGAGGTGTTTTTACTTCTTCTGCACTCTCGATGTTCTTGGTTCTTAATTCTATAGGAGTTTATGCATTTAGTTTCAGTTTACTTATCTTACCTCTTAGTATTATAAGGGTTACTATTGGTTCTAACATTTTCTTGGTTCAAAAGAGTGAGATTTTTATTCACTATTTTTTCTATGTACTAGGCATATGCAATGGCTGGGTACTTATACATTTTGGTGAGATTGATCATTTATCATATAGACACTCTTTCATTCCTTTTTTCAGAGGACATGAAGGTATCTTCCATCTTAAATTTATCATCTCTTTAGACATAATCTTCTCTACCTAGTCATGTTCTATATAGTGGAGGTCCTTCAAATCAAAAGTTCAACACTGTATGTAGCTTCATGCTTTAGTGGTGTTCTTCATGATCATCCTTTTTTATTCCCATCTTCTGGGACATTATCTAGTTTGGATGCTTCTGTAGTCCTTCACTAGTTTTTCAACGTTCTTTCCATCTCATCTTTAGCATATATAGGTATTTTTTGATAAATCATATATCATCAAAAAGCTCTTTTCAAGCCTATAATGATAGTTTAGGTTTAGTTATTTGGTTTTGCACTTCAGTTTCCTATTTATGCAATCAAAGCTAGGGGATCTATTTTAGTATTCTAGGAGATATATTGTGAGCATCCAATCTCTATTTTGGGAAAACTTTAAATCCATGGAAATATGGTTATTTTTTCTTCCTAGTGATGCTAGTTGTTTTTCTAGATTATGCTCTAGGTACATTCTATTCAATTTTTTCATTTTTGCACTTTGATGCATCTCTTGATTGTTTTAGGTTTGGGGATCATTTTAGTTTCCTGGGATGACTCATCTTGGTTGTACTATTTATTTTTCCAACCTTATGTCTCTTCTAATTATTTAATATATTTTTTGTACCTTTTTTTGCAAACACACTGATGCAAGAGCATCCAGAAGGTATAAGGGCAATCTTGTGTCACCCAAAAAAAATGTACTTAGACTTAGTTTTTGTTTCATGTGTTTTTATTTCTGGATACCCATTTGGGTCAATTAAAGGTTCCAACTCTCACAGTTCCACTATCAGTTGTAATACCCCAAAATTGGCTCATTGCCATTATACCAATTCTAGTCTATTCCGGATAATTTCAAAGTCCTATTCTAATAGGCAATTCTCATTCTGCTATTCGCTACTTGACTTAATTGTTAGATGCAGAAAACCTAAATCTGCATTCATCATGCTTATTATTTAATTCCTATAGTATTTACTAAGTATTAGTCACATTAAACCTATTGATTAATATTTAATTTAATTATTAAGTATTTATACTTTAATTAAATTATAATTATATCCTAAGGCTAATGTACTATGGAATTAAATTTATTTAATTTAATAAATATGCCTATCTTAATTATTTAATTAAATGGGAAAGGTATTTCTAATTAATTAAAAGAAATTATTTAATTAAATGGAGTACTTACTTCTAAATAATTAAACAAAGTTATTTAAATAAATGGGAAAATATTCCTAATTAATTAAATGAAGTTATTTAATTAAACAAAAGTGTCTCTAATTAATTAAAGATTATTTAATTAAATAGAAAAAGTAATTATGAGAGCATATTTCATTTTATTAAATTAAATATCTCAACAAAATCTCTCTTCAGTTCAAAAAAGGGAATTTCCAGTTCACTATTGATCAAAAATGAGTTAACTTAGTTAACTCCTTTTTCTACTCAAATTAAAACAGTTAACTCCTTATTTTACTCAAATTAAGTCTGTTAACTCCCTTTAATTTGGGAATCTCCCTTTATGACTGAAACTCATCTTCAATCCTGACCGTTGATTTGAATCAATCTCAACCGTTGATGGATTCCAGGAGACTCTATTTAAGAGACCCTCATCTCCTCATTTTGGAGGATGAATTGATTTGCTATTGAATTGCTATTGAAATTCATGCTCATATTTACTTACATTTCTTGCATACATTCTCATTCTTAGTTTAATCTCATTTTAGTTTAATCATGCATATGCTTAATCCAGTTTTCTTCATTTGTTCTTAGATTACATTGCATCTTTCATTTTTTAAGATTAATCGGTATACTCATTCTTAGCTTAATTCCATTGTCAAATCCTTCATTCTTAGAGGGTCTGGTTGCCTGCACCTCGATTCTGAGGATATTAACAGGCAAAATCCCTTTAGATAGAAGGCAACAAGTCGCTTTGCAGGGCAAATTTTGGATGAACAATTCAATGTTCATTCCACGATGAATCCACAAATAAGGACCATGTTGAAGTGTGTGTGTTAGCATAGGTCGCATTTTCACATATACATTTCTGGCGCCCACCGTGGGGCTCAAAAATCAATTTTTTTGGCCTCTTTCTGTATTTTTAAAATCTTTTTTTTGTTCTCTGTCCATACTGTTCCGTAAAGATTCGGATCTTCACGTGAAACTGTTCATTTTCATGCGAGGATCTAGAATCTTCGCGCAAAGATTCTTTCTGCATCGCGCGATAAAGTTCTTTGGCACGCGAGACCTATTTCTTTGAGCAAGCCGAGTTTAATTTTGCACGAGCCAAATTTAATCTTGCGCGAGCCAAATTTGATTTTGCGCAGGCCGTAAAACTTCTTTGCGCGGACTGTCAGGAATTTCGCGTGAAACTTTGCTGACAGAGGCAATTTTTTAATTTTTTTTGCATTGATTTGCGTGTTTTCTAATTTTTCTGCTGATTGTTCATGGTTTCTAGTGTTTCTATGTTTTTTGATTTTTTTTGAACAGCATAGCAGCGGTTTGTGGAACAATGGGAAAAGCATGCTAAAGTTTTCAGAGACAGGTAAAAATCTACTAAGCGCGTTGCGAGGATCACCAGGTAATCTTCATCAGCTGATAACACTTCATTTGGATCTAAAACAAACATCTTTCATGTTGAGCTTGTGTGTTTCCTTCTGTATTTTCATCTTACAACACATGCATAAATTGATACTAGGGTGTGATCTCTATTAGTATTCATTTAGCAAGCTTAGTCTTTAGTGATAGATCTGATTAGCTATCTTGGGTTATTGGACTCAATAATCCGCCGGCCCCTCGTTCCACCCTGTGGTTGCAAGATCAGCACCACGTTAAATAGGGGAGGGGTCTACAGGACATAAGCGTTAAATGCTCCACTAGGCAACCCTTTGGTGCTTTTTAGAACTCACTAATTTCTGAGTTGTGGACTCGTTTTGGCTTGTGTGAGGGGTTAAATGTTCCACATCTTTGGACTCACCTCACATTAGTTAAAGCATTAAGTGTACCACTTTTGTGCTTTTTGATTACTTTTAGATAGATTTGCTTTCAGGAATTAACATTTGTACACACATAGTAATTAAGCCCCCATGAACACGATTCGTGGATCTTGAGGGAGTGGGTTCCTAGTGAAACTCCTCTCTAAGAAGGATTCCTTATGGGTGGGGAGGATACTTTGAGCATCTCGTAGATAGATGAATCTTTGACTTATTGATTAAGGCATCCTTTCTCCGGAGAGGTTGATAGATCACAGGAAGATAATATCATAGATCTTTAAGAGATAATCTTAGTTTAGCATGTCGGATTAATCTGTTTGTTTTGATTGGGCTAAAGGTAAAAAGGTGTCAAAACCTTGAATTTGGAAGCTAAGTCCCCTCGTGGTACACTATTGTGAGTCGGTCACCTTTAGAGAGGGTTAACCGTACCAGACAATCCCTCTATAGGGAAAACTGCATTGACGGAACCTCAAGCGGTAATAGCCATTTTCGCCATGGTAGTGACAACCGCTATATAAATGTCCTTGTGGAAGAAATCTCCATGGGTGTGGTTCATTGTGGGTTGTCAGATCTCCCTAGCAGCTCTTGAAGATTAAGTTCTCAGACTGTGTCAAAACCTCGGTGTGCTAGGATTGGAGGTCACCCTTGTGAGTCATAAAAGTTGCAGAGTCAAACCATTACTAAATACCTTAGAGAAGTCAACTTTTATTTTCTAGGAATGTGTGCAATGATTGCAAAACTCTTTGTAAACATACACAAATAGCTCTCTTAAGGATTAGCACAAACTAAGTCACTTGATTGTTCATGTGCAAGGTTGCTTTTGCCCTTGGTCATTGTTTTCAGACGTGCTTGAAATCACTTGCTTGCTGTTCTACATGCTTGTTTATTTGCTTGGTTATTGGATCGATAATTTTTTTTGTCAAAATCAGTCGCTATTGTGAAACTGTTCTGTCCTTCCATGCAAAATCTTTTGGTCTCGTGTGAAATCATTTGGCTCTCGCACGAAATCATTTTTCTCTCGTGCGAAGCCATTTTGCCCTCGTGCAAAATTAAAGTTCTGTTGCGCATCTTCGCGCGACCAGAAAACATTCTCATGCAAAATTAAAAATTGTTATTGATCTCCGAGCGAGACAGAAACATCTTCGCGTGGCACGTAAAACTTATTCACATAGCCCGTAAAAGTTTTTCGCGTGAGACTTTGTATCAACATTAACAATCTGGGTCTGTTCTAGCTATCTACGGCCTGCACGCTATCCTTTTCTATGTCCGTTCATCAATCTCTGTTTGTAAAAAGTTTTGGAATAGTGACACTTCGCTTAACTAAAACTTGTGTCTTATACCTTGGCTAGTCTCGTCTGATACGTAATCTTGGTCCTTGTCTTAAAGCTTGTCATACTTTGTGCCGGAGTGGTCATAATCTCTGGCTATTGTATCCTTTAAATCAGACCATTTGTGCCTTAGTGAACATCATTCTTGCTACTATCTTGTCCTTTTTGAGACTCAGTTTTAGTATAGTCCTTGTCTAGGTTCTAGCTTCTTGTCCTTGCCTATGACTGTCACAACCAGATTCGGAAATGTGTTTTGTCCTGATAACATTAGACATGGTCGTGCTAGGGGTCGTAATCATGGTAGAGGTAGCTTACCTTTCGCTACGCAATCTATATCCAATTTCTCTAGTGAGGCATCTTCACGGTCTTCCTCACCTGCAAGGTCATCTCAAGATCAACGAACATTTTCCAATTCGCAACAAAGTAGGAATCCTTTTTACCAAAAGGATACTAAGACAGGTAGGAGTCCTGCATTCTCAAACACAATGTATGATCCTTTCTCCATGGACCCTTTTGAAACACAACGTACGGAAACTGAACAAGTTCCTATAATGACTAATCGTGAACCTGAACGGGGTAGTCATAATTGATATCAAGAACAACCTAGGGATGACAAGGAGAAAGAGAAAGAAAATAACACTGATGAAGAACAAGAAGAGGTGGAAATCCTTCCTGAACACATAGCAAGATGTCGAAGAGACAAAAACTTTCAGAAGGTCAGGGGAATCCTACTCAACGAAGAGAAAGAAAAGTACTTTCTCAAACTTGCCTAAGAGGGAGCTAAACTGCCCACACATTTCAATGTGGAGACCATTATCACACGTGAAGAAGAAATTGAGACCACTAAGCTCCAAAAAAAATTGAAAATTGTGCAAGACCAATTGGCTCAGATGATGCATGAGAAAGAGAAACCCAAAAAGATATACACATTGGACACTCTTTGTTCATTTCCATTTGACAAAAGTATAAACATGCAGCCTTTCCCAAGAGGCATAGAACTACCCAAATATGACAAGTACTTTGGTACTACTGATCCCCGAGATCAGTTGCGAGAATTTGATGCTTTGTCTATGGAGTTTATACACAATCAAATGTACCTCATGCATTTATTCCCTAGAAGCCTAGGTGTTCAAGCTTTGGAGTGGTTCTCACATCTACCTCCTGGTATCAAGATGTTTGACGAAATTGCTAATTCATTTGTTCAGCAATATTCTCATAACATTCAACATCCTGTAAATATTCGAGATCTATGCAACCTTAAATAGAAGGTTGGTGAGCCTTTTCTCACTTTCCTCCAACGGTGGACACAACTTTATACCAAGTACTCCTGTAAAATCCTAGAAACGAAGAAGCTTGACATTTTCACTGATAACCTCTTACCTGATTTCGGGTATAGAGTCCAACTACAAGGTCCACGTACCTTTGAAGACATGATTACATAGGCTATCCGTATCGAAGAATTTATGGTCAAGAAAGGTGAGCTCACTCTTCAGAGAGACTCAAAACAAGGTTCCACTTCCAACAAGGATAAAACCAAACATGTCAACAAGAACTGAGAAATTGTACATGATGGGGTTGTTGATAATGTCACACCAAAACCTGCCAAAGCAACATTTAATCTCATAGACTACTTCAAAGTGGCCAAAAGTGCTGAGAAGTCTCCTCTTGACAATAAAACGTTTGGGAAAAAATCGAGAAACTCATGGGCAACACGACCCAAGCGAGAGTATACACCTTTAGGAGAACCTTTGGATGTGGTTTACAAAACATTGCTACAACACAAGCTTATCTCACCAATGGATAACCCTCGTCCCAATGATCCACAACCACGTCCACCATGGTGGAATGAGACCTCATTTTGTGAGTATCACCAAAACAAGGGACATAAAACCATCAACTGTATAAACTTACATCATAAATTCCAGGACATGATTGATGCTGGTGAACTTGTGGTAGATGGACATAACAAAAACTCGGACCACAAGGTGTTCAAAGAGCCTTTCCCACCTTATGAAAAAGGAGAGACTTCAAAACCATAACCCTACAATAAGATCAACTATACGTATTCCAATGAGGACAATGTCATTCACATGGTTGAACTTGTAGATTCTGAATACTGCGACATTATTACCATAAAGGGGAAGCAAGATAACGATAAACCCAAGACACCATTTGTCTTGAGAGGCCCTACTTCCAATAACATGGATAATGTGTCTTCGCAACACTGTGCTAACGCTGTTACTCGCTCTCATGTGAAATTGGTGCTGAAAGGCCCTACACCTCCTACTTTGAATCTCGAACAAGACAAGGACAAAGCCCTTGCTGGTCCATTCGGTAAAGGTGCAAAACACACGACGAACATGACTGCAACCAGTTATAGTGTTCTAGATCAATTGAAACAAACCAATGCTCACATTTCTATATTTGAGCTGCTTAAAATCTCGCCTGCTCATAGGAAAATTTTGGACAAAGTCCTCACTGAGGAAAACAATCCTCAGGATCTTGATCTTGAATGATTTCAATCCATGGTAGGTCATCTAACCTCACCTCATCTTATGACCTTCTCCGAGGAGGATGACAACTCATTGAATCACCCACACAATCAGCCTCTACACATTGAGGTTATGATCCATCAGACACGTATTCGTCGGGTACTCATCAACAATGGCGTTGGCCTAAATATTGTTTATACAACTCTGCTTAGACAATTGGACTATTCTGAGGACTCTATTGATCCTCAAAGAAAGATCACTATTAAAACATACGATGAAGTAGAATGAAAGTCACTAGGTCTTGTGACTTTACCAATTCGCGTCGGTCCTGTCGAAAGGGATGTCACCTGTCAAGTGGTTGACATTCCCTTAGCCTACAACATTTTGTTGGGATGACCATGGATACATGAGATGTGCGCTATGCCATCCACATACCACCAATGCATTAAATTCTCATTTCATGGCTCTGAAGTTACTATTCTTGCAACTACTAGCTACACTTGCAATATGCTCAAAGCTGCTGATTCTTTCATCCCTGCTAACCGTGAGTCTACTGATTGTCACAACAATAAGCTGAAACAAATTGAGCAGTCATTTAAATTGAAAGAAACTTGTATGGGAGAGTACCACATGGAACCAATGTTATCATTAACATTAATTCTAGAGTCCCCTCGACATTTTGGGAGACCCTCAGTAGCAAAGAAGCCATTCATGTTGACACCTCAGACCAAGTTTAATGGCTCTTTTGTCAAAGCTATAGTTCCCTTAGAAGATGAAAGCGAAAATAGAGCCATTGTTGCATGGCTTTACAAAGAAGAGTCTCCAGTAGACCTAACAGAACAAGTTCAAGAAATCACTCCTAAGAAGTATGGACCTGGTCTTAAGCTTATGAAGCATTTTGGCTACAAGGGAACCAGCCCTATTGGGTGCAATAACAATGGTTTAATAGATCCTGTCAAAGCAACAACTCGAAGCAACAGTGACACAACTAGCCTAGGGTTCAAGAAGGTCCCTTTCCATTTGGGATCCAATAAATTCATACCCGTACCTAAGAGTTCATCTTAAGATGAGTCACAATCTGAATCAGGTACTCAAAAGGAAGAATCTGATGATGAGGATTCTTACCCTCATCCTCTTCCTTATGATCTTGCTAAATTCTTTGCTGAGCTAGATGACTTTGTGCCACGTGTTAGCACTATGGATGATACTAGTGATTCTTCTAAGGACAATACTGAGCAACTCAAATATCATTCAGAAAAGGGGGAATCTAGTCAGTCATGTCATATTGAGTATTTGTGTAAGAATCTAGAGGCTGAAGGAGAGTATGGCCCTATCACTATTGGGGAATTCTATAGTCTCTCACCATGTAGCACCAATTCTCATGAATATGAATTTGACAATCTTTCAGAAGCGACTACTGATAAAGACATTGACCAAGTGCATGTCTATGAAAATCAAATCGAAGTGAGTGAAACATCTAGAATAGGTCACAGGGGTCTGATCCAACTAGTGTCTTAGAGTCATCAATTACTAACGTTCTTACTCCAAGACATTTGAATACACCTGTGGGTGAGGTCACCGTAGGTCTTGAATTGCTGGTCCATGCATTTAATAACTATACTATGAATGCAATTGAACCAGCCACTACTCTCTCACTCGCACATCCCGAGCTTATAGACTCAAACCCCAATGCATCTAACAAAGTCCCCACATTCCATAATGACTATACTCTTGCCTGTTACCTAAACGCTATCGAACCTGTAACGTCTTCCACCAATGAGCAGAGCATCAACATGACTGAGGCCGACATCAAATATCTCAGTCACATAATTAAAAAGAAAAAATGCAAGAGGTCCGATGGTTAAAACCACATTGTGGCAGTGTCGGATCCAAAAAAAAGTAAAAACAAAAGACATATCCAATGGTGAAAACCTCTCTGAGGCGCCTACGGATGAGATATTTGATGTCCTTCCTAGTCACTTTCAGGAGAGATCATCAGTGTTAATAGAGCCAACATAGCTGATTAACTTGGGCATAGAAGAACATCCTCATGTGATACATTTGGCTCAGTCATTGTCAACTGAAGAAAAGGAACAATTCATTTCCTTTTTCAAAGGAAAGAAAATAAATTTTTCCTGGACATATTCTAACATGCTAGGATTGGATCCTGATCTTATTATGCATCACTTGTCCATAACACCAGGCATTAAACTAGTTAAACAGAAGCTTCAAAAAATGCATCCTCAAGTTGCATTACTAGTCAAAGCTGAATTGGAGAAACTTCTAAAGGCTGGTTTCATTCGTGCAATTGATTATGCTGAATGGATATCCAATATTGTCCCTGTGTCCAAGCATGATAAGTCTATCAGAGTTTGTACAAATTTCTGTGATGTTAACTTGGCATGTCCTAAAGATGACTTCTCACTCCCTAATATTGATATGATTGTGGACATGATGGTTGGCTATGAGATGTACTCACTTATGGATGGTTTTTCTAGGTACAATTAGATAAAAATTGCACCAGAAGATCAAGAGAAAACAACCTTCACATGTGCATGGGGAACCTTTTGTTGGAATGTGATGCCATTTGGTTTAAAGAATGTTGGAGCTACATATCAACGGGCTGTTACTACAATTTTCCATGACATGATGCATAGAACTATGGAAGACTATGTTGATGATACTTTGGTCAAAAGTGCTAAATGCAATACCCATTTGCACGATTTGGGACCAATCCTAGATCGTATGGAAAAGTTTAGTCTTCGGCTCAATCCTAAGAAGTGTGCATTTGGTGTCACATTAGGAAAACTGTTAGGATATATTGTTTCTGCAAAGGGAATTGAAGTAGATCCAAAAAAAGTACAAGCAATAATGGACATGCCACCACCTCGAAACATCAGTCAGATGAGAGGACTATAGGGAAGGCTTCAATCTATTTGCAAATTTATTTCACAATTGGTGGATAAATCACAACCCTTCACAAAGACCTTACATAAGGGTGTGAAATTCAATTGGAGCCAGGATTGTGAGCAAAGCTTAACACAAATTAAACAATATCTTGTCAATCCACCAATCCTGATGCCTCCTATGCATGGGAAACCTTTACTTTTATACATTTCAACCACTAAAACATCTTTGGGAATCCTGTTGGCTCAGGAAGACAATGATAACAAAGAAAGAGGTATTTATTACTTGAGCCGAACATTGGTCTCTTATGAGAAAAAATATAGTATTATTGAGAAAGCTTGCTTGGCAGTTGTCTTTACTTCCCAAAAGTTGAGACACTACATGCTTGCTCACACTACATGGCTTGTGGCTAAAATAGATCCATTAAAGTATTTGCTCAGTAAGGCAGCTCTCATAGGAAGATTGGCTAAATGGGTCATGATACTAAGTGAGTTTGACATCCAATATGTTGAACGCAAAGCTATAAAGGGATAGGCAATAGCAGACCAGCTAGCTGAGGCATCGATACAGAGTCTTCTACCAATAAACATTGATTTTCTAGATGAGTCAATTCTAACACTCACTCACCATACATGGGTTATGTTCTTCGATGGATCCTTCACACAACAAGGATCAGGTGCTAGATTACTTTTCATCACACCACAGAAATACTCATTGCCCAAAGCATACAAGATTTTGTTTCCTTGTACAAATAACATTGCTGAATATGAAGCTTTGATCAATGGTATGAAAATTGCAGCTGAATGGAGAGTAGATCAATTGGATATCTTCGGTGACTCTCAGATTGTCATCAACCAAGTAAATGATGTGTATCAAATAAAGGATGAAAAACTAATTCCTTACAAATGCATGGTTGATGACTTGACAAAATATTTTGCACACATCACCTTCCAACAAGTTCCACATGCAGATAATAAAGCGGCTGACGCCATGGCCACTCTGGCCTCCCTTCTACAAATGCTAGAAAATGATCTCCGACACGAGTTCTTGGTGGAAACATTACACTACCGAACCTATGATACACTCCTTAGGTGTTTAGAACCTGACAAGTCCACACATGCCCTAATTGAAGTTCATGAAGGCATTTGCGAATCTCATTCCAATGGCCTAACACTAGCTCGCAAACTCCTTCGTGCTGGTTACTACTGGCCTAAAATGGAGCAAGAAGCTATTAAATATGTTAGGTCCTGCAAACAATGTCGGCTACACGAGAATCTCATTCACGCTCCAGCTAGAGAGTTGATTCCCTCTACTATAACATGGCCATTTCAACAATGGGCCTTTGACTTGGTCATACAGATTCACCCAACCTCTTCTAATGGACATAAGTTCATTATCACCGCTACAGATTATTTCATGAAATGGATAGAGGCAGTCCCTCTCACAATTACTGATGGCAAAGCTGTAGCACTTTTTATCACAAACTACATCATCTGTAGATATGGTATAGCATCCTCAATCATTACTGACAATGGAGGATAGTTAAAAAATAAAGACCTTAAGGAACTATGCAAGAAATTTAAAATTACACAATATTGGTCTTCCATTTATTACCCCCAGGGTAATGGCCAAGCTAAGGCATCCAATAAGGTGATCCTCAAAATTCTTCATCTCACAGTCAGTAAGCCAAGGAGAGACTGGCATCTCCAGAACAATCTAGCCCTGTGGGCATATAGAACAAGCATTAGAACTCCAACATGCACGACTCCTTTTGTGTTGGTATATGGGGTGGATGCTGTGCTTCCGATATAAGTCGAGATTCCTACCTTGAGAATCTCTATGAAAGGTCTTATCACAGATGATGATTATAGGATAGCCTGGCTTCAAGAGCTTGTGTTGCTAGATGAACGACAACAAGTGGCTTGTGATCATCTACGAGCATATCAACAAAGAATGACATGAAGCTACAATAGGAGAATTAGGCCATGTGACTTCCAGCTGGGTGATCTCGTCCTTAGAGAGAATCCTACAAATCAACAACAATGAATGCAAAAGGGAAAGTTTGAACCAAACTGGCTAGGTCCTTAAATCATTACTATAGTATATGGATCTGGCGCCTATCAGCTTTCCACAATCGAAGGAGAAGTGCTTAAAGAGCCTATGAACACTCTCCACCTGAAGCGGTTTTACAGTTGATTCAATCTCAGCAAGCTCTTTGTACATATCTAAATGTCCTGCAAAAAATCCTAAAAATCAGAAAAAGTCCTGAAAAAATTGTTACCCTGGTAAAAACCTAGCAATAGGCACCTTCGTAACACCAAAAAAAAAAAAAAAAAAGAAAACAAGGAAAAATTGTCAAGAAGGTGAAAACCTGGTAAATAGGCGCCTCTTGTTCCCAATGTTGCATCTTGCAGTGCATCTTCTGGCTATTCTATACAGTCACTTTCATGCTTTCACTTCATTGCTTCCTGCTCATGTATCCATGGATTGAGTCTTGTCATAGCTCGGGGGCATTCCCCCCTTAGTGTCACTTTTTTTTTGAGATTCTCCTCATAGAATCTCCTTTGCGACAATCACCAATCGTTCTGACTGCATCTGCCTACTGTTGCTAGTGTCACTCTTTTTGAGATTCTCCTCATAGAATCTCTTTCGCAACGGTCACCAGTTGTTATAGCTATGTCTTCCTACCATTGCTCAGGTTATGTCTCAAGATTCCTTTATGAAAGATCTCTTTTGCATCAATCACCAGTCATTCTGGTTGTGTCTGTCTACTGTCACTTAGTCCTTCTTAGGTTCTTCATTGTGAAGATTCCTCTTTGACCTCAGTCACCAGTCATTTTGACTATGTCTACCTACTGTTGTTACCCTACTGAAGAGATTTCTTTCTTATATGTTCTAGACATTGACACTTGACATCAATTTCGAAAACATTGAACTCAAAAAAGAATGATATACTTATTTGGATATGCTGAGCATTTTCTTTGTTTGCTTTGTTTTGCTTTATCATATCTCCTCGAGCAACTCGATGATGTCATCTTTGACTAGAGAAGTAATGAATGGGGGCATGATCTTTTTCTTTGCTTTCTGTTTGCAGTTTAGTTCTAATAAGTTGATCTATTCCTATAAGAGGGGTATCCACTATAAGAGCCTCTATCTCGTATTGGATGGCCATGTGTACCTCGACTCCTTTTATACAGATACATCAATGACATTGGTTCTTCCCCTTGTTTGTTGGAGTGAACTCTTCATGCTATAGTACATATGGATACACATCCTATTAAGTGAACGTATGGGTCACTGCGAGTATATCAAGCACATTTTTGTCTTAGGTTACGAACGCAAGGGTCGTTGCGGATAGAATGAATACTGAATACTTAGCATAAGAAGAATCTCCCTTTGGTGTTCCTGTCATGTAAGCAACATTCAGGTCATCCTAGCATTCATTCTTTGATGCTTATGTTAACTTGCTACATTAAAAGGGACAAATGTTCTGGTCATTCTGGCTTCTTGTGCCTCGAATGCTTACATTTAATCTCGACATCCCAATAACGTATGTTATATTCATGTTTTCATGATTGCAATGTCAATGGAAATTGTATAACATACAAGCCTTATTTTCTATCCAATGATGATAAATCGTCGAAGCTTGGTAACCAGACCTAGGGTTGCATTTAACATAGTCTTGTATTACATACTCCATTTGCATTAGCACGTAATTCGATGGTAATTCTTTTCATACTCCACATGCATCAAATTCTTCCACGGTTGCATAAGCATTTGATTCATCGATACTCACTCCTCAATGGAATACCTGTGACTGTCAATCAAAAACACACAACACTACGTCAGATGTCAGTTCATACATATGTGTTCTATCTAAATATACATCTCATATACATCAGAGAAAAACAAAATAGACAATGACATGTATACAGGAATGCTTGGCTCAAAATCTCGTATATATGTATATCAAAGAATGGGCCAGTACAAAAATGGATGCTACTCGAGCGCAAGTGATCAAAAATGATACATGTGGTGCTGGCACACCAATCGATACATAGCCAGAGATCAAAATCAAAAATCAAGCACAGAGCGTCTAACTCTGTCCCGAACTCTCACCTCTAGGAGGAGTAGGAGGAACAGGGGCAACAGGTGGTAGAGGCGGTGGTGGCATATCCAGCTTGATAGGAGGTTGTGCACCTCCGGACTCTCGTTCGTACTGAGAGAATTGCTGCACCTGCAATGTCTCATCAGGTACTGCACTAGTATATGCTGCATAATAATATGCAGCCTGAGCAGACTGAAAGTGAATCTCATCCTGTGCCAACTCTAGCCTCCACTCTGCAGCCTCTGTGCACTCTCTCTGGCGATCTATGTCTCTCTGTCTCTCTACTAGCTGCACATCCCTAACTGCCACTGCAATCTGCAACTCTCCCAATTGTCGGGAGGCTGCACAAACCCGCTCTCGATACTATCGTATCGCATCTTGTACCCCACCTACTGACTGATCTGGCATATCCTCATTGACCATCTCTGGTGCATGCTGCGGTGGAGGCACCTACTGCTGTGGGACCTCCTGCTGAGAGGCCTACTCCTCTGTCCTCTGCCTCCTCCGTCGACTGTGTCCTGCCTGACTGCCCCCAGCACCTGGGTCTGATCCCATCTGCCGTGGGGGAATAGGTATTTATTGTACCCAGTGCTGGACCTGTGGTGGCATCTGTGGCTGTGCCTGCTGCTACTGGGGCACCTGTCTCTGTCCCTGTACCTACCCTACCATCCCTAGTGGATCTGTGAAGCATGGGAATGGATGGCTCATCAAAAATGCCTGATATGCAGGTGTCATCCTGGCATCTACTACCTCTGGCAGGTAGTCCCACTGAATTGCAACTAGGCTACGAATATCTATCATGGATCGCCCTGGATCCATCCATGGAGGCCATCTCTGCTCTATATCCTTCTGCACCCTGGCATAGGCACAGTACTCAATTGAAATGTCTTATGGTCGGCCATACTGTCGCCACACTCGTGAGATGATGAATCTTTTTATGATGGGTGTCGTCCTGCCTGCCAGCGGTTGAGAACTAAACATCCAAGGTAGCTCTCTCGGGGCGTCATCCCAGTCCTTTGTCTCTCTCTAGGGTCACCATATAACAGACACTAGGTCATCGAGATGTGTCCACCAATGCTCAGTTTTACCTAGGTGGGCCTGGGTAATATGCCCTTGATATCTGAAGATGTAGGGCTCCATGGGCTCTCGAGAATCCTCAAAAATTGGCCTACATACAGGGAGATGCTCCCAGGCCCAGATCTATAGCACATAAACACCTGCTGCCATGGTCTTCTTCTTGTGGAAGATGACCTCATGCATCTCATGAAAAAGATGGGCCAATATGCACTGACCCCATCCAAAGATCTTAGGTGCCTCAACCATCCTACGGAGCATGACACCCCATCCACACTCCAATCCATGTTGTCCCCTGTCAGGACACAGGAAGCAGCTCAAGAAAATACCTAGCACGGATGCCAACTTGTGTGTGGGTCCATAAGTATGCATCAGCTCATCCTAGCTGATGGCTCTGCCTCTCGGTAGCTCTCTCTCGAATACAATGGAAAGTGACTCTGTCTCTAATCGAGGCACTATATCATAAATGACTCGAGCACCGTGAAATGGGATCCTCAGTATCCTCCAAATATCCTCTGGGGTAATCATCATCTCACCCATTGACAAATGAAATGTGTTTTTCTCCGAATGGAAATGCTCTACCAATGCAGTGAGAAAGCCGTGATTCACCATCACGGCTAGAATTTGGCATAGTGAAGACAAGCCCAATCGGGCAATGTGTGCCCGATCTGCATCATCCAAACTCCGCAATAACTCTCCATACGGTAGATAATGAGATCTGAATGACACACCTCCAAAAACCTCCTACACGCACAACAAAAAAATAATAATCAAACGATTAGTATCAAGTCAAATCAAAGCATCAAAATGAAATAAAGTGCAATTTCTAAATGCGAAAACACAAAACTGTCATGGAATTTTGCGCAAAATCCGTAAAATCTCGCGTGAAGATGTTCAATTTCATGCGAAACTAATTTTTCTTCACGCGAAGAATCTCTCTTTCATGCGAAAAAAGATATTCTCATGCGAAGATGGATCTTCACGAGCGAGAAAATAGGTTCTCGCGCAAAACACAAATTGGCTTGCGCGAAGAATCTCCACCTTCGCGTGAAACCAACATTGCCCTGCGCAAAGATATTCTGGCCGCACGCAAAGAAACAACACATCCTATTTCTTCGTGCAAAGAAAGAAGATCTTCACGCGAGAAGAGATCGGTCTCACGTGAAGAAAGAATTGAACATTCTAAAACATGCTTAAAACATGCATTAAAGACCTCGAAATGCATGACAAAAAAGTACGAAGATAGGAAATCGATGACTCACCGGTGGTCCATACTCTGCTGGTCGACTATGTCGTCTAGAGCACTCAAAATGATGATATCTCAGGTTCACTGCCATGTCTCTATCAGAGCTCAAAATCACTAGAAGACAAAAGTACAAATGAATTGAAAATGACCCTTCGAGCCATTATATAGGTGTTGACCAAATTTTTCAAAATGCTCGAATTTGTGCAAAAATCACACCCTTGGCTAATTGGACCATTCTGGATCCATTTTTGGGATCAAATTCAAAATCTGACACACCTAAGAGCCTTAAAAATTCATTTTAAAATTTTGGGGACCGACATGATCAAACGCTTGTGCAGCCCAAATGTTTCTAATACTTTATGATTCTTGGAATCCTTTCAACTTTACATTCTCCATATTTTCAAAATTCATTTTGAAAATGGTCAACTTAAGTCAACTGTGGCTGACTCTGGTCAACTTTTGGTCAAATTTGGTTTTTTGCGACTTCGCAATCATTTCAAATCAACCCAATCTTTAGATTGTTCTGATCCCTTCTAGATTCTGCTAACATGATATAATGCTTCAAATCATATTTTTGGTGTGTCATCTTTCAATTTTGTTCCTGAGGGGGCAGGATGATTACATCATTAAATACTTATTGCTCGGGGCATCTAGTTCCCATCTTATGTCCTAGTCACTTGGGGCATCTCATCACTTGGGGCTTTTTGTTCCCTTCTATCTGACATCTCTACCATCTATCTTATCTTTTTATCAATTGATCAACCTTATAACAACTCTTCTCAGAGTTCGATGGATAGGTATTGGGACAGTCTAAACCCTGACTCCTGAGGATGAAGCCTCGTTCTGGGGATGATTCTATGACTCATGATGGGACCTTGTTATCTTTTATCAATTTTGGGTATCTAGGTGTTCTATCTGGATCCTTGAAGGTTAAGCTCTATTCTGGAGATAATCTTCTAAATTCTTATCAATCTTAGGTATCTAGGTGTTCTATCTGGATCCTTGAAGATTAAACTCTGTTCTGGAGATAATCTTCTAAATGCTATCAATTTTAGGTATCTAGACGTTCTGTTTGGATCCTCAAAAATTGCGCTTCATTCTGGAGGTAGTCTTTTAAATACTATTAGGTATCTAAGTGTTCTACTTGGATCCCTTAGGATTAAGCTTCGTTCTAGAGATGGTCCTTAAAAACTTATCAATTGGTCTCCATGTCATCAACTTCGGAACCAATCTCATCTTTGCATCATGCTTTCTGATTTTCTTTGAATTAAACGTGTTGCTCACACATTCATTCAAAGAGGGGCAAAATGTAATACCCCAAAATTGGCTCATTGCCATTATACGAATTCTGGTCTATTCCTGATAATTTCAAAGTCCTATTCTAATAGGCAATTCTCATTCTGCTATTCACTACTTGACTTAATTGTCAGATGCAGAAAACCTAAATCTGCATTCATCATGCTTATTATTTAATTCCTATAGTATTTACTAAGTATTAGTCACATTAAACCTATTGATTAATATTTAATTTAATTATTAAGTATTTATACTTTAATTAAATTATAATTATATCCTAAGGCTAATGTACTATGGAATTAAATTTATTTAATTTAATAAATACGCCTATCTTAATTAATTAAATGGGAAAGGTATTTCTAATTAATTAAAAGAAATTATTTAATTAAATGGAGTACTTACTTCTAAATAATTAAACAAAGTTATTTAATTAAATGGAAAAACATTCCTAATTAATTAAATGAAGTTATTTAATTAAACAAAATTGTTTCTAATTAATTAAAGATTATTTAATTAAATAGAAAAAGTAATTATGAGAGCATATTTCATTTTATTAAATTAAATATCTCAACAAAATCTCTCTTCAGTTCAAAAAGGGGAATTTCCAGTTCACTATTGATCAAAAATGAGTTAACTTAGTTAACTCCTTTTTCTACTCAAATTAAAACAGTTAACTCCTTATTTTACTCAAATTAAGTCTGTTAACTCCCTTTAATTTGGGAATCTCCCTTTATGACTGAAACTCATCTTCAATCCTGACTGTTGATCTGAATCGATCTCAACCGTTGATGGATTCTAGGAGACTCTATTTAAGAGACCCCCATCTCCTCATTTTGGAGGATGAATTGATTTGCAATCGAATTGCTGTTGAAATTCATGCTCATATTTACTTACATTTTTTGCATACATTCTCATTGTTAGTTTAATCTCATTTTAGTTTAATCATGCATATGCTTAATCCAGTTTGCTTCATTTGTTCTTAGATTACATTGCATCTTTCATTTTTTTAGATTAATCGGTATACTCATTCTTAGCTTAATTCCATTGTCAAATCCTTCATTCTTAGAGGGTCTGGTTGCCTGCACCTTGATTCTGAGGATATTAATAGGCAAAATCCCTTTAGATAGAAGGCAATAGGTCGCTTTTCAGGAAAATTTTTAGATGAACAATTCAATGTTCATTTCGTGATGAATTTGCAAATAAGGACCGTGTTGAAGTGTGTGTGTTAGCATAGGCCGCATTTTCACATATACATCAGTATTCTAGGATAGAGTATTTGAACACCTTGGGATACGTGTAAATTCAAAAAAAATAGGATTATGTAATTGGGCCATCATTTTGGTGAACTAGAAGGTGTAAATTGGCTAGATGAATGTAACTATAATTTAGAGCATTCTAGAAAAAGAATCAGGTCAAAAGGCCCCATGGTTTGAAAGTTATTACAATTTTTTGGGTTTTGGAGACCTCCTAAGAGTGCTTTAAAGTCAAGTTAGGGGGATTAAATGACCTTGAAAAGGGTCAAAAAATGGGGGATGAGTGAAGCTGGTCCATACTTCTATAGAGAACTTTGAGAGCTTTCTGAAAATGTAAACGGTTCGTCAATCAGAGCTACGGTTCAAAAGTTATGCCTCCTAGAAGTTTTATTACCATTTTTGGATTCTTCTAGATTTGCATCAACTTCTAACGTAGTTTTTGGAGCCTTCTACTTGGTCGGTGGATGCCTACTATCACTTTCTAGAATGTATTCCTTGTCTTTAACCCTCAGGGGTCTATTTAAGGACATTTCTAGCATTGTAAAAGGCAGTTCGGAGTGGAGTTTGAGAGGAGGTACTGAAAGGAGAAATTATCATCAAATTTATGCTATTATAAGCCCTTTGGGCATGTTTTGAAGTTTATTTTTCTTTGTAATAAATGTATTACTTTATTTTCATAGTTAATAAAATTTCCCTTTCTAGTTGTGTCCATTCTATGCTTGGGTTGTGTCCCCATCAAGTGGTATCAGAGCTAGTTTTCCTGAGTGTGTAGATAGAGTGCCGACTGTGAGGCAGTTTTCACCAGGACTGTGTGGTTGTGGGTTAGAGTTAGAAGATGCCTCCAAGAAGAAAGCATGGCAAAAGGGCCAGAGCTATTAATCCTGAGGAGGTTAGAGCCCTCTAAAGGCAGGTACAAACATTGCAAGAGGAGCTCCATAAAGGAACAAATGTGGCCGCAGGTGACGAGAGTGAGGATGACAATGAAGAAGAAGAAATTAGACCAGAAGGGGAATTTGACAGGGAAGTTTTGAATTAGGTAGAGTAAAGGCTTTTTAGGATCATTACTAGGTTTGGGAAAAGACCTACAATTGAAGTGGGTGTATTTTTAGGAAATTTGAAACCAGATGAGTTGATCGATTGGATCAACAACCTGGAAGAGTACTTTGAGTATGAGGATATCAGGGACTCAAATAGGGTTAAGTTTACAAAGGCCAAAATAAAAGTCCATGCCAAAATCTAGTGGCAAAAGGTCTAATTGGAAAGAAATAGAAGAGGAAAGGAGAAGATCACAAGGTGGGATCGCATGGTGGACAAATTGAAGAAGCAGTTCATTCCTGTGGACTACAAGCTTGATTTGTTTAAGAATATGCATGGGTTAAAGAAAGCAGGAAGATCAGTCCAAGAATATATAGAGGAGTTTTATCAACTTTTGATTAGAGCAGGGCATGCAGAAGCAAATAAGGAGAAGGTTGCTTGTTATATCAGTGGGTTGCGACCTACCAGCCAAGAGGAATTAAGTCTGGTAAGAATGACCAGTGTTGAAGAGGCATACCAGTTTTCCCTATGAGTCAAAGAGAAGCTGAATGAAAGGTTTGAAGGGAGACAAAGAGGGCATGGTCAAGGAGGAAGGGGAAGCGGTAGGTCATCTAGAGGTCAAAATGAAACCCAAAAGAAAAATGAAGATGTGGGTACTAGTAGGAACCAGAAGAATGAGAGTTTCAACCGCTCCCATGATCAAGACTTTGGAAATCAAAGAGGAAGAGGTAGAGGATGTGGAAAAGGAAGAGGAGGCTTCTATAGTACCTATTTCCATTGTAATGAAGAAGGTCATCATGCCTTTGAATGGCCTCAATGACAAGGAAGGACAGATAGGAGAGCTGAGGGTCAAGCTAGGGTTGCTCATGTGGATGAGGATGCACAATAATCATATTCAAAAGATGTAGAAAGAGTAGAGACTTTAGTAAATGAAAGGGTCTTACTAAGTTGTGAAAAAGTTTGTACAGAGTTGTCAGGTTTGTCAAGTTGCCAAGGGATTTAGCCACAATACTGGACTATATCAGCCATTGCCTGTTCCATCAAAGCCATGGGAGGACATAAGTATGGATCTTTATCTTGGATTGCCAAGGACACAAAGGGGTAATGACTCAGTATTTGTGGTGGTTGATAGGTTCTCCAAAATGTCACATTTCATTCCATGCCACAAAACTCATGATCTTGTCCATATTGTAGACTTGTTTTTAAGAGAGGTGGTAAGACTACATGGTCTTCCAAGGAGTATAGTTTCTGAAAAAGATACTAAATTTGTAGGGTATTTTTGGATAACATTGTGGAAAAAGGTGAGAATAGACTCAAAATTTAGTTCCATGCATCACCCACAGGCTAACGGCCAAACATAAGTGGTAAACAGAAGTCTGGGAAATTTGGTGAGATGTTTAGTCGGGGATAAGCCCAAGGGATGGGATTTGATTCTACCACAAGCGGAGTTTTCTTACAATAACTCTGTAAATAGGAGTACTAGAAAATCACCATTCCAAATTGTATATGGAAGTAGCCCAAGGATTGCACCAGAATCGAGGAAGAGAGAGCAAGGGGAGAGGATAAGTGCTGAAGCTGAAGAATTTGCTGAACATATCAAGCATCTACATGAGGAGGTTCAGGCACACATTACCAAGATGATACATGAGTATAAAGCTAGGGCTGATCAAAGGAGAAGACATAAGGAATTCCAAGTAGGGGATCTAGTCATGGTGCACTTATGAAAAGAAAGATTTCCAGGCGGTACTTACAACAAGCTAAAAATGAATAAATTTGGCCCTTGCAAAATTTTGAAGAAACATGACTCAAGAAATTCATATGAGGTGGATTTTCCAGATGGTATTCACATTTCTCCTATTTTCAACATTGCAGACTTAACAGAGTATCATGATGATGTTGCAGATGACAAGCTAATGTTAGAACCATGTCCAATTCTTGCTTCTAAGAAGGAGGAGATAGAAGACATTCTAGATCATCATGTGGGTAGAAGTACCAGAAATAAGCAGTATGAAGAGTATTTGGTCAAATGGAAAGGATGGCCAATAGAGGACTCAACTTGGATTTCAGCAGCTGAGGTTTCCCATTTGGGATTTCCTCTACCATTCATAAAGTGATAGGGTCACTTTTCAATCTACCCTGGGTGTCTGATGCAGGAGCATCTAGAGGTATAAGGGCAATCCTGTGTCACCCAAAAAAAATGTAATTAGACTTAGTTTCTATTTCATGTGTTTTCATTTTTGGATACCGATTTGGGTCAATTAAAGGTTCCAACTCTCACAGTTCCACTATTGGTATTTTAGGATAGAGTATTTGAACACCTTGGGATACATGTAAATGCTAAAAAAATAGGAGTATGTAATTGGGCCATCATTTTGGTGAACTAAAAGGTGTAAATTGGCCAGATGAATGTAACTATAATTTAGAGCATTCCAGAAAAAGAATCAGGTCAAAAAGCCCCACAGTTTGAAAGTTATTGCAATTTTTTGAGTTTTGGAGACCTCCTAAGAGTGCTTTAAAATCAGGTTAGGGGCATTAAATGACCTCAAAAAGGGCCAAAAAATGGGGGATGAGAAAAGCTGGTCCATAGGGCTATAGAGAGCTTTGAGAGCTTTTCAAAAATGTAAACAATTCGTCAATTGAAGCTACGGTTCAAAATTTATGCCTCCCAAAAGTTTGATTATCATTTCTGGATTCTTCTAGATTTGTGTCAACTTCTAACGCAGTTTTTGGAGCCTTCTACTTGGTCAGTGGATGCCTACTAGCACTTTCTAGAATGTATTTCTAGTACTTAACCCTCCGAGGTCTATTTAAGGACATTACTAGCATTGTAAAAGGCAGTTTGGAGTGGAGTTTGAGAGGAGGTATTGAAAGGATAAATTATCACCAGATTTATGCTATTGTAAGCCCTTAGGGCATGTGTTGAAGTCTATTTTTCTCTGTACTGAATGTACTAGTTTATTTTCATAGTTAATAAAATTTCCCTTTCCTGTTGTGTCCATTCTGTGCTTGGCTTGTGTCCCCATCAAGTGGTATCAGAGCTAGTTTTCCTGAGTGTGTAGACAGAGCACCGACTGTGAGGCAGTTTGGACTAGGACTGTGTGTTTGTGGGTTCGAGTTAGAAGATGCCTCCATGAAGAGAGCATGGTGGAAGGGTTAGAGATATTAATCCTAAGGAGGTTAGAGCCCTCCAAAGGTAGGCACAAGCATTGCAGGAGGAGCTCCGCAAAGGAACAAATGTGGCTGCAGGTGACGAGAGTGAGGATGACAATGAAGAAGAAGAAATTGGACCAGAAGGGGAATTTGACAGGGAAGTTCTAAATTAGGTAGAGGAAAGGCTTTTTAGGGCCATTCATAAGTTTGGGAAAAGACCTACAAATGAAGTGGGTGTATTTTCAAAAAATTTGAAACTAGATGAGTTGATCGATTGGATCCATGAACTGGAAGAGTACTTTGAGTATGAGGATATCAAGGACCTAGATAGGGTTAAGTTTGCAAAGGCCTAACTGAAAGGCCATGCCAAAATCTAGTGGCAAGAGGTCCAATTAGAAAGAAATAGAAGAGGAAAGGAGAAGATTACAAGGTGGGATCGCATGGTGGACAATTTGAAGAAGCAGTTCATTCCTGTGGACTACAAGCTTGATTTGTTTAAGAAGATGCATGGGTTAAAGCAAGCAGGAAGATCAGTCCAAGAATATATAGAGGAGTTTTATTGACTTTTGACTAGAGTAGGGCATGCAGAAAAAAATAAAAGGAGAAGGTTTCTCATTATATCAGTGGGTTGCGACCTACCATCCAGGAGGAATTAAGTCGAGTAAGAATGATGAGTGCTGAAGAGGCATACTAGTTTGCCTTATGAGTCGAAGAGAATCTGAATAAAAGGTTTCAAGGGAGACAAAGAGGGCGTGGTCAAGGAGGAAGGGTAAGAGATAGGTCATCTGGAGGCCAAAATAAAACTCAAAAGAAAAATGAAGATGTGGGTACTAGCAGGAACCAGAAGAATGAGGGTTTCAACTGCTCCCATGATCAAGACTTTAGAAATTAGAGAGGAAGAGGTAGAGGATGTGGACAAGGAAGAGGAGGCTTCCATGGTACCTATTTCCATTGTAATGAAGAAGGTCATCATGCCTTTGAATGTCCTCAACGATAAGGAAGGACAGATAGGAGAGCTGAGGGTCAAGCTAGGGTTGCTCATGTGGATAAGGATGCACAATCATCACATTTAGAAGATGCAAAAAGAGGAGAGACTTTAGTAAATGAAAGGGTCTTACTAGGTTGCAAGATTGAAATAGGACAAAGGAGGAGTTTATTTCGTACCAGGTGCAAATGTGAGGAAAAATGTTGTGATGTGATCATTGATGGCGATAGCACTGATAACTTGGTATCAGAGGAGATGGTCTTTAAGTTGAAGCTCAAGAGGGAGAAACATCCCCAGCCCTATCAGATTGCTTGGGTGAAAGATGATCATAAGGTCCTGGTAAGTGAACAATGTTTAGTAAAATTCAAAATTGGGAGTTACCATTATGAAGTTCTTTGTGATGTTATTCCAATGGATGTTTGCCATCTATTGTTGGGTAGACCATGGTAGTTTGATAGACATGCAGTACATGATGGTCATGCAAACACATACTCTCTAAATAAGGATGGAGTTCACCACAAACTGAAGCCCTTGAAAAAGGAAGGTGAAAATGTATGTAGCAGTGCTAGGATTTGTCTTGTTGATGGAAGGAAGCTTTTAGATGGCATGAAACATCATTGTATGTGCTATGCTTTGATTCCTAGGAAAGATAAAGAAGGTAGTAGTGAAATACCACTTGAAGTTTTAGATTTACTAGGTGAGTTTGGAGATATCATCTCTGATAAATTTCTAGAAGGATTGGCACCAGTAAGGCAAATCAGTCATTAGATAGATCTAATTCTAAGAGCTAGTTGTCCTAACAAGGCTGCTCATAGGATGACTCCTTTTGAAACAAAGGAGCTAAACAGATAGGTGCAGGAGCTATTGAGGAAGGGCTTGATTCGGGAGAGTCTAAGTCCATGTGCAGTACCTGCAGTACTTGCACCAAAGAAGGATGGAGAGTGGAGGATGTGTATAGAATCTCAAACTATAAATATAATAACCATCAAGTACTAGTTTCCTTTGCCAAGGATGGATGATCTTATGGACTACTTGAGTGGAGCTTAGTACTTCAGAAAGATAGATCTCAAGAGTGGCTATCATCAGATATTGATACGAGAAGGAGATGAGTGGAAAATAGCCTTCAAGACCAAGAAGGGTGCTTATGAGTGGTTAGTCATTCCCTTGGAATTGATGAACACCCCAAGCACCTTCATGTGGCTCATAAATGAGGTACTTAAGAAGTTCTTGGGATAATTTTTTATTGTTTATTTGGATGATAGTTTAATTTTCAGCAAGACTTTGGAAGATTATTTATTGCATATTCATAGTGTTCTTGAGAGGTTGAGGGAAGAGAAACTATTAATTAATCTAAAGAAGTGTATCTTTGCAAAAAGGTAATTAGTCTACTTGGGATTTGTTATATCACCTGAAGGTCTTAAAATGGATCTAGAGAAGGTAAAAGCCATCTTGGAATGGCCTACTCCAAGGTCTTCTACTGAGGTAAGATCATTTCATTGTTTGGTTAGTTTTTTCAGGAAGTTCATAAAGAATTTCAGTGGCATATGTGCACCCCTAACTAACACAATAAGAGGAGATAGAAAAGAGTTCAAATGGACAGCAGAAGCTACGAGAAGTTTTGAATTGCTAAAGAAGACGGTAACATAACAACTTGTGTTACCACTTCCAAATTTTAGAAAGGTGTTCCAGGTGGATTGTGATGCTAGTGGCAATGCTATTGGGGCTATATTAAGCAAAGAAGGTAAGCCTATTGCATATTTTAGTGAAAAATTGAATAATGCAAAGAAGAAGTATTATGTTTATGATGAAGAGTTCTATGCAATAGTTTAGGCCTTAAAGAAATGGATGCATTATTTTTTGCCAAAATAATTTGTTTTGTATACTGATCATCAGGCATTATAGTATCTAAATAGCCAAGGTAAATTGAATTAGAGGAATATGAAGTGGGTAGAGTTCTTGCAGAGTTATACATTTGTGTTGAAGCATAGAAGTGGAAAATCTAACAGGGTTGCAGATGCACTAAGTAGGAGACAGTTGTTGCTTACAGTAAGGCAGGTTGAAGTAGTTGGGTTTGATGAACTCAAGAATTTGTACCCTTAGGATCCTGATTTTGCTGAAGCATGGAAAGCTTGTAAAGAGATTTTTGCTGTAGATAGAACCAAGTGGTTAGACTATTTGATTCAAGATGGCATTTTGTTCAAGGGTAGTCAATTGTGCATTCCAAGGAGTTCCATGAGAGAAAATCTGATTAAGGAGAAACATAGTGGAGGGATGGCAGGACATTTTGGTCGAGATAAGACCATTGCAATTCTGAGAGAACATTATTTTTGGCCTCAAATGTCATAGGATGTTAAAAAGTTTGTACAGAATTGTCAAGTTTATCAAGTTGCCAAGGGATTTAGCCACAATACTGGACTATATCAGCCATTGCCTATTCCATCAAAGCCATGGGAGGACATAAGTATGGATTTTGTTCTTGGATTGCCAAGGACACAAAGGGGTAATGACTCAGTATTTTTGGTGGTTGATAGGTTCTCCAAAATGGCACATTTCATTCCATGCCACAAAACTCATGATCTTGTCCATATTGCAGACTTATTTTTCAGAGAGGTGGTAAGACTACACGGTCTTCCAAGGAGTATAGTTTCTGATAGAGATACTAAATTTGTAGGGTGTTTTTGGAGAACATTGTGGAAAAAGTTGAGAACAGACTTGAAATTTAGTTCCATGCTTCAGCCATAGACTGACGGCCAAACAGAAGTGGTAAACAGAAGTCTGGGCAATTTTCTGAGATGTTTAGTTGGGGATAAGCGCAAGGGATGGGATTTGATTCTACCACAAGCAGAGTTTTCTTTCAATAACTCTATAAATAGGAGTATTGGAAAATCACCATTCCAAATTGTATATGGAAGTAGCCCAAGGACTGCACCAGAATTGAGGAAGAGAGAGCAAGGGGAGAGGATAGGTGCTAAAGCTGAAGAATTTGCTGAACATATCAAGCATCTACATGAGGAGGTTCAGGCACACATTACCAAGATGAATCAAGAGTATAAAGCTAGGACTGATCAAAGGAGAAGACATAAGGAATTCCGAGTAGGGGATCTAGTCATGGTGCACTTACGAAAAGAAAGATTTCCAGCCAGTACTTACAACAAGCTAAAAATGAATAAATTTGGCCCCTACAAAATTCTGAAGAAACATGATTCAAGAAATGCATATGAGGTGGATTTGCTAGATGGTATTCACATTTCTCCTATTTTCAACATTGTAGACTTAACAGAGTATCATGATGATGGTGTAGATGACGAGCTAGTATTAGAGCCATGTCCAATTCCTACTTCTAAGAAGGAGGAGATAGAAGACATTCTAGATCATCGTGTGGGTAGAAGTACCAAAAATAGGCAATATGAAGAGTATTTGGTCAAATGGAAAGGACGACCAATAGAGGACTCAACTTGGATTTCAACAGCTGAGGTTTCCCATTTGGGATTTCCTCTACCATTCATAAAGTGACAGGGCCACTTTTCAATCTACGCTGGGTGTCTGATGTAGGAGCATCTAGAGGTATAAGGGCAATCCTGTGTCACCCAAAAAAATGTACTTAGACTTAGTTTCTGTTTCATGTGTTTTCATTTCTAGATACCCATTTAGGTCAATTAAAGGTTCCAACTCTCACAGTTCCACTATCAGTATTCTAGGATAGAGTATTTGAACACCTTGGGATACATGTAAATATTGAAAAAATAGGATTATGTAATTGGGTCATAATTTTGGTGAACTAGAAGGTGTAAATTGGCCAGATGAATGTAACTATAATTTAGAGCATTCCAGAAAAAGAATCAGGTCAAAAGGCCCCACAATTTGAAAGTTATTGCAATTTTTTGAGTTTTGGAGACCTCCTAAGAGTGCTTTAAAGTTAGGTTAGGGGCATTAAATGACCTCAAAAAGGGTCAAAAAATGGGGGACGAGCAAAGCTGGTCCATAGGACTATAGAGCGGTTCAAGAGCTTTTCGAAAATGTAAACGATTCATCAATCAGAGCTATGGTTCAAAAGTTATGCCTCCTGAAAGTTTGATTACCATTTCTGGATTCTTCTAGATTTGCGTCAACTTATAATGCAATTTATGGAGCCTTTTACTTGGTTGGTGGATGCCTACTAGCACTTTCTAGAATGTATTCCTAGTCCTTAACCCTCTGAGGTCTATTTAAGGACATTTCTAGCATTGTAAAAGGCAGTTCGGAGTGGAGTTTGAGAGGATGTACTAAAAGGAGAAATTATCTCCAGATTTATGCTATTGTAAGCCCTTAAGGCATGTTTTGAAGTCTATTTTTCTCTGTACTGAATGTACTAGTTTATTTTCATAGTTAATAAAATTTGCCTTTCCCATTGTGTCCATTCTATGCTTCGATGCATATCTTCATTGTTTCAAGTTTGGGGATCATTTTTGTTCCTTGAGGTGACTTATTTTGGGTTATACTATTTTTTGTACCATCCTTATGTCTCTTCTAATTATTTTTAACATTATTCCAAATTGATTGAGATAAAGTGCCACTCTATTGCATTTCAAGATCTTGCACATGTTTGTGTCTTGTTGTCCTCGTATTACATTATAAAGTACCTTTGGGGTTTCGTGTTGGTATTTTTTTTTCCATATTCCTCTATCAAGTGAGTATTCTTTCCATGATATTATCTTCATGATGTGTCAGTTACACATGACTTTATAGGTGTCTATACTTCGTCTTCATTCTTGATGTTCTAGTTCTTCATTCTACAAGAGTTTATGCATTCAATTTTAGTGTACCTATCTCACTTCTTAGAATTATATGGGGGTTATTTTGGTTCTATTTCTTTCTTGGTTTAAAAAAGTGTTCTATTTATTTAGTATTTGTTTCTGCACTAGGAAGATGTAGTGGCTGGGTACCTAGGCATTTTGATGAGATGGATCATTTACCATATGGACACTCTTTCTTTCTTAGTTTTGGAGGCCATGAAGATATCTTCCATCTTTGATTGATCATATCTTCATACTTAGTCTTCTCTACTTGGTCATGTTCTATATAATGGAGGCTCTTCAGATCAATAGTTTGACAATGTTTACAACTTTATGCTTCAGTGGTGTTCTTCACAATTAACTTTTTTATTCATATCTTCTGGGATATTCTCTAGTTTGGATGCTTTTGTAGTCTTCCAACATTATTTCCATCTCTTCTTGGAGCAGGGTCTTTTCTGTGTGGTTTTCTTTATTTCTCCTCTTGATAGAAATTTGGTTGTCATTGGATACCTCATTAGGCCTTGTTGCTAGGACCCAAATTTACTTTTAGTAGTAGTTTCTAGGTTTTATCTACTCCCTAATTTTATCTTAAGGGGGGGTGTTAGAGTAATAATATATCTTATCATTATTTCTAGTTTATTTAAGCTAAATTTGAGGCATATAATAATTAATTATTATCATGTAACCTAGGTTAGTAGACTTTTAGGGTTTTGATCTACTTCATAAGGATTGATCTCTCTTTGTAATTAATTCATTCAATAAAATTTTAATTAATCTTTTGTGCATCAAGAATGTTTCCTCTTAGGTGAATGTATGAATTCAAGCCCCTATAGCTTTTTTCCCTCTTTCTATGAGAGGTGTTTTCATGCAAGTGATTCTTGGGAGCTGTGGGTTAAGATTTCCTCAACTTCAACATGCTTCATATAAATTCTACAACAAGAAAAAAATATAAGTGCATATCAACTATATTGATGAATACAATTTTAATTTTTGATCACCTAAAAGAGAAAAATCTTTATGATGGCACACTAAAAACCTAAAAATCTACACTGGGATAATCTTTGATTTTGGGAAAACATGTCAAATTTTGGGGCATAGGTTGACCTATACTAAGTATAGGTCAACCAAAAATGACTTGTACCAAAGAGGTAAAAAAACTTCAAATAGAAGCTTCACAACATGAAGATGCAAATGAGATCACAAGATAAAATATAACTACCAAAATAATAGAGCTAAATGGGTACCAAGATCTAATTCCAAGATGAAAGAAAGAGGTATATGAAAAATCTATGCATATAATGTGAAGATGCAAGGGGAGATCATAGAAAAATAATCTAATGAGATCTAACCATAAGAATGCAAAAGAAGATCTAAATACCACTAATGTAAACAAGGGCATACAAAGTAGATATAGATGACCAAAGAAGATATAAATCAATCTAACTCCACAAAGGAGGGTAAGAAGTTAGCTTCACCAAAATTTTTAGGGAAGAAATGTTAGAAGATTGGTTGGAATCATGAATGTCGATGATATTCCTATGGGGGAGTACTGTAGATATGTTACTATGATGATATGTTACATTCATGACTGAGTTTTTCATTGATGTCAACATAGCAATTTTTTGTGGTACCTAACAAAAGAATAGTGGAAAGATCAAATTGGTATAGATGGCTGGTTAAATATTCTAACTACTAGAGGTTATGGGAGATACTTCTGAGTATTTGGTATATTCAATTAATTTTAGAAGAAGAAAGGATGAATCTTTAAGAAGTTATGTAATTTTTGGTGATGTCTTTTTTGAGATAGAGTTTACAGAGGCACGTTCTAGTAAACTTGTTATATCTCTTAGCAAATTTGATATTCTAAGAATCAAAGTTGAGCATATGAAGACGACATGTTAAAGATGACATGGCTAAGCTCACTTCTCATAATACTATGTGTATGAAAAGTTATTCAAGTTGCAAGGTGGAAGATTAATGTTATTGCTAAGTGGAACATGTTCTTAAAGTGGTCCTATAATAATTAATCGATAAGGTCTAACAACTAAATCAAGGAGTTTTTTACTAGACTTGATATAAAGGAAGGAAATTTTCCTTTATCATAAGTGTGGATTTAAATTATTTTGAGAAGCAATAGTAAGAATAGAATGTGAAGTTGATTAGAGTAGTTCAAAATTGAAGGAAACTTCATTACCAAGGTTTTGTTGAGTGATCCAAGGTTTGGTATTTTGATTTGAGGTTCATGACCTAGTCTAAAAAGGTCTGACAATGATTGGTTTGGTTGAAAGAATAGAGGAAAGAGGAAGATAATAGTAAATTACTTGTTTGAGTAGTGAGCTCTTCTTGTAGTTGAAATTTCATGTTTGAGCAGTGGGCTCACCTTGCATATATTGTACCTTACCTCCTAACAGGGTTGGCACAACTCCTGATAGGGATTCAAAGTCTCCTAAAAAGGACTCTATATACTAAATGCTGTAATAGACTCCTAACAAGGTCCATCCTCTAACAAGGAATATTTATATTAGTACATTATCTTGTGGGCATCATTCCCACTGGGATTTTCCCTCTAATCAATGGCTTCCCTAGTCAACATATTTGGTGTAATTTTCTATGTGAATTTTACTATGGTTGCTATTTACTTTGGTTGAATGGTTAAGTTTTTTTAATGAAGATAAAAGTTTTAATTACTAGATAACTAATTTACCCCTTCCCCCCTCTCAGTTATCTTGGTGGACTATTGTTTCTAACAATTGGTATCGGAGCATCACGTCCTTGAAGATAAGGTTTAACAACTTTGGAAGATCCATGGTGAATGTGTTCAGAGAAGATAGTCCTATATCTAATAGAGGAAATTTTGACACCTGAGTAACGAAAATTCTTGGTGAGTTATCAAATTTTTTTTAAAGAATAGAATATTAAGTTTTTAGATCCAGAATTCTTCTATTGTATACAAGGGAACAATAGCATGAGCAAAGATAGATCCAAATTAGAAGAAGATATAAAGATAAAGGAAGGTATTGATCTACTTACAAAGAAAGAACCAGAAGGTATGAAATTTTTTGTTTGTTGGACATGTAAAGAGTTTGGTCACTTTTCAAGTAAATGTCCTAAGAGGTTGAGAAAAGCTAGAAAGAGTCTACTTTCTGATAAAGATGAAAAAATTAGAGAAAGTATGGAAAGATCCTTGAAAGACTATGTTAATGAGTCTAGATTGGTTAATGAAAAGCAAGAATCAAAAGAAAAAACTTTGGTGACTATTACAGAAAGTGCAAATGTGAGAATTGAAGAGAAATTCAGAATGCAAGAGAGAATAGTTGATTAAAATTCAAATGATGATGTTATTACTAAGCCAAGGAATGATGAGGTATTTCTTGAGACTAATAATGACTTTTAGAATGAAGGAGAGCCAAGATAGTAAAAAATATTAGAACCTTCAGTACAGCCAAGAGTTAAGATAACGACTCCTACTTTAGGGAAAGAATATGATAAAGAATCACCCATCTGAGTAGATCATTAGAAGGAAAGACAAAGGTTTGATGAAAAGAAGTAGAGTAAATGAAGAACTATGCTTGATATCCCAATTTGAGCCTAAGAATGTAGATGAAGCATGCAAAGATGATTATTGGAAACAAGCCATGAAAGAGGAACTAGAATAGATAGTAAATAATGAGACATGTGAATTGTCACCAGACTAGTAGACCAGAATGTGATAGGAACTAAATGGGTATTCAGGAACAAGATGAATGAGAAAGGAGAAGTTGTAAGAAAACAAACAAGATTAATATGTAAAGGTTATTTACAACAAGAAGGAATAGATTATGAGGAGACTTGTACTCCAGTGGCTATAATAGAAGCAGTAAGATTATTATTACCTATGCAACACAAAATAAATTCAATGTATATAAGATGGATGTCAAGTTAGCATTTATGAATGGAGAACTTGAAGAAGAAATATATACTGAGTATCCTGAAGGATGTCCTTTGACAAATGACAAGAACATAGTGTGAAGACTAAGGAAAGCATTGTATGGATTAAAGCAAGCACCCAAAACTTGGTATGCAAGGTTAGAGAAACATTTGACAAAACTTAGATATAGCAAAGGTATGATAGATAGTAATATCTATTGGAAAGAAATTGATTATGGTTTAATGATTTTGGTAATATTTGATGATGACATCATATTTGGAGGAAATGATGAATAAAGTGAGAAGTTTGTAGAAGAGATGGAGAAAGAATTTGAAATGAGTATGATAGGAGAGGTGAAATATTTCCTAGGATTGTAGATTGTATAGAATAAAGAAGCAATCTTTATTTCTTAGACTAAGTACTTGAAGGATTTACAAAAAAGGTTTGGTTTGGAAACATGCAAACCCATTTGAACACCTATGGTAATTAGGCACAAGTTATCTACAAAGGACAAGACACTGAATGTTGAGTAGAAGAAGTATAGATCTATGATCAAAGAATTGAAATATCTAACTTACACAAGGCCAGCTATAGAAAATGCAATTGGAATTATTGCAAGATTCCAAGCTGATCCTAGGGAAGCACAGTATGCAACAGTCAAAAGGATATTTAGATATCTAAAGGGAACATCTAAGTTTGGATTATGGTATGATAGATCTATCAATTTTACTCTGAGTTTTTACACTGATGTAGATTAAGTTGGCAATATGGATGAAAAAAATAGCACCAGTAGAGGAGCCTTCTTTCTTGGAGGAAGATTGGTTTCTTGGTTAAGCAAGAAGCAGGATTATACATCACAAAGTACAATACAAGAATAGTATATTGCAAAAAAAAAAAAATTGAAATCAAGTCATTTGGATAAAGTAGATGCTAAAGGATATGAGGATAAAATTTGTGAACTTGTTGTCATATGTTGAGCTGTCATTTTGCACGATGCTTAGTGACAATAATCCTTTCAAACTCCTCTCTTGAAAAGTGAATTTGGGTGATCAACTCCAAGGTTCCAAGTGATCTTGTGACCTACTAGAATCTTCTTAGATAAGATAAATGTGATTGTTCATGAGGAGGCCATTTTTGCTTCAAACCATTTTTGGATCAAATGATTAATATGCTTGCTGCTTCAAAATAAAACATGCAAAAGAGAATTATGTTTTTGTATTTTTATGTTTTTTATGAATGTAATCTAACAATCCAACGAATATGAATTCCTAATTTATATAGCCTATAATACCTATAAATATTTACTCCAGGCACATACTTCATCCATGACACTAAAATATTGTTTCAAAATTGCTACCATTTTGTCCACATTTTCCTACATAGCATGTAGTAGCTTAAGATTTCCTTGGATGATTAGGACACTATTTTCCTCAAAAATGGATACAAATGTACACCTCCCCCTTCTCTAAGTACAACATTAAGTGTCTGCTTGGGGTGTTCTGGATCCAAGGGACCAACAACTTTGGCTAAATATCCTCTTAGGATTTCATTTTGTCTACAAAGTGTTCTGAGTTCTACCCCTTCTTCCTCTAAGGTTTTGAAAACCTCCTTTATTCCAATGGTAACCATCAACTTGGTAGTATCTAATATGGGCTTCTTGAGCATAACCTCTTTGATTTGATAGTCTTGTGGGCCTAAGCTATCTACATTTGTATCAGGAGGAGGGACAACCACTTGTGCAAATAAATATTGATCCTGAGTATTATTGATGAATTCCAAGGCTCTTGCCTCCTATGATGGGGACTCGAGTTTGCTCAGAACCTCAGCCAACTTGATCATATATCCTTCATTGGTGTTGAACTGTGGCTTCTTATTTCTCATTATTTCCTTCCTCAACCACCTTGGAATGCATTCTACTAAAGGCCGGCCTCTTGAGGATGAAGGAGTTTTTTCTGCCACTACTTTCCCCTTATCAATCCTTTATGGCATTCTTTCCCTATGCGAGGGCTCTCCTTCTATGGTTTCCATCTTAGTAGAGCCCAAAATTTGTACCTTAGTGGCTTGGGAGGTTTGCTACTAATATTCAACCATTTTCCCCTCTTTAGATACTTCATTGATCACAATTTGTTGTGGCTCTTCCTCCTATGATGAATCCTTTTCTACCTATTCTTCTTTAGCATTTGGAGGTGGAGGAGTAGTAGAGCCTTTGTCTACAACTATGACTAGGACAAGGGGTGGGGGAGTAAGATTAGGACCTTGTGATTCTGGTGGCATTTGCATCTAGTCTTCCTATTGGGGCTCACTTGTCAAGGTATCCCTAATCTTATCCACTATCAACTCTGTTCCCATGGGCATAAAGTCAAAATATAACATTTTGAATACATCATCACCCTCTTCACCCTACTCATGAACCCATCATTGTACTTCATCCTCTAAAGTAGTTATTTGTAGATCTTCTTCTTGAGCTGATGGTGGTGTCAAAGTGGAACTTCTCATCCTTTCCTACTTTGTGGCTCTTGCTAGCCATGTCCTTCTCTGTAATGACACATCCTCCTCCTCATCTTCCTCTTCTTCTTCTCCCTCTTCAGGAATGGGTTTTGGGACAGATGGGAAAGGAACCATCCTTCTAATTACCCATTGCCTTTTCTTAATAGGGGTCTTAATATTTCTTCATTTCTTAGAGGCTGAAGGGGATGCTTGTTTTCCCTACGAAGGAGTAGAGATTTACTGGGTTCCAACCTCTAGTTCTGCTTGGCTGGGTGTAACTGGTGGTAATAGTGGGTCTTCTTTTTGTATCCTAGTATCCTTTGACCCTTGCACATTTTCTTGTTGCTATGGAGACACCAAAATTTCACCCGCCTCTGGTTCAACTCTTTGAGGAGAACTCCTCTTTCTTTTTCCCTTTCCTTTTTTCTCTGGAGGGTGATAGTATCCAACTAGTCTATCCAATTGGTATACTATTTTAGGCCTTATGGGCCTCTGGTCTACAAAGTTAGGAATAGTGATCTTCTTCCCTCTACCTTTGGTTGGGCAGGCTTGTGCATTGAAGACCACTATCTCAGGTATTAGATCAAGTTTAAATGGTTTCCTAATCCAATCCTACATCATGTTGACAATGGTCCTCACCTAATGATTAATATCATCATTCTCTTCCCTATCAACTTTTGTATTTATAATGGGCTATTCTCTAATTTTATCCTCATTGAAAAAAGGGTTGAGCATCTCCCAAAAATCTTGCTCTGGTATCTCCAAAGGAATCTTTATATTCAAAGCCTTTTTTGGTAAATACAAAGTCATCCTATAATAACCCCTAATACAAACATCGTAGTTATTTGTCACGTTCATCCAATGATCCTCAATGGCTTCTTCATGTTGGAATTCCCTAACTGCCAAAATTTAGACCTTCTTGATATCATCAAAATAGGGCCTTGAGGAATTGTACTCTTCTAGGGGATATTGATCCCATTCCCATTCAAAAGAAGGAATATCCTACTTCCTCTTAACTTGATATGGTCCTATGACCAGGGGCCATGTACAACATGGTCTTGGATGTTTCCTAGCTCTATCATATGCATACTCAATCTATCGTGCAATCTCTAAAAGATCAAGCTTATCACTAGAATATCTTGGGAGCTTCATTGGATTGATAGTGGCACCAGCTACCCTCAAATACATGAATGTTCTAAATTGAATGTAATAGGTACCAAGAATTATTACCTGTACCACTATCTCATCTAATAACCTCTTCACATAATCTCCTTCAATGAATCTGATTATAGTGAAAATGAAGGCATCATTGACAATTTTGTATTCCTTGCTTTGTCCTGAGAGCTTCTTCTTCATTGATAGTGGATAAACAATAGATGACCAAGCATTTAGATCATGCATGTTTCCTCTCTTGTATAGCCTTGGGTAGTCTATTGCCCTTGTGGCTAATAAATACACTAGGTAGGATGTCATGTAGAACTTCTTTTTGTCTTTTACTACTCCCAATTGCTCATATATATTTTTGCTCAAAGTCATGGCCAAATCAAGTGGTATCCTTGCCATTTTGATAGTCTTAATGAAATGCACCATGAAGAAATTTAGGTGCCTAGCTGATGGTAGACCCATCACCCTACTTAGAAGTATGATTGAGTATCTGATACCATCCTTCATATATCCTCTCCTCATATGCACCTTGCCAGTTACCTTCCCTAGACTCGGGCACCCTTGACTTGATCAAACAAGTGATCAATTCTAGGCAAAGGATACCTATTCTTAATAGTGACCTTGTTTAACTGTCTATAGTCTATACAAAGTCTTAATGAACCGTCTTTCTTCTTGACAAAGATTACCAGAGAACCCCAAGGTGAAATGCTAGGTTGAATCAAACCTTTCTCCAAAAGCTATTCCAACTAAAATTTAAGTTCAATCAACTCTTGAGCTGTCATTCTATAAGGAGTCTTGGACATTGGTTCTGTTCCTAGCACTAATTCGATCCAAAAATTAACTTCTCTTCTTGGGGGTGTTCCCAAAATCTCTTCAACAAAAACATCTAAATTTTTTTGCAAGACTGGATGATCGAGAGAAGAATCCTTATCCATGATATCATTTAAGTTGTTTACCGATATGGCAAACAGACTACAGCCTTTTCGAGCACACCTTGCTAATTGCTTGGCAAAAATTGTCCGCAAAGAGATGGGTCTCTTGATTCCAGCAATAACTCTAGTTGATCCAACATCATCTAAACAAGTGATTAACTTATCCTTGCAATCCAAAATAGCTTGATGTTGTTCTAACCAATCCATTCCCAAAACTATGTCATATGATCCTAAAGGTATAAACCTAAGGTTCGTTGAAGTAGTAAAAGGTTTCATTTGAATCTTACAATCAGGAGCCACTATATCAGCATTCACCCTAGAACCTGACGCTAACTCCACTTGCCATCTATTCCTTGCCTTAACCACAAGAATTTTTCTATATGCAACTAAAGTAGAAGAAATAAAGGAATTTGTAGCTCCAGAGTCAAATAAAATAGATACTTTCATACCTTGGATATTACCCTGAGCTTCAATAACCGTGTTCTGATGTTCTGCTTGCTTCTGATCCAGGGTAGCAAAAACTTGGTGGTTTCTGGCAGAATCACCAATTGTCGCTTCAGATCTAGCTGGCTTAGGTCCAACCTTTGGCTTGTCCCAATTAGGGCATTGAGACTGGTAATGACCTATTTGACCACAATGATAACACTCAAAAGATTTTTGAAATCCCATATTCTAACTAGAAAGGTTAGGAGATGGGTTATTACTCTGCACACTTAGAGGTGGTTGAGATGATTTAGGCTATTCTGAACCCTTGGAATTCTTACCGAATTTTCTCTTCTTGAATTTGCCACCTGAAAATCTTGATTTCGAACTGCCCTATGGAGGCTTTTGATTTCTACTAACATCTAGAGTAGATGGATTCATGCTGGTTTTATATAAAGCCCCATGATACCCAGACTTCATTTCAATCAGCTTTGCTCATTCCGAAGCTTCCTGCATAGACACAGGTCTGAAAGTTCTCACTTCCTCTCCGATCTTGGGCATAAGCCCCCTGATGAAATGCTGAATCATGGCTTTATCATTTTCTGCCCAACCAGAAAACTTCTTAAACTCATAGAATCTATGTTCATAAGCTTCCACTATAGAGCCAGACTGCATAATCTGAAAGAACTCCTCTGCACGAGCCTACCACCAATATTCTGACATAAACCTCTCCTTGAATCGCTCTACAAAGAGCTCCCAAGTAACTAAATTGATATCAATGCCCAGCTTCTTCAACTCCTGCTCCCACCACAAGGAACCAAATCCTCTCAAATGCACAACCATCCATCTTACCTTCACGTTACTCAAGTAACAATGTAAGACAAAGCATCGGTTAATGTTCAGTAGTAAAGCTTCTGCCGCTATACCCTATTTCGTACCATAGAATAACATCCTCTTTCATCTTGGAAAGATCCTTGAGCTAAGCTCTTGCCACTGGATATTCCTCGACAGGAAGGTTAATACCTTGCACCAGAGGTACTCGCACATTTGCACCCCCACCAGGAATTTGTTTATTAGTCTCAATATTATCGAGACGTTCCAGTATCCATTGAAGTACCATAGCTTGATCTGCCTGATTCTCTAGATTGTTTCCAATCCCAACATTTCCTTGGTGCCTAGGACCTCTACCATGACCCCTGCCTCTACCTCTGCCTCTGCCAGCAAGGTTATCTTCAGGAACACTGCGACCTCGAGTTCCTCTAGTGACAAGAGGCATGGTAACAACCTAAAACAATTAACTATTAATAACGCAACGAAGACAAGAAAAACCCTAAAACCCAAGAGTCCTAGTTAATCTAAAATTGGGTTCTGATACCAAATGTAACACACCACAACAAAACAAAAAAAAAAAAACTAAGCTACGAACAAACATAAAGAACCTAAAAAAATATTATATATATATATATATATATAATCATCAAATTACAAGATCCAGTACAAAGATTGAATCATTTTCAGAAATATAAATCACTGTATAAAAGAATATATTATCACAATATATTTCCATAACAATATCCATTAATTAAGAGTTTAGTACAATATTGGTGAATAGTATCATTCAAAGACGCTTAGGTCCAACAAATGAAAATTTACAAGTATCCAATTCAGTTTCATGAAGTAACTTCAACAGTCTTCCTTCAAACTAGATATTCAACTTGAACACCTAAAAATAACAAAAAAACATACAACACAACATACACAGAGGGCTCAGTACACACTGAGTTAAAAGCGTAGTTCACCTGCATACATGTTATTCATTAACTGTATTCTACATCATAACTTGTGAAGAAATTTTTATACTATTATAGAGTTTTTTGTTCAAATCAAATTTTCCTTTAAAACATTTAACAAAATGTCACATCTAGAACCATTATCAATAATTTACTAAGTTATTGTTTTCAATAATAATTCAACTAAACTATCGATCTTGACATATTTCAAAAATATAATGAGATAACTCTCAAATTGCTTATTATTATCATAAAAAAAAATTTTTGTCATAAGAGATTCAAATTAACTATGTTCCCACTGTAAATCGACTATGTTTCATGAGGAAATTCCATACATTTCGTTACCCTTGAATTGTTATGCAAGTTAACATGACAATTTTAACATTGCTATGGTTTCACGCAAACCATTTGACAAAATGTCTCTGCCCTTAATAGCAGACACACACACATAAATACATTTTCAAGTCCGAGGCCATGCCTCTCAAAAATTTATTATGAATTACCATGCAAATTGGAGGTATAGATTCTCACGAGCTCATACCAATGAAAGTATAAATCTACTCGCTGTTACACAATAGCCGACATGCCAAATGCCACAACCTTATGTTTCTCCCAAATCTCAACTTGGTGAGAAACATATGTTTGGGCATAGCTTTGTAAACATAAGCAAAACAACTTCCAAACATAACCCTCCTCAACTTCCACATACAAAGGTGAGTACATGCAAAACTTTATAAAGCACGAAATGAACATACTCATCTTTGCATGTAAATTTTCACAATATACAAATCTGATATTCCTTTACATTTTGCAAATGAAAGTTACATGGCACTCACAGATAGAGTGAAAGAGTAGGGTAAGAAATTTCCCCCTACCTGAACAACTAAAGATGGAAGATTTTTCCTCAAACCAACTTGATGCCAAAACCCCAAAAACCAAATCCAACACCGGTGAGCAAAAATCCACGATGTTGACTCACACCATTCACAAAAGACTTCACAATAGAGTGAAACTGAAACTCCATAAACTACAATAGCCAAAGTCTAAGAAATAACTCCATCAAATTAAACTAGATATACACATTAACCCTCCAACCAATTCCCATAAGAATGCCGATATCTTAGCACAAAACTACAGATGTAAATCAATCAAAGCAATGTGGCTCAAAAACTGGCCTGAATCAGTAAAACTCGACTCATAACAAGGTATGGCCGACTGAAACTTCAGTGCCATAAATTCGGCAATCCAAGTCCACTGCCATGAAAATGGCTCAAACAATAACAATGTTACCCTCCTTCATAGCAACCGATACCCATTTAGGGTTATTTCATTGCTATTTGCATATGAGTTGATTTAATTATTATTTTTAAAGAAAACAAATACAAATGTATGCCAAGCTCCACTAAGGTATTAAACCTTAGTCATAAGAAAACACACACACACACACACACACACACACACACACACACACATATATATATATATATATATATATATATATATATATATATATATATATATATATATGCAATCATGGTTCCCTCAATTTCCAATCCAATAAAAGTCAAGACACGAAATAATCTTAAGGGTTAACATGGTCTAAACATTAAATCCTTGTAGTTACATGTATGAAAGTACAATGAAGGATTCTGATTAAATACAATATATAATCATTAATGAATGTCTGCAACATTACATCAACATACAACATGAAACAGAATGTAGTAAACAAAGGAGTCAAAAAACATAATCAATAATCTATCAATTAGAAACCAATAATATGCCACATTCAATATATATAAAATCCTAAATCATATTTATTTCTAAAACATAGTTTATCACCAAAAACACGTTCAACATCAGTCTCATTATTCAACAACAATATTATAACCAAGTTCTACAGAAATTCAATCATAACATCAGAAAGAAATCCTAAAATAGCAAATTCCTAAAGAGCAGAAAAACTCAGAGTAGTGGTCAGGCATGACAGGCACCACCATGTGCAGGTGTGCTACTACATAGTTGTGCAGTATGAAATATATGAAAAATTCTTTTCGTCACTCGAGTCTACTTGCATGCTAGGTTAGGTGTGTCAAAGTGTACCTATTTAAATTTTGCACTTCTAAACTTACCTCCTCTGATAATTTGATTTTTGCTTGTAAGGTTTCTCCACCAGGACTTGGGACATGAGCTTAGGAGTAGGAAAGACCTCAAAATGACTTGGGACCTTGGACTAGGGCCTTAGAAAAGTCAAAAAATAAAGTAGGGGGTCCCCATTCCTACTAAGGAATGGGGCGTGCATTGTGGAACCACAAAAAATAGCCCTGACAAAAGGAAGAAATGACAAAGGCATTTCTTCATCAGAAAATATTCTTTCAATGTGTGTCAAACACCAACTAAGTTTTGAACATTCCAAACAAATTTTGAATGACTTCATAGTCAAAACTTCAAGATCTAAAACCTCCAAGCTTAGCGTGTGCTTCGTATATTCATTTCCTTTGAAATCTAAGGATGCCATCAATCAAAATCCACTGACAACTCAGAAACAATCTTCCACCTCTCCTAACACATTCATTGAGAATCTTTGTGAAGGTCATTTATCAATCATTTGCTTGACTAGATCAAAGAATTAGTTTCAGGGCTCTTAGCAGGATGTCACTTTTCTTTTAAATTTTTTGGAAAAGTTTGAATAATCACTCCATGTAGTTCCTAATGTCACTATTTGATGAAGCAATGTTTAGGTACCAAATACTACATTTTGAAATTGTATCCTCTTACCATTTCAGATCTTTAGAATCCTTCAGTCTTAACAACATTTTTCTTTATATTTTCTTTTCTTTTCTCTTTTTAAATTTTTTTTTTTTTCTTCTATATCGTAACTATGCTTAGACTATGTAGCCAATACATTGGTGTCATTTCTTGGATTCAATCCTTTGAGAACATCCCTTTCATTCCTATTTTAGAACTCTTCAAAAACTCTCATGCCAAATAATGATCTTAGCAATCCTTCGAGAGGACCCCTTCTATTTGAACCAATTGGGGTTTGAATCATCCCTTGTTGCTTTCAACCTTTGTTTGACAAAACCTAAGACAATCAATTTTTAAGTTCACAAAGTGTTGAGGACTTGTTGCTCTAGAATCCTAAATTCAAGGCTAAGAGTCCTTCGATTATTGCAAGTAACATCTGCTCCCCAGATGGTATAAGACACACCATCATCCAAATTTTTTGAAAAAGAAATACCTCCTTCTGAAATCAGAACCAAAAGAGTAGTTAGTAAGATATCTCAAGATAAAATCCCAAGTGCACCTTACCCCCTTGGATTGAAACAACTTTAAAAGAAAACAAACAATTGAAAGCAAACACACTTGTAGAAATAAAAGCTAACTATTTTTTTTTTGTAATTTTTGTGTCTCTTAAACTTCAAAATAATGTTTCACAAATTTCTCATTGACTGGAAATGAAACTAATTCCCCCTATAAGGAATTGAGCTTAAAAGTATTTTTTCTAAGAATTTTCTCTATTTGGTAAGGACCGATCCACAAGCATTGAAACTTGGTATGGCTGCCTGGCTTTTCTTTTGCCTTATCCTAAAGTAGAACAAGGTCATAAATTCTGAAGCACTTTGTTGTGGCCCTCTTGTCAAACCATTTTTTTATGATAGCTTGATGTTTAGCCATGTGCTCCAATGCAACTGTCCATTTCTCATCCATTTAAAAAAGATTCATCAATCTAATTTGTACTTTGTCAGAATCTTTAGCGTATCTACTCATGAATTTCAAAATAGGAATCCTAAGGTTGAGTGGGAATATTGGTTCTTGTCTATAGACAAGAAAACATGGAGAAGTCCCCAAAGCATTATTGACCCTAACTTGATCTGTCCATAAAGCATATTTGAGTTGTGTATGCCAATCTTTAGGGTTCTCCTTTAACAAATGTCTTATTACTGTGATTGAGTTTTTATTCATAGATTCCACAATGCCATTCCCTTGTGGATATTAGTTTGAGGAGAACTTGATAATAACCTAATTTTCAAATGCCCATTGCATCAAGAATATTGATGCAAATGCTGATCCATTATCGCACACCAAGGTGAATGGCATCTCAAATTTAGTGACAATGTGTTCCTCTAAGATGTCCATTACTACCTTAGAAGTACAATTTCTAAAAGTTTCTTCTTCTTTCCATCTCATACAATAATCAATGGCTGTAAGAATGTAGGTGTGTCCAATAGATAATGGTGGATTGCCTGGACCAATAAAATCTAGCCCCCACTTTGGGAAGGGTCATACCTTGTATACAGGTTGTAACAACATTTCCAGGTGTCTTTCTCTATTAGCACTAGTTTGCCAAACACGACAAGAATGCATGTGTTTAAAAGTGTCCTTCAATATCATGGGCCAAAAGTAACTTGATCTTAAAATCATATGAGTAGTCTCTTTTGCTGAACCATGCCCTATATCATACTTATCTTGAAATTGTTCTAGGACTTCCTTCACTTCTTCACATCCTAAGCATTTTAAGTAGATCACTTCATATTTCCTTTTGTACAACTTGTTGTCTTGCAACATATAGGACTCACAGTTCATTTTAAGTCCTTTGCATTATTAACTATTCATCCAATTGGGGCACTAATTTTTTAAGAGATAGTAAACAATATCTTGGTACCAAACATCCGTTACTACACCTTGATCAATGTCAACTTGAGACACTATCGTTTTCTTTTGATCTTCTGCATATATTTCTTTCTCAAACTTAAATTTATTTTCATCACCAATCTAGTTATCAACTATCATTCTCGATAATCCTTGACCCCTGACTAATCTCATGGGTTGGATCTCTAGATCAAATTCTTGCAATATTGCCATCCATTTACCTCATCTTTCACCAAGTTCATTTTGCATCAACAATGTCTTGACTTTTGGATTAGGTATGATAGCATACACCTTACTCCTTAGTATGTAATGGTAGAACTTATTTACCAATTTAACCAAGGTAAAAGATTGTTTATCGAGGTTAGAATAATTCAACTCAACATTTCTTAGAGGGTAGCTCATAAAAGCAATAGGTCTTTCATCTTCCTTCTCCTTTTTATGGGTTAAGATCCCTATGCATGAATGTTATGAAGCAAAGGAATATATCCTAAAGGAAAGGTAGCAATCAGGACTTACCAATACTGGAGCCATGGAAATGAATACCTTGATATCCTCGAATGATTTCTTTACCTTAGGAACCCATTACATTTTAGGCACCTTTTTGAGTAAAACATTAAGGGGACACACTATCTAAGAAAATCCACTTATGAATTTTTGCACAAAATTAATCTTCCCAAATAAAAACTTGATTTCCTTTTGACTATTGGGGGGTGATAATTTCAGAATGGTTTCAACTCTATCAGGATCAATGGAGATATCTACTTTAGAAATGACATGACCTAGGAGTTTTCCCTTAGTGATCCAAAATGAACACTTTTTGGGATTGAGAGATATGCCATATTTATGACACCTATTGAACACATATCTCAGATTGGCAATGTGAGTAGTTTGATCCTTCAAAAAGACAGTCGAGTCATCCATATAGATAACTATACATTTATTAATCAATCCCTTAAAAACTTCATCCATGGCACGCCGAAATGTAGCCCCTACATTAATCAATCCAAATGGCATTCTAATGTAGGTGAAGGTTCCCCATTTGGTAAAAAAGGAAACCTTTAGTCTATCTTCTTCTTCTACCATTACTTGATTATTGCCTAAATATCCATCCAAGAAAGACATCATTTTTGAACCATTCACAATTTGTAAGACTTCCTCTAGCAAGGGCAATGGGTAATTGTCCTTCTGAGCTGCCAAATTCAAATTGAAAAAATGTACACAAAGTTGAATCACTTTGGTCTTCTTTCATATAGGAACTAAATTAGCCACCCATGTAGAATGACACATAGGTAAAATAATGTTTGCATCCAGCAACTTCTTGACTTCCTTAATTATTAGAGGCACAATGATGGGGTTAATGGGTCTTTGCCTTTGTTGAAAAGGTTTGGTGTCAGGTTTGAGTGGAATATCATGCATAATAATCTAAGGATCATATGTATTTATCTCTTCATAGCTCTAGGTGATGAAATCCTTATATTCCATGAGCAATTTGAGCATGTCTTCCCTTTCTTGTAAACTACATACTTTCCCAATCCTTACCATCTTGGGATCATCTTCGGTTCCTAAATTGTATGAATCACATTCCTCAATTCCTTTATCTTTAGTGGTAATTTTATTAAATGCTGATTCATCATGATAAAAAATTGCTCCAACTCAAACATCCCCTTAGGAATAGTATTGGTTTCCAAACTCAAGATTCCATCTTCATCTTGAGTTGCAATATCCTTAGGTGCATCATCCAGGGTGTCATCTATTTCTTGTCCCTTAAAGTGGCTACTGCACATAATAAATTCTAGAATATATTTATCATCCTATAAAACATGGAAGTTTGTGATATTGTCAGGGATAGATAGAGTAGCAACCAATTTGACTGAGAATCATTTTAACTTTGTTCCTTCAACTGGTTGCAATGCACTTACTGAAATAGCAAGGGCATCTATTACCATGTTTTTCCTTCTTGGAATAGACTTTATGCTCAAAGCTTTGAAATCATCTAATAGATCCCATGCCCTTTTCCTATAAGCAAGTAACTTCTTATCATTATAGGAATATAGTGATTTTACTTGTCGAATAACCAATTGAGAATCTCCTTTGACTATGAGAGTTGTAACTCGTTTCTTGAGTGCATAAACAAGTCCTTGAATCAATGCTTCATATTCTATGACATTGTTAGTGCATCTAAATTGCAATCAATATGCTGCATAGAAAGACTTACCTTTTGGATTGATTAACTTAATACTTACACTGGCTCCTAAATTGCATTTGGAACCATTGAAGTAACACATCCAAATTGGGCTTTCCTTGGTTTTTCTAACCTTATGCTTATTTATCCTCAACTTTTATTTTACCTAAGTATGGAAGGATTGTCTCTTGGGTACCCACTATAATCTGTCATAGGGTGGGCTTACTAATTTTCCATCATCATTCTTCAAAATTGGGAGTGTATGTCTTTCTTGTTTATCTTGAGTTTCACCTTTCAATTCTTTGATTTCATCCACTTTGTGTTTAGTATCGACTACTACCAAAGTCCATCCATGGCCTTTTACATAACATCTTCTTCTTTGTACTTTGATCATTCTGGGTGGAGGAGAAGACAAGCCTCCACCATCTGAAAAAGTATCGCTATATGATACATTCAAATCTTTAGTTTCCTCTTCAATCTCTTCAACAACATTGGATGTGTTTGTAAGACATTGGTTTTTTGAAAGTTCATTTTGTGGATAATTTACTTTCTTTACTCCAACCATTTGCATTAACACCTTAGCAACTACTTGTTGGCATGATGAAAATTTAAACTTTGAATAGCTAACTTTATGTAATCAGAAAAATCCTGGAAGGAGGAGGATATCGGGGTCAACTTCTTCTCCTAGATATTGTAAATTAGCCATCATATGATCTATGAATTGTGTTACAACCTCATTTTTTGGGGTTGAAATTATGGGGTCCATATCTTGATCATCTAGTTTTTTGGTTGAAGTTGTATAAAAAACCATCACCTTGTAGGAGCCTAAATCTATTTGTAAGAAGGCTACCTCATTAGGAGCATTGTATTCTATGACCATCTTTTTTAACTTTGGCTCTGCATCCATTTTTATTTGATTGTTCATAATTTTCCATGGTAACCAAAGTTGGGTGAAGTCCATGGAAAACCATCCCCTTAGACACTTCATCCATTCTCTACTGAGGAGTAATCTATATGTCTTTGGGATATCAACCACATGTATATCAATGCTATCTTGAATTCATGGGTCGACTGTTAACTGTATCCGCACATCCTTTAATACACCTATGACTTTCACCTCTATTTTGTCCAACTGTATCACTATTTAGTTGGTAGGTTGAGGGTTTACTCCTAACTTTTGCACTATGGACAATGGCATGACATTGCATGAAGCTCCTAAATCAATAAGGAAATTGTGAAGATTCTTCCCATAAATATTGATGCTAAGAAAAATGAGGGCACCTCTACCTTGTCTTTAAACATAGTGGGCAATGCTTCAACAATATTGACTTGTTGCGATACCATCTTTTGAGGGGTAGTATTCATGTTGTGGGAGGTTTTTTTATGATCCAAAGTCTTCATGAGGGCTTCTCATTGTTGTGGATAGTTTTGCAACATGTCAAACATGGACATATTGGCCTTTGTTCGCTTCAAGTCCTCCACCATACTATTATTTTGTTGTCCTCCATATGGTGCTTTAGTTGGTGTTGGATTTTTGCTTTCCCTTGGATTGAGAGGAGTTGGTTGTAGTGCTAGGGGAATTTCATCTTTCAATGGTTCTTTTCTACTTCTCAAGTTGTGTGTACTCCGATTGTCATTGTGAAAAGAAAACATCTCTTCATGCGGAAGGTCAAGTTCATGGCTAAATGGAAATGAGAATTCTTCATTGGCTAACTGCTCTATCTATGTGCTTTGTACAAAATCATAGGATACTAATACCATAGCATTAAATTTTTGAGGAGGAACATTGCTATTTACCTGCAAATTTTGAGTCATTTCTTGATTTTCCTCATATTATGAACCATTGTTGTTAGGTGCATTTTGACCATCATCATATTGATTGATATCTATGTAATGAATGTGATTGTTGTTATTGTCTATAGGAATGCTTCCATTATTTAAATGAGTATTCCATTGTTAGTTCTATCTTTGGAAGCCATTATTGTGATTAGGAGGATTGAAGTTGTTTCCTCCATTATTGTTTACCATATTATTGTTACCATTTTTATTGTTCCCATTGATGTTCATGTTATAATTTTGACCATAATTATTGTTGTAGGGGCCAACATTGTTCCTCTGATTTTTTTTATTCTATCCCTATGACAACCTTAGATGAGTCAGCTTGTTGTTCATTTGTGACATAGTCTTTTTCATCTGATATAATTGAAAAATAAAGCTATTTTTTGCTTTAGTGGGTACTATTGCCTTTTGCTCAAAGAAGGCAGCCTTCAGAGGTTCATACCCTAGATATATTAGAGCATGATTCTATGGAACAAGTGCCTATTGTAATGGAACTAGATTCATATGTATGAATTGACTAGGCATGGTGGGTACTCTGACAGGGTATGTTGACATTGTCGTAATGGCTTGCTTAGTAAAAAATATTGCTTCTGCGAAGATCTTTTCCAATGTATTGATATTTACTATAGGAAACCTTCTCAAAAAGATGGTAGTAAGAGGGTCCATAGCATTTAGACAAATTTGAATAGCTACTTCAACTAGTATAGTATATGGTGTTTCCAATCTATGATACACCATATGAAAGTGATGATTGAAGTGTGAAACTGTCTTAGCTGGATCCCTTTTGAATGATATGAATTGTTGATGTATCATTGCTGGGTTGACAAAAATTTTAAATTTTTCTAAGAGCAATTTTTTGAAGTTATCCCAATCTCCAATACATCTAGGTGGTAGATTGACATACCAATTGTAGGAAACTTCCCCCAAAGAGTATGGGAATAAATGAAGGACCACATCCTCATTAGAAATTTTTTTTTGGTTGGAAATTTATTTGAATACTTTAATGTGATCTTCAATAGTTTGTGTTTCTCCATAAATGAACCTTGGGAAAAACTTCTTGGGATTCTTAGGGAGGTCATGGAGTGCAACCCTCAAATTGATTGGTGAGTCTACAATGTTTGTGAAGAAGGCCATTAGAGGATTTGGTGAACCTAAAGGTGGTTGTTGAGGTGGAACTATTGGAATATGTGGTGGTCCACTAGTTGGTTGTAGTGGAGGTGGAGTTGAAGAAGATGATGAATGTTTGAATTGAAGTGGTTGAATTCAAGGTATTCCTTTATCATTTCATGATTTGTGGAAGTGGGTAAGCTCAAGAAACTCATGTGTACTAGATGAAGATCTTAACGCTTGCTAAAATGGAGATTCTGGATCAAAACCCTCCAATTTGCATCAATTCTAGAAAAAGTGCACCTCTACAAAAGTACACTTTCTCACAAAGTGAAATGCACCACAAAATTTTGTGCACTTGTGGACCTGCGCACCTACAACCCTACACAGCAGTGCACTTGAATTTCTTAAAAAGTCAAAAAAAAAATTGAACTTGCAAAAAGCACAAAATTTTGAAACTTTGGAAAATTTTTCTTTTATTTTGAAAATCAAAATATCACCCTCCTTGTGCCACTTTTGTTGAGCTATCATTTTGCACGATGCTTAACAATAGGAATCCTTTCAAACTCCTCTCTTGAAAAGTAAATCTGGGGGATCAACTCCAATGCTCTAGGCAATCTTAAGACCTATTAGAATTCACTTAGTTGAAGATAAATGTGTTTGTTCATGACAAGGCCTTTGCTGGTTTGAACCAATTTTGTATCAAATGATCAATCTTCTTGCTACTTCAAAAAAAAACAAGCAAAAAAAAAACATTGTTTTTGTATTTTTATGTCTTTTATGAATGCAATCTAACAATGCAACTAATATGAATTCCTAATTTAACAAGTGGTCAGTAAAGAAAATAACAAAAAATTGAAGCAAATAACATGAAAGTAAAAAGCCTAATGGACATAAGCTACAAAAACAACATGTCTACAAGTTAAGCTTTCAAAGAAATTGGTTGGTAACCAATGAAAACAAGAGCAACACTTCCTTGATTCCACTAATGCAATCATCGATGGGAAACTTTAATAATCATATGGTATTTCACTCTTCATCAAATCACAAGGCCATAGAAAGTGTGCTCATATGAGACAAGGAGTTATACAGACACAATTCAATGATTTCTTCTCGAGCTAGATACATCAGCACAATTCATTAAATTGTAGAAAAAACTAGAACTAAAAGAGATCACACAACCAGAAACAAAGAAATAAAATTTTTGTTCAATCACAATTCCATGAACATAGATTCACAAAAAAATGACACATTTAGGCAAGAATCACTACACTCGAAATGCGAGCACCAAAAGAATTATTTTATTGCAAAATAATGACAACCTCAATTACATATTATAATGGAGTATTTATAAGAAATTGTCTCCTCAATTTGTGTTGAGAGTGAGAGATATCTTCATGCAATAATATGCTTTTTAAATTAATAAACAAACTAATTATATACAAACTAAGAATCTTACTAGTGCTTAGTACGACTTCATCCATTTTATATTTATTAATTAGATGCATGAGCCTTTACATGTCATATGAAAAACAAATTATGAGAGAAAAAGAATAAGAAAGCCTTTAGTCAAAGTAGAAGTGTCTAGAATTGTCAAAAATAGAAGTTGATCCTTCACTGGGCATCTATTAGAGTTAAACTGCCATCAGAATGCATTTCTAATGCATGGAAAACTCTATTTTTGAAACTAGTAGTTAATTGTTGACATACCTCTAGAAAAGCACACCAGCTCACCTGTGAACCTGCACACCTACACACCTGCATACCTGTGCACCTGCGCACCTCAAAAGGTCCAAAATCTCAAAATTTTATTATCAAAACCAAAATTTTAGCTTCTGGGTTTTGTTGCCCTTCATACTAGAGCTATGTCTAGATGTTTTCCCTTGAATTTCTCAATAATCTTAGTAATATTTGTCACATCTAGTAAATCTAAAGCATCATATTTATCTTTGAAGTTTTTTCTATAGTTTTCTACTTCAATATGGGTATCAACAAAATCCCTGAGTTTTATCTTCAACACTAGCAAGGCTTCTTCTATTCTGAAGGCCTTCTAAATATCATCATCATTGAAAGCTTCTTTAAAAATATTTTGGAACTTCTCTACCACTACCTCTATGGGAATTAAATTCCCCCAATTATCATCCTCAAAAATATCTAGACACACATCGCTATAATGCTTCTTTACCTCCAAAATTTTCTCTCAGGCTTGGTCCTTGAGCTGATGGATCTCCACATGTAATGTTTCCATTAAATTATTACTATCTACAATCTTCTCAATCCAATCATCAATTAAATCTAACTCTTCAACTATATATACATCTACCAAAACCCTGCACCTTTGCCCTTTTATAGCCTACAATAGCTATAAATCTTTACTCCATGCACATACTTCATCCATGATACATAAATATTTCTTGAAAATTGCTACCATTTTGTCTACATTTTCCTACATAGCATGTAGCAGCTTAAGATTTCCTTGGATGATTAGGACACTATTTTCCTCAAAACTGTCCTACCATTGCTGACAAGCTTTCAAAAATGGATCCAAATGTACACCTCCCCCTTCTCTAAGTGCAATGTTAAGTGTCTCCTTGGGGTGTTCTAGATCCAAGGGACGAACAACTTCAGCTAAATATCCTCTTAGGATTTCATTTTGCCTACAAAGTGTTCTGAGTTTTGCCCCTTTTTCCTCTAAGGTTTTGAAAACCTCCTTTATTCCCATGGTAACTATCAACTTGGTAGTATCCAATGTGGGTTTCTCGAGCATAACCTCTCTGATCTGATAGTCTTGTGGGCCTAAGTTTTCTAAATCTATATTAGGAGGAGGGACAACCACTTGTGCAAATAAATCTTGATCTTGAGTACTGTTGATGAATGCCAAGTCTCTTGCCTCCTATGATGGGGACTTGGGTTTGCTTAGAACCTCAACCAACTCGATCATATACTCTTCATTGAAATTGAACTATGGCTTCTTATTTCTCATTATTTCCTTCCTCAACCACCTTGGAATGCATTCTACTGAAGGTCCACCTCTTGACAATGAAGGAGTTTGTTATGCCACTGCTTTCCCCTTATCACTCCTTTCTGGTGTTCTTTCCCTCTGCGAGGGCTCTCCTTTTGTGGTTTCTATCTTAGTGGAGCCCAAATTGTGTATCTTAGTGCCTTGGGAGGTTTGCTACTAATATTCAACCATTTGTAGCTCTTTAAACACTTCATCAGTCACAATTTGTTGTGGCTCTTCCTCCTATGATGAATCCTTTTCTACATATTCTTATTCAACATTTGGAGGTGGAGGAGTAGTAGAGCCTTTGTGTACAACTGTGATTAGGACAAGGGGTGGGGGAGTAAGATCAGGACCCTATGATTTTGGTGGCATTAGCATCCAGTCTTCCTATTGGGGCTCACTTTTTAATGTATCCCTAATCTTATCCCCAATCAACTTCATTTCCACAGACATAAAGTCAAAATCTAACATTTTGAATACATTATCACCCTCTTCACCCTGCTCATCAGCCCATCATTCTACTTCATCCTCTAAAGTAGTTATTTCTAGAGGTTCTTCTTGAGCTAATGGTGGTGTCAAAGTGGAACTTCTCCTCCTTTCCTGCTCTATGGCTTTTTCTAGCCATGTCCTTCTCTGTAATGGCACATCCTCCTCCTTATCTTCCTCTTCTTTTTCTCCCTCTTTAGGAATGTGTTTTGAGAGAGATGGGAAAGGAATCATTCTTCTAATTACCCTTTTCCTTTTCTTAATGGGGGTCTTAATCTTTCTTCATTTCTTAGAGGCTAAAGGGGATGCTTGTTCTACTTGTTCTACTTACGAAGGAGGAGAGACTACTAAGGTTCCAACCTCTACTTTTGTTTGGCTAGGTGCAACTGGTAGTAATAGTGGGTCTTCCTATTGTATCCCAGTATCCTCCAGCCCTTGCACATTTTCTTATTGTTGTTGAGGTGCTAGGATTCCACCCTCCTGTGGTTTGACTCTTTGAGGAGAACTCCTCTTTCTTTTTCCCTTTCCTTTATTCTCTAAAGGGTGATAATATCCAACTAGTCTATCTAGTTGGTATACTATTTTGGGCCTTATTGGCAACTGGGCTGCAAAGGTAGGAATAGTGACCTTCTTCCCTTAACCTTTTCCTGGGTGAGCCTATGCATGGAACGCCACTATGCTAGGTATTGGATCAAGTTTAAATGGTTTCCTAATCCAATTTTGCATCATCTTGACAACATGCCTTGCCAAATGATTAATATCATCATTTTCTTCCTTGTCAACTTCTACATTCATAATGGGCTATTCCCCAATTTTATCCTTGTGGAATAAAGGGTCAAGTATCTCCCCGGAATCTTGCTATAGTATCTCCAATGGAATCTTTATATTCAAAGCCATTTCTACTAAATACAAAGTCATCCTACAATAATCCCTAATATGAACATTGTAGTCATTTGTCACGTTCATCTAATTATCCTTAATTGCTTCTTCATGCTGGAATCCCTACCTGCTAGACTTTGGACCTTCCCGATAATATCAAAATAGGGCCTCAAGGAATTGTACTCTTCTATGGGATATTGATCCCATTCCCATTCAAAAGAAGGAATATTGTACTTCCTCTTAACTTGATATGGTCCTATGACTAGGGGCCATGTCCAACATGGTCTCCACTATTTCCTGACTCTGTCATATGTGGACTCAATCTATTGCACAATCTCCAAAAGAACAAGCTTATCACTAGGATATCTTGGGAGCTTCTTTGGATTAGTAGTGGCACCATCTACCCTTAGATACATGAATGTTCTAAATTTAATGTAATAGGCACCAAGCGCTATTACCTATGGCATTACCTCATCTGATAACCTCTTCACATGATCTCCTTCAATGAATCTGATTATAGTGAAAATGAAGGCATCATTGACAATTCATTATTGCTTGCTCTATCCTGAGAGCTTCTTCTTCACAAATTGTGGATAAACAATATACAACCAAGCATTGGGATCTTGCATATTGCCTCTCTTTTATAGCCCTGTGTAGTCTATTTCCCTTGTAGCTAATAAATACACTAGGTAGGATGTCATGTAGAACTTCTTTTTGTATTTTACTACTCTCAACTACTCACATAGATATTTTCTCAAAGTTGTGGCCCAATCAAGTGGTATCCTTGCCATTTTGATAGTCTCAATGAAATGCACCATGAAGACATTTAGGTGCCCAACTATTGGTAGAACCATCACCCTACTTAGAAGTATGATTGAGTATCTGATATCATCCTTCATATATCCTCTTGTAATATCCACCTTGCTGGTTACCTTCCCTAGAGGAGTCTTCTCTATTAAATAAGAGGATTGGATGATTTTAGAAGCCTCTTTCAGATGTTCTCTATACCACATCTCTACTACCTCATAGGTTAGCATGATGAACTGATCCACCCTAGGGAGATGAAATACTCTTTCAATGTTGTTACTTTGGAGGTCAAGAACAACTTCTCCAGTCACACCTTTTACCACTCTTTTCTCCAAAACAAAGTGTTGTGCAAGTACCATTATGAGTTTTGAGAATTGTACTTAGATTAGACGTGATGCTACACTTACTAGTCTTGATTGAATTAATGCTGAAACCAAAACTGACCTCTTAGTGGGTGTGTTGCAAATCCTTAAAAACTCCACCAAATCAGTGTGTCCCAAATTTGTGTCCTTAATTTCTACGTAATCATCTTGTAATCTTGATTTTGATGGCATGCCTTGGAACTTGAACACAATAGATTTTGGCAACCTTTTCTCACCTAATGAAGATGCCATTATAGCTGCATGACAAAATAAAAATTTCAATTAGTTCAAAATCAAGAATGACAAGATTACGATAATGCTTAGTCTCATCAGTTGTTGTAGAGTTTAATGTAGAGATGTTGGTTGCTGAAACCTTTTGCATTGACGCCAATGGGGGAGAATATTGCATGAAAAAAAATACATGGAATAATAGTTGGGAGAATGATTGATGAAGAGGATTTGAAAAGATGAACAGTCTTTTGTTGGTATTCTTGGAACTAGATGGTTTTCATCTATGTTTAATGCCAAAGGGGGGGATTGTTAGAAATTGGTTGGAAGCATGAATGCTGATGATATTCTTATGGGGGAGTATTTTAGATATGTTACTATGATGATATGTTACATTCATGATTAAGCTTTTTATTGATGTCAACATAATAGTTTTTTGTGGTATTCAACACAAGAATAGGAGAAAGATCAAGTTGGTATGAACAATTAGTTAAGTATTCTAACTACCTAAGGTTATGGAAGATACTTTTAAGTATCTAGTATATGTAGTTAATTTCAGAAGAAGAAAGGATAAGTCTAGAAGAAGTTATGTAAGTTTTGGTGATGTCTGTTTTGAGATAGAGTTTACAGAGGCATGTTCTAGTAAACCTGTTATATCTCTTAGCAGATTGAGTATTCTGAGAATCAAAGTTGAGGACATGAAGAAGACATGGCTAAGCTTTCTCATCATAATATTGCATGTACAAAAAATTATTCAAGTTGCAAGGTGAAAGATTAATGTTAATGCTAAGTGTAACATGTTCTTAATGTGGTCTTATAATAATTTATTGAGAAGGTCTAACAACCAACTCAGGGAATTATTTTATGGACTCAATATAAGGGAAGGATATTTTCCTTTATCATAAGTGTGGATTTGAATTATTTTGAGAAGTAGTAGTAAGAGCCAAATGTGAAGTTGAGAAGAGCAGTGAAAAAGTGAAGGAAACTTCATTGCTGATGTTTTGTTGAGTGATTCAAGGTTTGGTATTTGGATCTGAGGTTCATGATTAGGTCTACAAGGTCTAATAGTATTTGATTCAGTTGAAAGAATATAGGAAAGAGGAATATAACAATAAATTACTTGTTTGAGTAGTGAGCTCTTCTTGTAGTTTAAATTACATGTTTGGGCAATGGGCTCATGTTGCATACATTGTACCTCAACTCCTAACAGGGTTGGCACAACTCCTAATAGGGTTGGAATTTCCTTACATAATTTCAAAGTCTCCTAATAGGGACTCTATCTACTAAATGTTATAATAGACTCCTAACAAGGTCAATCCTCTAACAAGGAATATTTATATTAGTACATCATCTTGTGGGCATCATTCCCACAAGGGTTTTCCCTCTGATCAAGGGTTTCCCTAGTCAACATATCAAATATAATTGTTTGTGTATTTTATTATGGTTTTTGTTTACTTTGGTTGAATGATTAAGTTTTTTTAATGAAGATAAATCTTTTAATTGTTAGATAATTGATTCACCACCCTCCCACCCCCCCCCCCCCCCCCCCCCCCCCAAGTTATCTTGGTGGACTATTATTTTTAGCAAAAAATGGAAGAGCTCAATAAGATGTGTATATGAAATGAGATCTTCACCCTAACACTCAAGACATATGAGAAATAGGGGCTTTTAAGCATAAACTTTACTATAACCTAAGTAGGATTAAAACATGATAATGTCAAACCCAAACTATACTAAGGAAGTATGTAAATAAATATTGTCATGCTATATTAATTACCCTTAGATTTATATGAAGATAAATTGATTAGATTGAAATATTTTCTAGATTGATTAACTTGGTTGGGATTCATTGATTTAAATGCAAGAAACACAAGTGCAACCCTAATTATGCAAGAAATTAGATCTAAAACATAAATGGAAAAGAAAATAATGCAACTTACCTTAAGAATATGAAGAGGAATAAATTTTTAAGGTCCAAAAATAGTATTCTAGAAAAACCAATGATAAATCAAATACCAATTTTGGAAAAAGAAAGTCAAGAGGAACGAATCCCAAAAAGTGATGTCCTAGGAAGTTGTCAAATCATGTTGATGTATATGTCACAATTGTGGATATAGGTTATTTTGGAGGTAGATGTCACCTATGGTCAATGTACACATGTGCCTAAAACTTTTATAGATTCCTTTTTTTTTTTTGAAAAAGAGTACTCATATCCATATCTAAAAATTTGATCTTGAACATACATACAAGGGGGAAATGGTTTTGTTTATTGGGTAAGAGATTGCCTTGGTCAAGCCCTAGGAGAGGAATTAACCTTAAAAAATAATTATATAAAAAAGTGTTAGAGTAATTATTTGTTATGCTTATTAATTAGATTTTCTTGATTTAGTTAATTAAGTTGTTTATTACTCCAATTACTCATGCTTACTCTTAGGTGCATATAATTAATATTTTATATTAATTATAATGTGCAAACCTATTTTTCTTTCCCTTTAGGTTTTTGTTCACCTTTAAGGTTGAACTTTTGTACTTTTTGTTTTCATAACTTGGAATACAGTTTTGCTCTCATACCATTGAGATTTTCCAAGCTTTGCTTTTCCCTTTTCAGGTTTTTCTTCAATAATGGCTATTTTCATGCATGTGTTCTTGGCAATCTATGAAGTTGGTTTTCACAACTGGTACATGGTATTAGAGTGTCCCTGCTGCTTCCTAGTTTGAAGATTCTTGAGGCCATGATTCAGAGACAGAAACCCCAACATTTTTGAGGTTTTTTCTTCAATAGGGAGAAGGGAAATTTTTTTGGCCACTTCGGGCCTAAACAGACATTGCCATCATGCTCAGAAGGCTTGGTATAGTAAAAAATCATATTCATTTTTTGATTTTTGGTTACTGTAGCTTATGTGACTTTTTTTTGGCCCCTAGAAAGTCGTACAGACACATTTTTCAAAAAAAAACAAAAAAAAGTTTTTGGGCCACACTACCCACCGAGCACCCTAGCACCACCTTGTAGCTGCTAGAGTGCCACCTACGGTTGGCTTGTGCTCAGACACAACTGGTGCACCACTCGCAGTGTGGCCTCAGCCCCACCACCACCTGTAGGCCACCCTCTAGCCACCATCATTGGTGCCATGCCACCCAGTGACCACTGCCACTAGTGTTGCTCTACCCATTTGCCACCAGCCTACTGATGCAGTTCTCTGGAATGCTAATGTAGAAATCTAGCAAGTTACATTAGTTTTTTTGTCTGCCACATTAGCACTTTACAACATGATTTTATCTTCTAACTAGTTGATGTCATCACCTCGGGACCCCCTGGTGATGTCATTTTCTGGCAGGGTGATGTTAATTTCTAGCTATTGACATCAACAATCTAGTGGCTGAATTTTTTTCCAGCGACATCCTCTTGACGATCATATAGCGGTCAAATTTTTTGTCATGTCTATAATTTTCTAGTGAGCTTGTCTTTTGGAGTAGCAGTTGGCTTTTTGGCCATAACTTGAGCATATAGAGGTATTTTTCCAATCCAAAAGAATGTCAAAAAGTTGGTTTAGAGATGGAGACAATGGTACTAGTTTTATTTCATTTTGTGTTAGTTTGAGCTCCCAATTTTGGCATTGTAGTAGACTCTTCTATTTCCTTCTTCTCTGCATCTAAAATCTAGGTTCTTTGCTCAATTTTTATGTTTTCTATAATTGTTTTCTTTGGTATTTAAGGGATATCACTATTAGTTCTGGTAGGGAATTTTCTTTTCTATAATTTAATTTAGAATAAGACCCTTTTACTTCCATCTTCTTCTCTCAATGTTGGATCCTTCTATGACTTGTCTCATAGAACACAACTATCACACTTGGAAAGCACAAATGACTAGGCTTCTCATGTCATGAGGTCTATGGTCATGTCTGGATGAGAACCAACTTTTTCTACAACACCCTTTTGAGGATCTTCAACACAGAAAAAAAATGGACTAGGCCATAGGATTGATTGCACTGAACATCTTAGATAGTGTATTGTTTCACTTAGATGGTTTGACCACTCGTTGGGCTATTTGGACCAAGTTCTACAACTTGTTTGGCATAGAGAATGAGTTATAGGCATTATAGCTTGATGCAAAGTTGACTTCTTTGTCACCAGCCAGCTTCCTCACCATTGAAGACTTCTTGATGAAGTTCAAATCTCTACATATAGTTTTGCAGGGATGTGGGAAAAAAAAAACAAATGATGAGTGTATTTTTTTGATACTCTCAAAGTTGCGAGCACATTATCAGATCTTTTCTTCCACTTTCTATTCCACTATGGATGCCTTGGGTAATAGACATTAGATGCCTTCTTTTGAGACATTTTGTGATTAGTTGACATGGGAACATGGAAAGATCCAATAGGTGGATGCCTTTGGCTCTTTCAACCAAGCATTAGTTGCTCAGACTTCTCAGCGAAAACCAAAACAAAAAGCCAAACCGAAGAAAGACACACCAAAAATTGATGCCACTAGCTAACCCTTCCAAGGGTAAATTTTCTTAAAAGTCTACTAAGTCTACCTCCAAGACTAAGAAGAAATCAAATGAGACCTACATTTTTTGTGGAAAGGATGGACATCCCATTTCTAGGTGTTGGAAATGTTTGGAGGCTTTAGAGGAAGCCATACAGGAGCATCACATTTCAACTCCTAAGTCTACATCCCCCCCAACAGGGAAAGGTCATGCTCTTATTGCATGAGCTATGAATTTTTGGGCTACTTAGATTCTTAATTCTAGTGCCTCTCACTATATGACAAACACTCAATAGTTAGTCACCTCACTTGCTCCTTGTGCTACTTCGTAGATTGTTGTTGGAAACTCATCACATCTTTCAGTTGTGATTTCTGGTTCTATTGCATTAGCTAGGGGTTCTCTTTAGGATGTTCTTTCTATCCCTAACATATTGATGAACCTATTGTCCATTTATCAGATTTACCACTCTGAATCTAGTAATATAGTTGAGTTCTCACCACATGATGTGTTTATTTAGGACTTTCTTGATTTTGAGTTGATTGTGGCTACTGGGAGAGTTGATTTTGAATCTCATCTCTATAGCTTTGATGCATTTGAGTCCTCTCATGATACAGGTTCTTGTCTTGTAGCACATGCAGATTTAGTAAGTAGACTTTGGCATGAGTGTTTTAGCCATGTCAATTATAGATATCTTTAGCAGATAAGCACACATGCACTTGTTCTTGGGCTTCCCCAAATTTCCTACACAGATGGTGTTTGTTAGGGTTGTGCTCTCAGCAAACAACATAGGGATCATTTTCCACATGGACAAGCCACTCATGCTTTGGCACCATTGGAGTTGATTCATAGTGACCTCATGTCATTTCCCACTCCTTTTTTTAGGTGACAAATATGTGCTTACTTTCATTGATGACTTCTCGAGATGTACACAGGTGTAGTTTTTGAAATACAAGTTTGATGTCTATGATTCATTTCGAGTCTTTAAGACATTTCTTGAGAAGCAATCTAGTCTTTCTATCTAGTAGATACACACAAATAATGGGGGGAGTATGTGAACCAAGCTTTCAGGGATTTTTTCTCTAAACGTGTTCTTCAACATCAATTTTTAGTGCCCTACATCCCTCAGCAGAATAGTGTTGCTGAGAGAAAGAATATAACCCTTTGTGAGATGGCTAATTGTATGATTCAATCCAAGTCCTTGGATTCATGTTTTTGGGTAGAGGTAGTCAATTGTGCCAACTATATTTAGAATTGGATGCCCCATAAGACAATTTGAAACATGACTCCTAAGGAGGCTTGGTCTCATGTCAAGCCTAATGTATCTTCATTCTGAGTTTTTGGTAGTGCAACATGGGCATTTATACTAGATGGTTAGAGCAGAGCAATAGAGCTAAAGAACCAACACCTCTTTTTTGTTGGCTATTATGAGGATGTTAAGGCCTATAGGTTGTTTGATCTTGATTCCAGAGAGGTCCTATTTTGACAAGATGTCCAGTTTGATGAGTGCCCTCTTGCAGCAGATTCCCTATCTCTAGAGTCTACTTCACTTACCACTAATCCCTCATCCTTTCTAGTCTCTTTTCTAGATGATGAGGATGATGATCATGGTGATCCCCATTTACCTTCACCACAGGATCCTCCCCAGATGCCTAAATGGGCTTGAGCTACAATTGAGGCTGTAGGATCTCTAGCTGGTGACCCTACCACTTCTCGTCACATCCATTCTCATACTACAGGTTCTATTCTTCTCAGTCATGCTATTTTTGATGATCCTCAGACATTAGTAGTAGCAATAGGACATTTTTAATGGGATAGTGCAATGGAGGAGGAGTATTCTTCTTTGATGAAGAATCATACTTGGGATCTTTGTTCTCCTCCTAATGGAAGAAAGTGCAATGCAAATGGTTGTATCATACTAAGTTTGTTGTTGATGGTTCCATTGATAAACATAAGGCCCATCTTGTTGTGAAGGGGTTTTCATAGGTTGAGGGTATTGATTACACTGAGACATTTGCCCCTATTGTCAAGATGAACTTTATTCACCTTGTATTATCCCTTGCAACTTCTTAGGGATGGCCCATTTTTTAGATGGATGTGAAGAGTGCATTCTTGCACTATGATCTTATTGAGGATATTTACATGGAGCAGCCTTAGAGATTTGTGTAGGATTCCTCCTTAGTTTATAGACTTTGATGCTCATTGTATGGTATCAAATAGGCCCCTCGGGCTTGGTATGAGAAGATGGACTCTTTTCTACTTTCTACAGGCTTAACATGTTGCCATTTTGATCCTACAATCTACATTCAATGTCTTGAGGTTGAGGATTTGATTCTTGTGCTATATGTTGATGGTCTTCTTCCCATAGGTAGCTCATCCTCTATGATTACAACTGTCTAGAGAGTATTGATGGACTAGTTTGATATGACTAATTTTGGTCTACTACACTATTTTCTTCGTCTCCAGATTGTTCAATCCTCTACTAGTATTTTTGTTTATCAGCAGAAGTATGCTCTTTACATGCTTTGCCACTTTGACATGCTTGATTTCAAGCCTTCTCCAACACCTTTTCAGTTGGCTGTCACCTTGTCTACCTCCTACACTTCACCTTTAGTGGATCCTACATTGTACTAGTAGTTGGTTGGTAGCTTGTTGCACCTGATACACAGTTGTCCTAATCTCTCCTTTGTAGTGGTTTTTGTCTCTCAGTTTTCACATGAGCCTCATGAGAGTCATTGGCAAGCTACCAAGTGTATTTTGAGATACAATCATGACACATTGATGTATGCCATTCATTATACATTAGGGACTCCTCACATTGTTGGCTACACTGACTCAGATTGGGCCGTGGATGTTGATGATCTAAAGTCTACTTATGGCTTTGTTTTTTGTCTTGGCTCTAGTCCTATCACATGGTCATGCTAGAAGTAGCATGCTCATGCACTTTCATCTATAGAGGTTGAGTATCAAGTAGTGGTGCTTTCTAGTTAGGAGATTTTATGGCTTTGATAGCTGATGATTGAGTCTGGTTTTCCTCCTAATCATCCCACTATTCTGTGGTGCAATAATCAGAGTGCTATTCATATTTCCTGCAACTCGGTGGAGCATCAATGCACTAAACACATTGAGATTTGTATGAATTTCATTCATCATCTAATCCAAGATGGTGTTCTCTCTTTGGAGTACATTTCCATTGATGCACAAGTTGTCAACATCTTCACAAAGTCATTTGCACCACCTCACTATCATTAGTTGTGGTCTATGCTTGGGGTTACAAAAGTTCTCCTTGGGGGGTCTTCTTGAGGGCTTCCTTCCTTCATGTTTTTTCAGCATTTTTGTTCTATCTCTTTTTGGGAGGGGGTTTTCCCATTGGGTTTTCTCCTTTGTCTTCGGTTTACAGAGATTTCCTTTTTTTGGGTATCTGATTAGGCCTTGTTGTCGAGACCCATTTTCCTACTTTCATAGCTTTGCTAGGTTAGTTTCCTCCTAAGCTTCACTTAAGGGGGGGTCTTAGAGTAATTATTTGTTACACTTATTAATTAGATTGTCTTGATTTAGTTAATTAAGTTTTTTATTACTCTAGTTACTTAAGCTTACTCTTAGGTGCATATAATTAAGATTTTATAATAATTATAATGCGCAAACCTAGTTTTCTTTCCCTTTAAGGTTTTTTTCACCTTTAAGGTTGAAATTTTGTACTTTTTGTTTTCATAACTTGGAATACAATTTTACTCTCATACCATTGAGATTTTCCATGCTTTTTTTTTTTTTTTTTTTGGTTTCTCTTTAGTATAGGCTATTTGCATGCAGGTGTTCTTTGCAATCTCTGAAGTTGGTTTTTACAACTTCTACAAAAAGAATGTAAGAAATCAAGACTCGATGAAAATAATTAACATTATCAGATTTCCAAAATCTATTTGTAAATAAATTGCTTTTTGGATTTGATTGTGTGTGTTTTTTTACCATCAACGTTTCGGATCATACTACATGATCCATCATCAGGATGGGAAAGTGCAGGAGTAGATATATGTAGACTGAGCCTTTCTCAAGAGATATAAGAAGAGAAAGGGAGAGCACAAAAATTCATGCAAAGAACAAAAAGGGGTACCAACTAATGAAATAAATGAGACATGAAGGATAAAGGGCCAATGGATGTAGGAGTGCCAATGTTATATCTTTCCCTTATAAGGATGTATGCAAAGGTATGTGTTTCTATAGGATTTTATTTCCCTTTAATTATTATATATTTGATTGATTTGATTATGTGTTGATTTAGTTCAAGTAGATTGATCATCTACAATGCAAGTTTTGAAAGAGCATATATGAAAGCTAAGAAAATTTACTAATCATATCCAAGACATAAGGATGAATGACATGATATAAGAAATGAAGTGTATAACTCATCTTTAAGGATAATTAGGGAGGTCAACTTCGATCTGAAGAACTTCTACCAAGATCATTGAAAAATTGAAACTGTTGTGGATCTAGGACATGAGAACTAACATTTGTCATATCTAAATATTGGAGAGCCTTAAGATAGAGATGACCTATAGGGTCAGGGATGACCTTTTGGCTCAAGGATGACTTCCTTGGTCAGAATTTTTTTTGGTCAAGGTCAAGGTCAACCTTGACTTGCTTTGCACAAAATCTAAAACTCTGATAGGGTACATAAACCTTAGTTTTAAGGTCCACATTTTTTGCTTTGGAAAACTATAGATTTACACAGACACAAGTAAAAATGTTTTTTCTTTGGGGAATGATATTTTCTTAGTTAATTCCTTATTGAGGAATCAACTGTAATTTAAATAAGCTTAAATGAAGGAAATATAACATGTAGCATAAATCAATCTATCAATGAATAGTATCATAACAATGTAGATGCAATTATGGTTGATATATGATAAAATATTTCAATTAAATAACCTTTATCAAACATAAAAATCAATATGAAATCATATAATATTAAATCTAATGTGTGTGGATTCTTTTGATATTCCTTAGTGATAGATGGAAGAAGTTGAATGCTTGGAGGACGAATGCCTTATTTGCTTGAAAATCCTTGAATTCACTTTCTTGATTGCTTGAATTTGGATAGGTTTCCTATAGTATGGATGCCAATGGAAGACAATGAATTATAGTGGATATTAATGATAATGGATGATAAAATGAGGAGACAAAGATTCCTTTTATAACAATTTCAAAAAAAATCCTATGAAGGGATAACTTTAACATCAATACCAAAATTTATTTGAAAAATCACCTAGGTAAGGGATGCACTTATTCTTTACCCTAGGTTACAAGGGCTGACCTCATCCCTAACATGGAGGTGAAAGGGGCAAGATATGGGTTTTATATACGAGAAACATTATGCAATCAAGGAAAAATGGTGATATATGTGGGGAAAATAGTCAAAGATGGATTTAAAGAATGATTTATTTTATTGGGGGATTAAATGGGAAGTCAAGCATAAATATTGGTGGCAACATAGATTTTTTAGCAAGGTTTGAAGAAGACAAGACCTTGATTTAAGTAATTAAGCACAAAATGAGGTCGTAATGTACCAAACCATCCTAAAGAGGGATAAAAGGTCTTAAAATAAATTTATTTCATTTTAAGACAATATAGGATGTGAGATCTGAAGGAAACCAATTATGAAAGCCTTGATTAGGTGGGATGGTTACAAAAAAACATATTTAACAAAGAGGGAATGTGTGGTTCAGGAAAAAGGGGCATCACTAAAGAAGACAAGAGCACTAATTAGTACAATCCCCACTCTATTACTATCAAGGGAAGCTAGAATCTATAGAAAGAGAAAATAATTATTAAAACTCAAATAAAATATGGGTTCTCCTTATTAACTTCATCTCTCAATCACTAACTAATTTATTAGATCCGATTAGATTAAATTAACATAGTCACCCAGTTGGAGGGACCTCAAAGAGATATGCCCAATAATTAAAAAAGAGTAAACACAACAGAAATAAAAAGTATACATATAGAAAAAAATGAGATGACCATCTATTTTTGGGAATTAGTTGTATACATATTTTAAAATACACCTTCTTACATGTAAGGCTAATACATGCATTCTTACTTACAAACTTTGGTTAGAGACCTTAGATAAAATACTAGAGAACTCATTTAATGAATCCTAACTTGATAATACTTAATTTCCCCTTAATAAGATACTTTAAATTACAATATAAAGGCATCACGATACATAGGTCAACCTCAAGATCCCTAACATTCCCCAAGAATAGTAAATGTATTACACAAAATATGTTTAATCTAAAACATAGATACAAATAAGCTACAAACCTACAAACAAGAATAAGGATATATAAATAAATACATACATACACACACACACACACACACACACACACACAAACACACACACACACACACACACACACACACACAAATTCATATATATATATATTGTATATTTGTATATATGTATATATATGTGTGTGTGTGTGTGTGTGTATATATATATGTATTGTTAATATCATTGCAAGGTACATTGTCAATTACTATCAAAACACTTAGTCATAATGGAAGAATAGAAGTAAACAAGTTACCAGTCTGTAGTGTTAAGAAAGTCACAAAGGAACCATGCAAACAATGTTAACTATGTAGGAAGTAAGCAGTGTCAACCGAGTTTCTTTGTCAACTAATTTTCCAATTTACACTGAGTTGTAGTGTCAATTGAGTTGACATTGTCTACTATGCTCAAGTCTAAACCTAGTCAGCAAAACAATTTTGTTCCAACGTAATAATCAAGCTGGCAGGATAGTGCAAACTAAGTCTATAGTGTCTATTGAGTGATCAACATGAACTGAGCATCTAATATCAATTGAGTGCCAGAGTTAGCCAAGATGGCAATGTTTCTCGAGTATCTTCAACATCACCTAGGTAAGCCATTGGACCTAAGTTATTGCACTAAGTCAACTTGGTAATTGTTTTTGGAATTAGTTATGTTATAGCTAATCTGTGATGCAATTATTTGGATGGATATAAGTATAAGAAATTTTTTTTATCTATCATATATCATTCATTATATTATCACTCAAGCATTAAGAGAATATGGAAGACCAGATTATTTAAAGGCTACAAGCATTCCAAGGAAAGGAAGAGACTCATTGATCATAGCCAGGTGATAAATTTACTTCAAAGGATCTTCATTAGCAATCACATTTACACATGAGAGATCAATCCATTGATTCATCCTAATAGATGCAACAATCCCAAATCCTTTAATCAAGTGTACCTAATAGTCCTTTGTAGGAACTCCTAATAGTGTACATACTTAACTATATTGTATAAATCCTTTCACAAGGTGGACCTAACAATCCCTATTTCTCTTAACCAAATAAGATCATCAGAAGTGATCATTTTTAAGCCTTGACATGCCATCTTTGTTACTTTAGTAGTGAAGCATTGTGGGTGTTAGCCCCACCATAGTTTTACCTTCTACTTGGAGGGTTTCTGGGTTACCAAATATTGTGTTATGATGTTGCTACTTTACTTCTTTATATTTCTTTCATACAAGTAGATTAGACAAGTTAACAAAATAGTTTAATAGAAAGAAGTTTAAGTGGTTCCTGATTCACCCCCCATCCTTTGAGTCACCTAGCCTACATCACATTTCCAACAATTCATATCAGAGCAAGGTTCTCATATCATAAATTTTAGCATCTTGAGAGAAAAGATCAGAGACAATAGAAGTATACAAGCTAGAGAAATCTATTGAGAATGAAAAGTTGGATCTACTTGTGCCCATGGAATAAATCAAGAAAATGAAGGAGAAAATCTCTCAATCTTTGAAAAGAATATAATAATTAGTAGAAAAGACGAATGAAAATCTCTACATAGAAGAAAGAATTGAAGATATTTGTAAAGAGAGAAGTTTAGATGAAGCAGATGCAACTATAGAAGATCTACTTGGAAGGAACCTTATTCTTCAAGAAGAAGTTAGAAAAATGAAAAGAGAGCAGGATATTCATTGAGTCAGGATATGTGTAGTTATGGAACAAAAGAATCAAGCTTAAAATGACAAAAATATGGTAGAATAAGAAAAACTATTACTCAACACAAGGATAGAAGAAAAGGATAATGAAATCCACTAAATTTCACTACATCAGGAAGATATGACAAATCGGTTGAACAATGCAAATCAAGAAGTTATAAATTTAAGGATAGAAAATGAAAGACTTGGGAATGATCTTAGAACAAAAGGAAAAACCAATGAAAGGATGATGAGATCACAAGAATGTATGGATTAGTTAGCTAAAATATATCAGAAAAGACATAAAGGGAATGCAGGATTGCACTTCACTGAACAAGGAGAGTCATCACAACAAGGATCTCAAAATAATAAAAGGCCTACAAGCAATAATTGTAGAAAAATAGGGCACACTTCAAACAAATGTTGAAGCAATGGAAAGTCAAAATTTAATGGAAAATGTTACAATTGTAACAAACATGGACATAGGGAAAGTGAATGCATAGAGAAAACCAAGTTTGAAGAATTTTTTTTTACATGAAACAAACAAGGCCATATATCTTTAGAGTGAAGAAAAAAAAATTGAAATTGTACTGAAGAAATTGTTAAAGAAATCTTTGGCTAGGACTACAACACTTGGTACAGATGTTATTTATGTGGATAATTTGAACATATTATAGTTAATTGCATGAAGACTTACCTCAAAAAGAGAAATCCTACCAAAAGATGCTATGTATGCAAAGAACTGAATGAATAGAGGAAAAATTGAAAATGAAAAGAAATTAAAGAGTAACAATATTAGGACTCAAATGAAGTAGTGATGGGTGAGGACTCATATGGCAAGGGCTTCAGCCATCTGACCCTAGGTATCACTACTTTCACATACATGTAGTCAACATCCACTAAGAAACAAACATTATCATAATGTTTCTTCACTAAGGATACAAGGAACCTTAATCTTTGCTTCATGGATTTCTTAAAATCCTCAAAATAACTTGTCATCACTTAATTAAAGTTATCACTTAGCTGGTCATTAAATTCTGAAATCTACACTGCAATATACCTATTGGTCTTCCAAGGAACTTTTCCAAATGTAGGAAATGTATTCTACACATAGAAGAATATGTAGACTAGTAAAGAGCCAAATTTTCATGATGCACTCTTTCCTTTTCTTATAGCCTCAATGTTTTCTGATAGTTGTTGTAGTTAAAATTTGGCAAGGTTAAATAAATGGTCCCTCTTTACTATCTTGTAACCCAAATAAACAACCATACATGTTACATTATTCAATCAGATGGACTGAAAGAACTTGTGAGAAATCACTCTCACTACAAAGGAAATTAAGGGATCTGAGATTGTGTCAATAGACATCCATCTCATGTTCCATATTGCACCTGTATTCTTCTCAATCACCTCCTTTGCATCACTACACATGCTCTTAGGTCAATCAAGGGTAGGGTACCTTGATACTCATTTAATGATCATCTTTGTGAGCTTAATCGGTCCACCTTCCAACCAAATATAGTTATCATGTATGTGGCTCAGAGAAATTCATATTCCATTTAGTCTTAAACATTTGAGTAAAATCTAGGGCATGGGTTAACCCTTTTCATTCAATGATTTTATACTCTTCCCTCAAGATTCCATTATCACATAGTTTTTTGGAGGTATGTCTTATCTCCATGTGACCTACTTCTCCCATCTTTCCTGTATAACAACATCTAACATCTTATATCATCAATACTTTTGGTGGTATCATTGATAACAGACCAGATTGGTCTCCTTTGTATGCTATCTTAGCTATTTCTTAGAAAGGTGGTTGTCCTACATAATTACTTATCAAATGAACGTTATAAACCTCCTTTCCCTCTTTTTTAACATTCATAGAAGAGCTAGCTACCATATTGACTACTTAGGGTTTACAAAAATTCAAACAATGTAACTCAACATCAGTTAAATACCTTTCAATTTGATGAATTATGTCGAGTAATAGTCAAATCTAGTTTATGAATTCTAGAATCTCCTTTTCCAATTCACCTTTGTGCTCTTTGTACTCTCTTTAATTGTTGATGAGTACAAATGAGTAAAAAATTAACTATATAACCCTTTATATTCAATAATAAATGCTTAGTGCTTACATAGCTTTAAGCTCGTCTATCATAGGAATTCCCACTCACTTAGCCTATACATGATTTCCAATATGCTCAACTAAAATAACAAGCTTGGAAAATACTAACACAATTCTGTCACTCAACAATAATTGTGAAACTTTCCATGCTCGACAACAACATGGAAACTTAACAAAACTATAAATTTCTTGCAGGTTCTAACCAATAAATTGCATCTTAATTCATGCATATACAATCTTTTCAAATCTTAGATTCTTGGAAGTGATGTATTATATAACTTTTGAAATATCAGTTCTAGACATATCTCTTGTTTGCCTAGTTGGGGGTGATGTGATCATTTGATCCATTAAATGAAGTGACCTCATTTGAACTTGATGTGATAAAATATTCCTTCTTCTTCCATGTCTTGTTCATCTAAACTTTAACCTTCTCAATATTGACCTTTTCTTTCCCTTTATTGTTTCCATTACTGGGTGTTGGTGATCTAGTTGGACATTTTTTGCTGATATGACCAGCCTTGAGACAACTAATGCATGTAGTCTCACTCAACCATCTATTGTAGTTGCCTATAAAATGTGTTCTAATGTAATTCTTAGGAACATGCCCATATTCTTGATAATAGTGACAACTATACCTTGTGTTGTAATCCCAACCATAGGATTTTCCATTTTGTTGTACCTTTGTCTACATGTTTGATGTCCACTTGGTATTAGATCTGCATTTATATGCTTTATGTCTATACTTTTGACAATTGTGGCATTATCCTTCAAATCTCTAAGTGCTCATGGTCTTGGTCTTGCATTCATGTGCCCAATGTCTTTTCTTGTTACACTCATGATAGTAACCCTTGAATTTCTACTTAGGGTTCTAATTTGTAATATTTTTCCTAAAAGCATTTGTTCTATGACCTAGCTTTCCAAAATTATGAAAAATGGGTTTTTAGTTCTTACCCTTTTTGTTTCTTTGTTTACCACTTTTAGATGATTCTCCTTCCTCAGTATTGGTGTATCCCAATCTAGCAATATCATTGTTAGATCACGGAGATCTCATTAGTTTCTCAAAGTATTTGATGGCTTCATTAGGTTTGTTAAAACTTTTTGCAAATTCTTTTATGCTCTTAGTTCATTCCCTAGTTGATCATTCTTTAACTTCATGGTTATGATCTCAATGTCCTTTCCTTCCAATTCATGGGTAGTAATCATCAATTGATTCATTGTAGCCAATTGCATGTTAGAAAGCTTTTTTACATCTAATGTCTTCTCTTCTAGTTTGTTGGTTAGTGTTATTTTGTCATCTTTAATCATGATTTTTTCTTCCTCAACTTTCTTTTTCTATTTGGTCACCTCACATAGAAATATTGATTGGAATTCTTGTTTTATCTTAAAATTTTTGACCTCTTCAGTTAGTGCATTGTTCTTTTCCATTAGATTTATAATTGTTGCATCAAACTCACTTGAGTTTCCATTCTCAAACAATCCATTAGTGTTTTCTTCTTGGTAATGACTGTCATTTAGCTCAATATCTAGTTCATTTCTTCTCTTTAGTGAGTGTTTCATTTCATCTCTTGCTTCATTGAGTTGGTGTAGGGAAAGATGTACTTCAATCTTTAGGTTCTCAAATAACTTTTCCCAACTTGTAGACTTCCATCTACAAGATCTTTCCTCCAAAGCTATAAAACTTTGCTTTAATAGAACAAAGATCTAATACCAACGGTTGGAATTAATAATGGTAAAGTAAACTCTAAAGGGGAGGGGGGGTGTTTAATCAACACTTCAAAGTTTAACCATTAAACATTCACCACACATCCATCTCATAATTTAGCATGTAAACTAAAATAGCTAACTACACATATTGATCCATAGAATAAAATGAATAACACATGACACAATAAATTTGTTACCCAAAAACCCTCCAATGAGAAGGTAAAACTAAAGTGGGGCTGACATCCACAACTATTCACTACTACAGCTATAAAGTGTAGCCAATTATGGTTACAATAAGTTTGACCATAAACTATGATCTACCCTGTGAGGGGTCTTACCTATTAAAGGATTACAAAGACTATTAGGTCTCACCCTATTAAAGGATTTCAAAAGCCTACTAAAAGTGTTCCTTTTTAGATGACTACTCTATTTGAAGATTTTCTCTATATCACTTGTTAAAATAATTCAACACCATGATCCTTCAATTAACACTATATTACTAGATGTCAGATCTTCTCTTTCTCGATGAATCCTTGATCATTCTGATTATATATGTCTCCTCTATCCTCTCTCTGCTTTCCTCTATTCTCACTAACTAATTCTTTAATTCAGATCATTGTCACAACCTCCATAGCCACCATGAATGTTCTCTTTGGATTTAGGATTCATCTCCTTCCATGTATTCACTCACTACAAACTCGTTAGGGTTTTCCTCCTTAAGTAAACATAGGTGGGCTAGGGTTTGGTAGGAATCAACAACTAAGGTTGATCCATATTGCCACTTAGAACATCCCTAAATTTGATTGGTTTCATGTACTACATAGAGAATCAAAATAAACCTCCATACATATCTTTTGTAATGGTTTGACACTATCTATTTTCTCAGTTCTTGAATCACTCAGCATGTATATTCTTCTTGGCTCATGAGTGAATCAATACATACTATTTTCTTGGTATGTACAGATTCTTAGCATTGACTAGGTATATTTTTTGGCATGTATTGTCTGACAACTGATGCTCGACATGCTTTGATCACTTAGCTCCCACTAATTATTCACCTCGCTCTGATCACTTGGCTTGCACTGAAATACTAATAGGTAATGGTTAAGTATTTTTTCACTACCTTTTCAAAACCTATATGAGATTAACAATATCCCCCTTTGACATGAGTGTCAAAAACATTTTTTCATGCATATAAAATCTTTATTACAAGCATAAATAAGACAATAAATGTTTGTGACTCAATTCTTCATAAAAAAATTGAAAACTTCAAAATTTTACAAAATGAATGGTTGTCATACCTTATTTCTCCATTACCTTACTGTATCTAAATTTGATACTCCTACTAAGTAGATTTGATGTTCCCTATTTCTACATTATTACTCCCCCTTACTTAAAACTTCATAATCTCTTTATCAACAAAAACTTCATCATCTCACTTTTTTGACACTTATGTCATCAGTGGTACAGTAATAGTGTTTTTATGTAAAAATTATTTATGGATCTCCATTATATTCTTCAGGGTGGCATCCCAATTGTTGCATGCAACCTCTAGAGATTGATATTGAATATCTAGCTGGGCAACAGGGTCAACTAAGCCATCATGAGTTGAAAGTTGGTTATCTTTCTTCAACAATGTCTCAACATATGATAGTTCCTAATGCAATACTTCCATGTGAGGGGTCAACATGGATTGAATACTTATCAAGGTAGTCAAAATGTTTTCATCTTGTGCTTTTATCTCAGCAAGCGTACTTTGTGTGGATAGTAATCTTTGAAAATGAGCCTGGCTTTGAACAAGAGATAACTTAAGAGTAGTACCTCTAGTTAGTAAATCTCCTTCTAGTTTATCAATAGCCCTCTGAACTTCCTATGTAAAAAGAGTCACACCAGATAGCTTGGTGTAGAGAGAGAAAATATTCTCTAACACCTTCACACTCTCTATTTTGGTTGCTAGATCAACCTAAGTATAATAGCACTAGATATCTTTTCAAGTACATTTGTGTGAAATTTCCTTTTAGACCATTCTAAAAGTTTAACATTTGAGTCCAAGTCTTCATCCTTGATTTTGCCACAATAGTGATAAGTTTCTCAATTATGGGCTTGTCTTCATTCATCTCAGGGAGACTAAAAGAATCATAAAATATGTCTTTTATCTCATGCAAAACTTGATTTTTCTTATACTCCCTTCTCATCATTTCTTGTGTCTTCTTTCTTTGTAGAGCTTTCTATAGAATTCCATCTCTTTAATTGTGATGGTTGCTAGATCAAACATGAAAAACTCAATCACCTCATCTAAACTTACATCTCCAAAATATGTATCATATGTTTTCCTTGATATACTTGCACATAGCCTTGATATTTGCAAAGGTGTAATATGTGTCCTCAACCTCTGAAGAGCTTGACTACTAGGAGGAGTAACAAAAATTGGTAGGATAGCTAGAGTCTATATGGAAATTTATTCTTTTGTTGCAGTATTCACCTTCAACTCTTTAGGCTTATCATATTTACTCTCTACCTATTGTGCTTCACCTTGTGTTTGCGGAGTAAGTACAAAACTTTCTTCTTGACCTAGTTTTAGTATAGTTCCATCTTTGTCAATTATTACTAACTCTTGTAAACCAGAACTTTTGAGACTTGGCACTGATGTTGTGCTATTTTGTGCTTTTGCCTCTTTTAATTCAAATACAACAATAGGCACAATAGATGGTATCTAGTGTGTTTCATCCTACCTTCCTTGGTTTACACTTTGATCTTCTTATGTATCCTTTAAATATTTCTTATTCACCTTAGTAGATTGAGGGGATATGATGTTTCTTGTGGTTTCTCCCCTACAGATGCAAGTTCCACCTTCTCTATCTCATATGTTCTCACCAGGATAGGATTAGTACATAACTACACTGGCCTAGTGGAATCCTTCTATATCTTTCTCAAATATTCTTTATTTAAGCAATTGATGTTTAGATCTAAATTATTAGGAATGCCCTTTAATTTTATTGAGTCATATTGGCTCTCTTGGTCTATATGTGGAGGACTTGCACTCGACACTTGTTCATCTTGAAAATTTTATTGCTCTATATCGGTTGTGGCCTCTTCTGCCACTGTCTCCTTAGTGCTTTCCATTGACTAGAACCTCTTTTGTAGTCTTTGCTACCTCTTGTTCACCTTTCTTAGGATCTTGAATTTATTTTTCACCTTTTTGTATGATTTTTAGAGTGGATAACCCATATATTGATTTCCAAATTATTGTTCTTTGGTAACCACATCTTCAATATTCTTTGTCAAAATATGGAAAGCTCTATATTTGGGGAAAATTTTAGTATTATTCTTTTCCATAGCTTTAGCAACCTTTATTTTGTCTAATTTTGGGATAACATGTGCTAAAGTTGATTTCTTAATCTGTATTTTAGTTTGCAAGCTATATTGCCATTTCTGCTCAACTCGGTCATATAGAATCTTAGGTAGTGAGTTGGAAATTTCTAGAGGAGTTGATTTAAATGTAGCCATCATGACATTCATGGCTTCCTCTACTATATTTTGATCAACTTTCCCTAGCTTATCAAATTCAATATGTATGAAACTAGATAAATCTGCATTTGACTTGATATTATCACATAAATTGTCTAAGTCAGAAGAGGGATTGTGGCTTACCACCTTAAATTCACTCATGTCATTTGAATCTATTTTATCCTCATTTGAATTAGGCTGAAGAACTAATTTCTTCTTTAATCTCTTGTATATCTTCCTAACTGGCTCACTCAGCTCTGCTGTGTTAGGTGTTCTCTTGTCTTTAGGCTTTGCATCTTGTTTTGCTTGAATAGTGGCTACCCTTGTGCTTGACCTAGTAGTAGGTACTGAAGGCTTCTATTGTGGCTTCTTCATAGGCTTCTCAGGTTTCTCCACTATTTGTTCTATTGCCTTTCTCTTCTTGGCCTTTGTGTCCTTTGGTACTTCATTGGCTTCTTTGCCCTTGACACCTTCTACATCTTCTTCTTGATCTTGTCCTTCACCTTGAGTTGATACCAATGGGGCTAGGCCTTGTTATTCCTCATCATCATCATCATCATCATCATCATCTTCTTCTTCTCCTTCACCAAATCTCTCCTTCAGTTTTTTTACCAATTTGTTCTTCTTCCTAAGAACAATAGTTTTTTTCAAGTCTATTGTAATTCTTGATTTTTTTCCCTCATAATTACTAAATAAGGTGGCACTCTTGTCAATATCATCTACTAATAGAGTTCTAATAGTTATAGAGGCCTCATCTACATTTATCTCATATGGCAAGGGCTTCAACCATCTAACCCTAGGTATAGCTACTTATACATATGTGTGGTCGGCATCTATTAAGAAACACACATCATCATAATATTTCTCGACTAAGGATATAGGGATCCTTAACCTCTACTTCATGGATTTCTTAAAATCCTCAATGTAACTTGTCATCACTGAATCAAAGTTATCACCTAGTTGCTCAATAAATTCTAAAACTTGCACTGCAACAAACTTGTTGGTCTTCCAAGAAACTTTTCTAAATTTAGGAAATTTTTTCTACACATAGAAGAATGTGCAAACTAGTAAAGAACCAAATTAGCATGATGCACTCTTTTCTTTCATTATGGCCGCCAAGTTTTTTGATAGTTGTTGTAGTTCAATCAGCTAGACTGAAAGAAGTTATGAGAAATACCTCTCACTAAAAAGGAAATTAAGGGATTTGAGATTGTGTTAATAGACATCCCTCTCTTATTCCATACTGCACCTATATTCTTTTGAATCACCTCCTTCACATCACTACACATGCTCTTAGGTTGATCAAGGGTAGGGTACCATGATACTTGGTTAATGATCCTCTTTGTGAGCTTAATTGTTCCACCTTCCAACAAAATATAGTTATCATGTATGCAGCATAGAACAATTCATATCCATTCAATCTTAAACATTTGAGGAAAATATAGGACATGGGTTAATCCTTTTCAATCAATGATTTTATACTCTTCCCTCAAGATTTTGTTATAACATAATTTTTTGTGGGCATCTCTTACCTCCATGTCACCTACTTCTCCAATCTTTCTTGTATAACAACATCTAACATCTTGTATCATCAATACTTTTGGCAGTATCACTGATAACACACTAGACAAGTGGTATTTCTTGGAAAGGTAGTTTTCTTACATCATTACTTATCAACTAAACATTAAAAATCTCCTTTCCCTCTTTCCTAACATTTACAGAAGAGTTGGATGCCATATTGACTATACTTCGGGGTTACAAAAATTAAAAAGAACCTAACTTGACAATAGTTAAATACCTTTCAATTTGATGAATTCCATTGAGTAGCAATCAAATGAAGTTCATAAATAATGGAATATCCTTTTCCAATTGGCCTTCATTCTCTTCATGTTCTCTTCAATTACTGATGAATACAAATGAGTCAAAAATTGACTATATAACCCTTCATATTTAGCAATAAATGCTCAGTGCTTACACAGTTGTAAGCTTGGCTATCATAGGACTTCCCACTCACTTGGATTATACATGATTTCTAGTATACCCAGCTAACATAGTGAGATCAACCAATATTAACACAATTCTCTCACTCGACAATAACTGTGAAACTTTGCATCCTTGACAACAACATGAAAACTTAACAAAACTATAGATTTCTTCCAAGTTCTAACCAATAAATTGCATCTTAATTCATGCATATATAATATTTTTAGATCTTATATTGTTGGAATTTTTTTATAATATAACTTTTGAAATATTAGTTTCATACAAACCTCTTGAATTCCTAGTTGGGGGAGATGTGATCACCTGATCCTTTGGATGAAGTGACCTCATTTGATCTTGATGTGCTACAATCTCCCTCCTTCCATCTCTTGTTCATATACACTTTGATCTTCTCAACATTGACCTTTTCTTTCCCTTTATTATTTCCATTACTCAACATTGGTGATCTAGTTGGATAATTTTTGCTAATATGACTAGTTTTGAGAGAACTAAAGCATATAGTCTCACTCAACCATCTATTGTAGTTGCTTCTAAAATGTGTTCTAATGCAATTCTTAGAAACATGTCCATATTCTTGACAATAGTGACAATTGTACCTTGTTTTGTAATCCCAACCATAGGATTTTCTATTTTGTTATACCTTTTTTTGCTTGTTTGATGTCCACTTGGCATTAGATCTGCATTCATATGCTTTGTGTCCATACTTCTAATTTTTTTGGAAATATTCTTCAAATGTCTGAGTGCTCTTGGTCTTGCATTCATGTGCTTGATGTCCTTACTTGTTGCACTTAGGACAATAACCCTTGAATTTTTTGCTTAGGGTTCTAATTTGCATTGTTGCTCCTACAAGAATTTATTGTATGACCTAGCTTTCCACAATTATGACAAGTGGGTTTTTAGTTCTTGCATTTGTTGTTTCTTTGTTCACCACTTTTAGATGATTCTCCTTCCTCAAAATTAGTGTATCCCAATCCAACAGTATCATTGTTAGATCTTGGAGATCTCATCAGTTTCTTAAAGTATTTGATGGCTTCACTAGGTTTGTTGAAACTTTTAGCAAATTCCTTTTCTACTCTCACTCATTTGATAATTCTGTAACATTAGGGTTGTGATCTCAATGTCCTTTCAATTCAATTCATGGTTAGCAATCATCAATTAATTCATTGTTTCAAGTTGCATGTTAGAAAGCTTTTTTTACATTTGACGTCTTCTCTTCTAGTATGTTGGTCAATGTTCTTTTGTCATCTTCAATCATGACTTTGTCTTCACCAGATTTCATTTTATGTTTAGTCAGCTCACATAGCAATACTGATTGACTTCTTGTTCTATCTTAAGATTTCTAACCTCTTTAGTTAGAGCATTATTCTTTTCCATTAAATTTGCAACTGCTACATCAATTCTCAAACAATCCAACAGTGTCTTCTTCTTGGTAATGAGTCTCATTTATCTCAATAGCCAGTTCCTTTTTTTTTCTTTAATGAGTGTTTCATCTCATCTCTTTCTTTATTGAGTTGGTGTATGGAAAGATGTACTTCAATCTTTTGGTTTTCAATAAGCTTTCCTAACTTGTAGACTTCCATCTTCAAGATCTTTCCTCCAAAGTTGTAAAAGTTTCCTTCACGAAAAAAAGCTTTGATACCAATTGTTGGAATTAATAATGGGAAAGTAAACTCTGATAGGGAGGTGGGAGTGGGGTGGGTTTGAGTCAACACTACACAACTTTAACCATAAAAAATTCACCACTCATCCATCTCATAATTTAGCTTGTAAATTGAAATAGCTAACTACACATATTCATCCATAGCATAAACATAGAACACATGATCTAATAAATTTGTTGCCCAAAAACCCTTCAATGAGAAGGTAAAACTAGAGTGGGGGTGACACCTGCAAATCTTCACTACTATAGCTGTAAAGTGTAGCCAATTATGGTTACAATAAGTTTGACCATAAACTATGATCTACCCTATATGGGTTCTACCATGTTAAAGGCTTACAAAGACTATTAGGTCTCACCTAGTTAAAGGATTTCAATAGCCTACTAAAAGTGTTCCTTGTTAGAGGACTTAAGCTTACAATAAAGCAAGCACTCTGTTAAGAGATTTACACAAGTCTATTAAGACTAATATATTAGGAGATTTTCTCTGTATCAGCTATTAAAATGACTCAACACCATGATCCTTTGGTTAGTACTCTATTGCTAGATGTCAGATCTTCTCTTTCCTGATGAATCCTTGAACCTTATGATTAGATATGCCTCCTTTGTCTTCTCTCTACTTTCCTCTATTCTCACCAATTGATTCTATAATTTAGATCATTGTCACAACCTCCATAGCCACCATGAATTCTCTCTCTACAGTTAGCATTGGTCTCCTTCCATGCATTTTCTTACTAAAAATTCCTTAGGGTTGTCCTCCTTAAGTAAACATAGGTGGGCTAGGGTTTGGTAGGAATCAACAGCTGATTTTGATCCATATTACCGCTTAGAACATCCCTAAATTTGATTGGTTTCATGTGCTATATAAGGAATCATGATATACCTCCATAAATATCTTCTAGAATCATAAAAAAATTATTATGTTAGCCAAAAATGGTTTACATAGAATTTTGTGCCATTACAAACAACTATGTCCAAAACTATTCACTCGACATCTGAAGGCTCTGATGCTCGACCATTACTACATTTTCAATGTTGTAACTCAACTTCTAAATGGATCAACACTATGTGTTTACCCAATCCTTAATCACTTGACATATATAGTCTTCTTGGCTCATGAGTGACTCGACACATACTATCTACTTGGCATGTACTAATTCTTAGCACTGAGTAGGTATATTGTTCGACGTGTATTGTCTGACAACTAATGCTCAACATGCTTTGATCACTCAACTCACACTAATTACTTGAATCTCTCTGATTGCTTAGGTTGCATTGAAATACTAATAGATAATGACTAAGTTTTTAATCACTATCTTGTCAAAACCAATCTAAGATTAACAACATGAAGTTGAACAATGTGATAGACATGGAAATCAAGTTTGGGATCTATGTCATTGTGCACAAAGTCTACAATTCAAGCCATGCAAACAATGCACTATGTGAGGCAATAGACTTGGCATACAAGGTTGTCAAGAAGAATATATCATTCTACCTTGCCGAGCTTCAATGCACATAGCTAAGAAAGAACACAGAGAGCTTTTAGGCTCAAAGAACAATACATGTAAGTTCGGTTCACTCTTAGTCTATTTGTTCTTTTATGTTTAGAAATTCTTTCCTTCAAAAGGAAATGTTGTTTGGAAGAAAGATACCCCAATTTTGTATTAGATAAATGAATTTACAAATGAGATGGGTGAAAAATTTGAAAGCATCATGGATTCATACTTTGACAATTTCAAAGAAAAAATGCAAAGCAGGCTTAGGATCTCTAAGCAAGTTGTAGAGGATTATGAGTAGGATAAATGCTTCCTAGTTGACTATGACATAGTTCGCATATAGGTAGTCAAACCTAGGATTGCATGGGTAAAACCTCTAGCATATGAGGTGACTATTGAAGATACAAAAGAAATTGTTGAGGCACTCATCAATGAGTCTATAGACCCCAAGGATACTTATTTTGGAACATATGATGAAGTTAAGACAAGAAGCTAACTTGAGATTTAGATTCCTCAAATTCTGAAAAGAGGGAAGAAGAAGCTATAAAGAATTGGAAATAAAGTTTTGAAAATAGACTCTCCTCTTGAACTCACTGAAGGCAAGGGTGATGATGTAGAAGAGGAAGAAGATGAGGAAGATGAAGAGGAAATTTAAGAAGAAGATGAAGAGGAAAGTTAAGAAGAAGAAGAAGAGTAAAAGGAACCTCCCAGGAAGAAGGTGAAGATTCCATCCAAGCCTCCACCTAGGAGATCTACAAGGTCTATTACTATGATTACTGCCTCCAAGACAAGAAAACCAAGGAATAAATTAAAGCTTTGGGATGAGGATGAAGATGATGAGAATGAAGAAAATACCCCAATTATATCTTTGAAGAAGGCACCCCCTACCTTTGAACAACATCTGGAAAATATAAGGGAAGGAAGGGGTGTGATAGGATTTAAATACTTCAAGTATGACTCCAAAAGCAAAGAGGAACAAAAATAGATTGAGGAAGCATTAGTTGTGAACATTGAAAAGTGGAAATATGACCCTTCTGAGATTAAAGTGTATGCTCCTTAAAATCTATTGAAGGTTGTCACACACCATTGTGATAATGCAACAAAAATAAAGGACATTAGAGAGTAGACCCTAAGAAATCTCATGCTTAATCTCTCTGATAAAGAAATAGAGAAGGAAATGTCCAACAATGAAACCAAACAAACTCCAAGATTTAAAACTTTTAGAAATTTTGTGGGTAAGTGCAAGAAGCTGGGTCTCACTTTTGGGAAAAAAGTCAAAGTGTTTTTCCTACTTTTAAAAATTCTTGTCAATTGATGTCAAAATTTGATGCATTTAGAGATTGAATATAAAAAAATTTCAAAAATAAAAATTGTAGTGTTTAGAATCTACTTTTTGAATATGTAATTTATTTATGTACCCATGTGATATATATATATATATATATATATATATATATATATATATATATATATATATATATATATATATATATATTTGTATGGATCTTTAAAAATAAAATTTTCAAAGTGCATGTTTTAGGACCATACCACTCTTGTGTACAAACACCATAAATTGACACAAATGAATGAATTTTTGTAAATCCTTTTAAAAAAAGTTACCTAACACACCAAAGATTGATGATAATATTGTTCCTTAATCTTTCATTGAATATGTTTTTATTATTAATTTTTAATTGGCTATAAAGGTAAATTTTAAAACCTCTTGTCTATGTGTATAGACACCATAATTTGATCAAAATTTCACTTTTTTTGAAAAAAAATTAGCTTCAAAAGAATTGTATGTAGATTGATGACAAATAAATTAATTTAAGAAAAGTCATTATATAAAAAAGTTATTAAAGTTTTAGTGAACCTCACTATTTTACATGTAGGTACCAACTGTGATTAAAAAATAAGGCAAAAATAGTAAATAGAAACATAACACTATAAAATTTATATTTCTAAAATCAAGACAGTGAGAACTCTAATGGGTTTTTGTTTCATAAAAAAATTTGATTAGGAAGACCCTCTAAAAATTATGCGAAGGCATGAATTTGTCAGTTCAATGCCTTAGCCAAATCTTGAGAGGTCAAGGCATAGGCTTGGTCTCACTATGCCTATCTTGAACCAAAATGTGAGGTACAAAAAAATATCTTGCCCCATGTTGCAAGAAATGGACACTCATAAATGGGTGCCCATTTTGAAAAATTAAAAGCAACATTTAAAATGCATTTAAATCCCCAAAAAATAATAAAATTTGATTTTTTTAGAAATAGGTACCCATTTTTTAAAAGTAAATAGTGGATACCTGATTTTAGAAAAATGGGTACCCATTTTTTAAAAGTAAAAAATGGTTAACTATTTTTTTAAAATTCAATTTTTTATTTTTTCAAAAATGGGTACTTGTTTTTAAAAAATAAAAAATGGGCACCTGATTTTGAAAGATATGGCTGCCCATTTTTTAAATTTAGGATCGGGCACCCAAGCCTAATATGGGTTCCCATTTTTAAAAAATGAGTGCCGATTTCTAAAAGAGCATGGTCTCAATTGGTAGACTTTCATGGAATTGAGACCTAACCTCTTGCTTATACCCATGTTGTGTAGTCCACAACAAAGACATGGAAGAACATTTTTGACATCAAGGAAGAAGGAGGTCTTCCAAAGATTCAAACAATTGAGGATTCCAATGTTGAGAAGATTGCAATAGAAATCATGGCATCACTCCCCTCCAATCCACCTAAGGTAGCATTAGAGAAACAATTAGTTGAGTTGAACATAGTTCAATAGAGCTATGAAATGCAACCTATTGTACCTTCACCGAGTTCTATCATAAAGGAACCCGAGTAGCAAGCTCCCATAGTCTTGACCAAACTGTAATAGGTTCCCACAGTCTCAATCAAGCAGCAATAGAAGGAATCGATCGACAAAGGAAAAGTGATTATCCTTCTTTAGCAACCAAGAGAAAGGGAAAAGGGAACATAGTTGATGGCATTGATTTTGATGAGGAGATTGTAATCCCAAATTGGGACCAATCAAACCTATTAGCCGTGGAAATGGATATTTTTAGAGAGCTACATAAGAAAAGAGCAAAGCAAAGAATGCTAAGAGCTGAAGGAGACAAGAGAACAGTCTTGGAAGACATCAAAGAAATATTTGTAGATGTCCTATCTATAGAGGTAAATGATAAAGTCCCTATCATTGATTAATTAATTGATATTGTACATAAATTCAATGAGGACACTGATGGGTAGGACAAGCTCCTTATGAAAGCTAAAAGGAAGTTTGAGAATAAAGTGCTAGAAAATGTAGCACATAAGATAGAAATAGATCAAGTAGAACTATCTACTTTAATGTTTCCATTAGAAATTTTTGTAAATAATGTTGTATCTCTATTTGTAAAGTTAAGTGATTTGACAAACTTTACCAAGGAAATAAAAGAGAAACTGGCCAAAGTTGACATGGAATTGGAAGATAGTGTAAATCAATTAGCACTCAATCCTAGCTCTAGTTCCACTCATTTTACAAAACCCAGATTCTTGATAGATCTTCAGGCATAACTACTAAGGGAAGAGGCCATAATAAGAGAAAAAATTATTTATATACAATGTATGATACTTCTCCAAATGGATGTTATGTGGAAGAGAATGAATCATGCAAGGACATTGGTCAAAGAAACAAATTGTTCAGTTGTAGATCATATGTATGAGTTATCAATAGAGCTTCAAATTGATCTGCACATCTCGAAGGTGCTACAAAATAATTGGGACAAGACATCATCTATAATTTTGAAGGTACACAATGATTTTCTTTCTCATTTTGGTATAACATTGTAAACTCTTGGCATTTGTAAGCAAAACAAGGGGAAAATAAGATGTACAAAGGGGAAATAAGCTGTACAAAAGGAGAAAGTATATAGATAAAGTATAATGTGCATAATTATACATGTAAAGAGAGATATTTATAGGAAGGATAAAATATGTACAATAGGAAATATATGTAAAAAGAAAAAAAGCGAAAACAATTTTGAAAAGCCAAAAAGAAAATTTCAATTCAAATTAAGTTGTTGAGTTTTTAGTACAAACTGAGCTACAAAATAGGCATACTCAAAGGGTAGTTTGACTAAAGAATTTTTTCAGATCTTATGTATAATAAGTGTTTTTTTCATAATGCCAAATGGGGAGATTGTTAATCTCATTGCAAGATATGTTATTAGTTAGTGTCAAAACACTTTGTAATAATGGATAGACAATAGTAACTAAGCTCACAAAGGAACCATGCAAACAATGTTAACTATGAGGGAAGTAAGTAGTGTAAACTGAGTTAATAGTTCACACCGAACTGTAGTGTTAACCAAGTTGACAATGTCTACCATGTTCTAGTGTAAACCAAGTTAGCAAAATAAGTTTTTTGTAAGGTGATAATCAAGTTGGAAAACTAGTGCAAAATGGGTCAATAGTGTCTACTGAGTGATCAACATGAACTGAACATCCAATATCAACCGAGTGCTAGAGTTAGCCAAGGTGACAGTGTTGCTCGAGTATCTTCCACATCACCTGAATAAGCCATTGTACTTGAGTTGTTAGAAATGCTTTAGAATAACTGAGAGGGGGGATTAATCAATTATTCAAGGTCCAAATGTCCTACTTCAAACTTTTCTTACTGAGTGTAGTGAGTTTATTCATCCAAGCTTTAACTTTTCTAATTAACAAGTTATTGTAAATCAACATGCAAGCATAACACATAAAAGATCAACACATAACACAATGATTTATTTGGAAACCCAACTTGAGAAAAACCACTAGTAACATGCTACTCAATTCTCACTCTTTTGAAGTGATGCCCTATGAAGGGCTTACCTTGTTAAAGGCTACAACACACTATTAAATGTGACCTTGTTAGAGGATTTAACCACCCTATTAGAAGTGGGCCTGGTTAAAGGACTTCAGAACATTCACTTGGAATGCCACCTTCTTAAGCATTTACAAATGGCTATTAGGCCAACCTAAGTCCATAGGATTTTCCTTTTATCCTAATTGATACAATTGCTAGAGAGTAACAATTAGGGATTATGACCTGATTATAGCATAAAATTGAACTTGCAGATCTTAGATCACTTCTTAGCTCATACCATTACTTGACTTTCAGTCTCTGCAACTCTTGATAGCTTGCTCTCCTTTCAAGCTTAGTCTCCTTGAGACTCCATGCTCAATGTACTGGTGCAATCATCTCTTCTTGACCACTTGTAGAAGTAGAGCCTCTGTGCTCTTCCTTCTCCTAGATGTCTTCTCCTTGACACCCTTCTAACCACAATTTGGCTCTTTAGTAGCAACACTATCATTAGTACCATTTGCTTCTTGGTCTGTGACTCCTTAAATAGAAGTCTTGGAGTTCCTTTTTCCACTTAATTCTTCCATTCTTAAATTTCAATTCATATGGATTAGGTAGGATTCATTGTATCTAACCCATATTTTGTTTCCTCTAGAAACTTCTTGAATAATCCTTTTGAATTCACCCAAAAATGGTTTACATAGAATTCTATGCCACCAGCTCATCATCCTTATCCTTCAACTAGTTCACAAAATTGAAGGCAATCTCTTTGTAAGCTTAGATTTGGTGAATCTTTATCATTTAAAATAATGCAGCAGCTCGATGCTATTGAAATATTGGTGCTCGACATATACTATGTTGCTCGGCATCAACTGTGTTTTTCCTGATGCTTGAAACCTAAAGATCACTCAGCATATACTAGAATTTCATGTTGCTTAGCTCCAACTGAGAATTTTCTCAGCTTCAACTAGCTTGCTCAACACCCACTAATGAACTTAGTTTAAGCTTTGTAGTCAACCTTGTTATTACTTATTCCTCCAATGTTTCTAAGTGTGACCATCCTCTATATCTCTGAGTATGTTATCAATACATCATTTAACCATTGTCTTAATTGATCCTTGCACTTCATTATAACATCATAACTCAACCTTTTCCCTTAGGTACTCTTGTTACATCTTGTTGATCAAATCCTCTTATCAGTCAACTAAGTGATAGCACTTGGATCTTAGAAGAAAATGTCATTCCTATAAGTTATAGGTTTGAAATCAATGAAAAAATAATGATTGAAAACATTCTTTTAACAACAGTCTCCCTCTTTGATCTTCCACAATGAGCTTTTCAATCAGATTTCCAACAATCTCCTTCTTTGGCATTGATGGAAAACCAAACTCATCAACCATCAGACTAAACTAGTCAACCACAAGCTAACTAGGTTAGAATAGTAAGTCAAATGCCAAAAAGTAATTTTATTACCATCACCATCAATTTTTATATCTCCTTCCACTATCCTGATTGCTACATTACTACTTCTCCCTCTTAGCTATTGTATCCTTGTTCTTTGTCTCTTTCTTTCTGTATTGCTCATCTTCTATTGTTCTGATCAGCTTCTTCATCTTCTCCTATCAACTTTTGATTATTTTTGTCTACTTCTCCCTCTGTCTTCATTTTGATCAAATTCTACATTTTCTTGACATTTCTTCTTCATACTTTCGATCATATGTTGATTAGTTTCTCACTACTTCTCCCTCTTTGACAACAATGCCAAAGACAAATTAGCATCTTATCATGCAAGTGTAGCACTTTCAAGTTCATTAAATTTCTCCCTCTATCACCTTTCTTATGACTGATTTGAAACTTCTACACTTTGATTACTTAAAGCATGAGTCCAAAAGTAAATATCCTTTGCATCAATGTGTAATTTCTTCAACAATTAGCTCATTTGATGCTGGGAAATATTTTCTTGTTCTTAAGTAGCCTTGGCTAGGGGTATCACCCCTAACTTACCTCTAAGATACTCAAAAGCATCTTTAGGTAGTGTTTTTATGAAGATGTCAACAATATATTCCTTTGAGCTAACATATTCCATTTTCACTTGTTTGTCTTCCACCAACTCTCTTACATAGTGATACTTGATTGCAATATGCTTGGTCTTAAAATTCATTATAGGGTTCTTTGATATGTTGATAGCACTTGTATTATCACTGTAAGAATTTGGCTTAGGCCAGAATTCACCCAAGACCAAGGAACTCAAACACAAGCACATAGTAGACCAATAAGATAGAGTATGATTAGAATGACAATATTCATTCAATATGCCAACTTAAGAGTACACTAGGAGTGCCTGTATATAAAGGCCTTAGGAGAGCTTCTAGAATTTATAGAAGTTAGCATCATGATAAGTCATACAACAAGGCACATGTCCACTAGATATGGGTTATCCTCCATTAAGCATGGGATAAAGTGCGATAATGTGAGGACAAGCCTACAATGTTGTATCATGCAAAGTAGTGGTGTAGACAACATGTGCTAAATGAGGAGTGCGGATAACTATGTTGTCAAAATGACAACTCAGTGAATGATGCAAACTCGCATGTTTTAGACACCATGTGCATAATTAGAGTTGTGTAACTCATGAGAGTACACACACTCTTAAGTGTCTCACCTAAATAAATAATAAAATAATGCAAAATAATTAAATAATGCATTAACCTAAGTAAAATTAAGTAAGTGTAATAAGTAAATACTTATTTACACCAACACCCCCCCTTAAGTGCAACTTAGGGGAATACCCTTAAGCTTACAAAATCTAGGATGAAATACAAAATGGGTTCCGACTACTAGGCCATGTTAGGTACCCATGTACATAATGATATGCAATCTCTCATAAAGTGGAGAAAGAGGGAAAACCTCACGGGAAAAACCCTCCCCCCAAAAGAGAGATGAATAGGGATTCATGGATGGATGGAGTAATCAATAGACCCCCATTACGAAATACATATACATAAGAGAATGACGAGAAGAGGAAGACAGATAGGATAGGATCCCCCCCAAAGAAGAATGTTGAATAGTGACTACTCTGATGAAGAAGCTGATCCAAGACTGCAAAATGGTGTTCCTCCCCTTAGGAAGAAATAATGTCAAATGTAAAAATGAGACACTTCCACTGTGTGTGGAAAGAATCCCATGGATAAGTGATGTCTTTGAAACCTGCTCAACTAGCTGAAGAACCTATCTTAAAGAACTATCTATCTCTACAATTGATGAAGAACCCTGCTGCAACTACGGATCATAAGTATCCACAATCACTTCAACTTGTAATGATTGATCATGTAGAGAATGAAAAAGAGAGTCAGATGGAGCCCTCATGACAACTGTAGAAGGTTCTTTTGCATCAAGAAGAAGAGGCAGATCATCAGTACTATCCCCCAAATCTATCACTAAACCTGTATCTGGAAGACTGGATGTACCCTATTGTGTTGGACCTATCATTATGGCAGTGTATGCATGTGGACTAAACTGATGTAGTGACCTCTCACTGCAACTGTCGATAGCACCCCATGTGTCGAAATTTTTTGAAGCACTATCACTGGTGTCACTATTAGTTTCCACACTGTATGATGTGTGAAGAGGAGTAGAGGACAAGCTTGGTGAACTTTCCTCAAAGTAGACATCCTTCTCCACAAAAATTTGATGTGTCTCTAGATCTAGAAGTCTATATGCCTTTACACTATCTTCATAACCAATGAAAGTAGAAGGGTAAGGTGATTGTGCCTTGCATCCCCTGGAAGATATCTTTGCCCATGTAGGATAACCGAAGACTCTAAAGTTTTTTACAATAGGTTTTCTGCCGCACCATACCTCAAAAGGAGTTTTTCCATCTAAGGCTGGATGAGGAGAATGATTAAGAATGTGAGTGGCACTCGAGATTGCTTTAGCTCCTAATGATGGATCTAGAGACCTGGCTTGAATCATACAACTTGCCATAGTGTTGAGAGTTCGAATCCTCAATGATGCAACATCTGTCTTATGTGGACTAAATGTTGCTAGAGTTTGAAGATCAATGCCCTCGAGTTTGTAAAAGTCCATAAGTCTTCTGTTCACATACATGCTTCCATTGTCCATTTGGAGTACTTTGATGGCCTTTCTAGATGTCCATTCTACATGAGTCTTGAAGTCTACAAACTTGTCCAACACTTCATTCTTACTATGAAAAAAGTAGACCCAAGTGAACCTTGAAAAGTCATCAACAAAGATAAGTATGTAGTGACCTTGGCTGAATGGAAAAGGACCTACTAATACCATGTGAACCATCTATAGAACACTTGGTGCTCTTGAAGACTTCCCTCTCTATAACTTCCCCTCTAGATGTATATCCACTAAATTTGTAGAACATTCACCCTTAGAAAAGTTGATTTGGGGTAGACCTTTGACCATTCTATTTATGCAAAGTTGCTAAAGGTAGTGGAAGTCAAGATGACCATACCACTCATGCCATTATTGCATGTTTGAATTTGATTGTGATAACAAGGCCTTTGAAGGAGACTTGGGTACAAAATGAGAGAAAGAGTACAACCTTTTTTTATGATTCACTTTCCCCACTACAACCAAGGAATCATCTTTAAGACTATGCACATGTACTAAGTCTGGAAGGAACTCAACTCTATGTCCATCTCCTAGGTGAGTGATTTGGTAGATTGAAAGGAGATTTGACCTTAGGTTTGGAACATAGAGAACATTTTGAAACTTTCCATTTTCCTTTTCTACATTTCCTTTTCCTTCAACTTCCATTTTGCTATCATCTCCCATGAAGATGTATTGTACCTTTGATTGCTTCATTGAAGAAAAATCCTCCTTTGAAGACCCCATGTGATATGAGGCACCCGAGTCAAATATCCATTCCTTTGAAGAGTTTGAAGTTTCCACGAGTGCTTTCCCTTTGCCCTTTAAATCTGAAGAACACCCTTTCTCCTTGTAAGCATTAGGATATGGAACATTATGTTTCTTAATGATGTTGATCAACTCATAAATCTTTTTAAGATAACACTTATGTTCTTCATGACTCATTTTATTGCAAAATAGCACACTTCTTCTTCTCCTTATTTTTTTTGTCCCCCTTCTTGTTGGAATTTGAGGACTTGCCTTGTTGATTGGATTGTGGTGTTCTATTTTCTGCATCCTCTGATTTGTTCTTCCATTTCTTCTTACCCTTTCCTTTATTTGAAGACCATCCAGCTGAATATTGAGAACCCTCATTGTTGGCCACCAATGCTTTAGACTGAGGTGATTTGAGAATCCCAATTGATTTCAGCTTCTTTTCTTCATCATCCAATAGTTTAGCATATTCATCAAAAGTGACTTTCTTGTAGGCAAACCCTAAGGTAGTCTTTGAGGTGTTAAAAGAAGATACAAATGTGGAATAATCCAATGGTAGCTTGTTATGAACGAGATAGATCAATTTTTCATCCTTGATAGAACTTCCACAATTAGTAAGCTTTGTCCTTAGTTTATTCACCTTGATGATGAAATCCTATATTGAATCATATGATTTAGGATCTAGGGAAACAAGCTCATCTTAAATTTTGAAAACATCCTCTTTAGATACTTTACCATAAAGGCTTTGGAGGTGTAGACACTAAAAAATGGTTCGCATCTATGGTTTCATCACTTCTTCATACTAATTTGTCCCATTTTCTCATTCTACTAACTTTGATCTTTTGGCCAAATTGATCATACTTTATCATTTGTATCCTCTTTCACATCCATTTCATATCAACTCAAAATCACCCCAAATCAACTCAAAATCATTCAAAATCAGTTCTAATCAACCCCAAACATATCAAACATCTCAAATCAATCATCATTTATCCAACTCCTAGGTATTGTTGTGGCTTTCAGTTCCTTGGAAACCTATCAACCTATAAATCTTATCAATCTACCCTTAGTACTATCGTGGCTCTCAGTGCTAGGTCAAACTATCATTCATGTAATTCAATATTTGATGTTTTTGAGGCTTTCAATGTCAGATCATGGCATCATCAACCATTTTAATAATATTTACAATGTCTATCGATGTTATTATGATCAAACTTTATCAATCAATTTCAATCCTGTAGCATTTACAATGTCGTTAAATATTACATATCAACCAATTCATGTCATGTGTCCTTGGCATGTTATCAATTTTGATCTCTCAATCAATTTGACCATGGCTTTGTTCTATCTATCATCATCTTATTCGATATCCATCATCATCATATTTTCATCAAAGGATATGGTTGCATTCATTTAATCAATTTGTCCAATCATCTACTAATTTTCTCTATAGGATTAAATAACCCATAATTTACTTCTATTATTCATTCTAATTATTCTTCCTAATTATCATCCTTAATTAATTAATTTTATTAATTAATTGGTTCATCATTCACAAACCATGGAAATTCTTAATTTCCTAAGTTCCATTTTCCATCATTAATTCCATTTTCTACTAATTCTTATTTTGTGGAATAAGAGGATTTTTAATTCAAATATTCCATAAAATATTGCATCATAGTGACACTTGGATATGACACCTTGTGGATTCTCCTTTGACACTTGGATAAGATATGTCATAATCAAATATTCTTATTCTCTTACATGTGTCCCTATTTGGCTTATTTGTCATAGATTCTTGGCTTTAAGTGGGTTGAGGTGTCTTATGATGCATCATAGATTCTCTTCCATATTTAGCCAAGTTTGACTTCCATGTGTCATAGAATCTTACAATAGGCATATTGTCATATGCATCATGCATTCTCAAAGGAATCTCTTGCCACATCACATATCTATGGGTGACAAATCCAATGGCCTCACCCTCCATGTCCACTATAAAATGAGCATTCTTCCTCTCATTTTTGGGTTGGGAAGTCCTTGGAAGTTTTTGTCTTGGAAGTCCTTAGATCCTTAGCTTCTTTGCATTTTCACACCATTTTCTCTCAAAGCTTAAATCACAATGTCAAGTATTCTCATGGCATTATCCATATCATAGGATTTTGCTTCAATTTTGTGTGCACTATAGGCAACTTTGGAGCTACAATCATTTGGAGAAGAAAGAAGGACATAGGAGCTACAAATGAAAGAGGAGGTTTCTATTGCTTTCTTTATTAGTTTGGCTTTCATGGTAGACTAGGGGGTGCTCACGTATGATTATTGAGTTTTTGATTTCTCATAGTATGTTATGCATTTAACCCATTTTCTAGTTGCTACAAGAGGGTATCCCAAGCTTCCTTGGATGTAGAACGCTTCTTGATTTGATACATGGTCTTATCATCAACCCTCAAACACATATCACCTAGGGCTTTCCTATCCATTGCTACCCAAGCTGAAACATCACTTGCTGAAACTTTATCACCTACTAGTTTAGGAAGAGTACCATCTACATATTGAGAAACTTAATTATGCATTAAGTGATACCACATTTTTATGGACCATGTAGCATAGTTATGAGGAGTTAATTTAGGAAACTTAAAGTTGCCCATAATGTGGAAAATGAAAGAAAAGTGCAGAAAAGAGAGAACACAACACCAAGAACACCCCCCCTTTACACTAAATCAAGAAACCCTCCAAAATAGATGCTTTTGTTACTTTATCAGTAGTGTAATTACAATGGACCACTTTCCAATTTTGGCCTTTGTGAACTTCTAATTTTGCTTTTTACAACTTCTATATGAATTACAAATCTAGAACTTTACAATGTGCTACAATTCTAAAGCATTACAAAGCAAAGAAAGATCCTATTGCTGAATGTGACACTTTTTCCCACACAATAGTGCAATTTGACTGCAAATATGGAAAGTAGATGAAAAAAAATGCAGTTTAAAAAAAAAAAACCTATTTTCTACTCCAGATGTGCTCGTGCGAAGCGTTTGAAGTTGAAAAATGTAGGATTATGTAGGTATAGTCTCCAAAAAATGCAATTTCTAACAAATCCTTGCACCAAAACTAGAAAAGAGCTATACCATTGAAAATTTTAGAAAATTCTACCCAATTTTTAAAAAAATCACACCTGATTTGGTGTCCGAATGTCTGAGTTATGGCCTCCCGAAGTCAGACTACAAAAACCAAAATAAATATGAAGAGGGGTTGCATCAGCGAATGACAGGGTTAAATTTGATGATCATACAACCATTGTAGTAGTTTAATTTTGGCCTGGTATAACAGTTAGATGGCCGTCAATTTTAAGCCAATGAAAGGATGACATCAATGACCTCCTCTCTATGATGACATCAACATGAAATTAGCGGCCAATGTGGTGGTACCATACCATATGAACTGTACAGATAGGGTACAAAAAAATGGTGTGGAAACCATGTAAGAAATGAATGTGTTGTATGGTACGATGACTATTTGTATGAATTGCCTATGTGTCAATGCTACAGGACACCATGTGGTGCTGGGTGAGAAATAAGCTACCCAGCTAGAGTTTGAATTTCCCATTGCCAGATTCTTACTTTCTGTCTCCAAGTTTGATTATTGCGATTGCTGGAATATTCGATTACAGTTTTGGTAGGGGCTAGAGATTTCTTACGGGCTACTAGAGACTGAATTACGATGACTAAAAATGGCTTATGCTATCAGATTTCAGTATAAAAGGCACTAGATTTATGTGGATTAATCCCACATGGATTATGGAATAAACCCATGAGTTCTTTAAACATGCTAAGCTGCATAGCCAATGTAAATAGGCCGGTGATGAGAGCTTTCATCAATTGTGTAAGGCATTGTTTGGATTAAATTGAATTTTCTAGATTTGTAATGAATGTGCCCTCCGATTTAATGCCCAAATTTACAATATGACCTGTGACTTTAATAATAATCCTACTAAATAAAATAAATAATTCCCTTTAAAATAATAAACCCCTAAAATACAGAGCTGAGCCAAGGTGTCACTGCCTGGTTTGGCTATTTTTTTTTCTCTACTTGACTAGATTAAATAATTCTGAAAATACAAATTTGAAAAAAATATTGTAGAGAGGAAATTTAATTCAGATCTGAAAAAACAATTAGTTAGATCTGAAAATGATCATACCCAAACTGCAAATTGGGGCCTTCGAGTTCCGATTTGCAAATTTTTTTTGCCTCACAATCAAATTTCACCCAGCATAGGCAAATTTATAATTGATCTTCACTAAATTGATGCTCTGGACACAACAGTGAGGTCAAATCTAGCTATAGATGCTCCCAATTTTTGCAGATCCTTCGGATTCAGGTCGAGGTGCTGAAGCATGAACGGTTTCAAATGGCTATGTGTAGAGAATCTCCATTAGCTTTGATACCATGTAAGAATTTGGCTTAGGCTAGAATTCACCCAAGACCAAGGAACTCAAACACAAGCACACAGTAGACCAATAAGATAGAGTATGATTAGAATGATGATATTCATTCAATATGCCAGCTTAAGAGTAGAGTGCCTATATATAAAGGTCTCAGGAGAGCTCTTAGAATACATAGAAGACAACATCATGATAAGTCATACAACCAGGCACATGTCCACTAGATATGGGTTATCCTCCATTAAGCATGGGATTAAGTGCGATGATGTGAGGATAACCCTACAATGGTGTATCATGCAAATCAATGGTGTAGACAACATGTGCTAAATGAGGAGCACAGATAACTATGTTGTCAACATGACAACTTAGTGAATGATGTAAACTTTTTTGTTGTAGACACCATGTGCATAATTAGAGTTGTGTAACTCATGAGAGACACAAACTCCTAAGTGTCTCACCGAAATAAATAATAAAATAAATCAAAATAATTAAATAATGCATTAACCTAAGTAAACTTAAGTAAGTGTAATAAGTAAATACTTATTTACACCAACAATCACAATAAAGTATCATAGGCTCATTTACCTCTTCCTTCATACCTTGCAGCAAATGATTCATCCATACAATATTGGTGCAATTTATAGCAGTTGCAACATATTCAGCTTTTTTTGTAGACTGTGAGGTACATTTTTTCTTTTTGCTGGTCCATGTAACCAATCTTTTTCCTAAGAAAAGTGCTCTTCCACTTGTGCTCTTTCTATCATCAATGTTACCTCCCCAATCTGCATTAGTGTGGGCTTTTAGTTCAAACTTTTCACTTCTCTTGTAGTACAAACCAAATTCATCAGTTCCTTTTAGATACCTAACTATTCTCTTCACTGCCATTAAGTGATTTTCTCTTGGATTTGCAAAAAATCCTGTCACTATTCCAATAGCTAATGCAATTTCTGGTCTACTATGTACAACATATTGCAACTTTTCAATCATTGATCTATACAATGTCTAATTTACTTCAACAGACTCATCATTCATGGATAACTTACATCCTGTTACCATTGGTGTGCTAACTAGTTTTGAATCTTCTAATCCAAATGTTTTGAGTATCTCCTTGATGTATTTGGATTAGGTCACAAATATTCCATTCTTCATTTGATGTACTTGCAATCCAACAAAGAATTTGATTTCTCCAAACGTTGACATCTCAAATTCATGCTTCATTTGATTAGCAAGATATTTGCATAGAGCATCTTTTCCTCCAAATATTATATCATCAACAAAGATTTCTGATATCAAAATGTCTTTACATTTTTCAGCTTTGATAGACAAGTTGTTGTTGTCATTTGTTCTCTCAAATCCTATCTTCACAAGATATTTGTGCAGTCTCTCATACCATGCTCTAGGTGCTTGCTTCAATCCATAAAGTGCCTTGTACAATTTGTAGACCATATCCTTGTTCTTGTCATTAACAAATCCCTCAGGTTGTTCTATGTAGACTTCCTCTTCTAGTATACCATTTAGAAAAGTAGACTTCACATCCATTTGGTAGACTTTGAAACCTTTGTAAGCAGTATATGCAAGTAGTGTTCTTACTCCTTCCATTCTTGCAATAGGGGCAAATGTTTCCCCATAATCCAATCTTTCTTCTTGTGCATAGCCTTTACAGACTAATATGGCTTTGTTTCTTGTTATCTCTCCATTTTCATCAAGTTTATTCCTAAACACCCATTTGGTACCAATTATATTCTTATCATCTGGTTTAGGAACTAGGGTCTAGGTTTTGTTCTTCTCAATCTGATCTATCTCCTCTTCCATAGCTTTATACTAGTCATCATCTTGTAGTGGATCCATTACTATTTTGGGTTCAACCTTGCTCAATAGACATGATTCATTACTGAGTCTATTCCTTGTCATTGGTTTGGCATCCTTGTCACCAATAATTTGATCTGTAGGGTGATGTCTTCTTACATATTTGGCTAACCTTGGTTCTATCCTTCTCTCCATGTTTGATCCTTCAACTTTAGATTCATTTTTTTCTTCTTCATCTCGTGCTTCATCATTTCTCTCATGTGTACTATTTTTAGAATTAGAATGTGCATTTTCTACATTTTGTAGCTCAGCTTCTGAGTGCAGCTCAACATTCATTGGCTGTAACTCGGTTGATACTAAAATTTGTTGCTGTTTCCCAACTTGATTTGCAACATTATCTTCAACAGTCATTCCTTCATATAAGTATACAAAAGATCTATAATCCTCTAATTTCTTGGACTCATCAACTTGAACTTCTACATGTTCATCAAAATTTACATTTGCCTTCTCCATAATCTTGTTAGTGTTAGTATTCAAACACTTATATGCTTTGCTACTAGTGGAGTATCCAAGAAATATGCCTTCATCACTTTTTGCATCAAACTTGCCATTTCTAGTATCTTTAAGAATATAGCATTTACAACCAAGGACTTTGAAATGTTTTACATTAGGTGAATGACCATACCATAGTTCAAAATGTGTTGCATTTGTATCTTTCTTGACTCGAACTCTATTCAGGGTGTAAACAGTAGTGCTTACAGCTTCTCTCTAGTACTTTAGAGCAACATTTTTCTCCATCATCAAGGTTCTAGCATAGTCAATCATTGACCTATTCCTTCTTTTAGCAATACCATTTTGAGGTGGGGTCCTTGGTGCTAACCTTTGCCTTTTGATGCCTTTATCATTGTAGAATATCTCAAACTCCTTTGATGTAAACTCACCTCCTCTATCTGACCTTAAGCATTTCAGATTCTTTCCTATTTCCTTTTCAACTCTGGCCAAATACCACTTGAACATTTGACATATATAAGATTTTTGCTTTAAAAATATAGCAATCATCATCTTGGAATAATCATCTACAAATAGCATTATGTATCTGTCTCCTAGGTAGCTTTGCACTTCTATTGGACTACATAAGTTTGTATGGACTAACTCTAGTACTTCTTTGGAAGTGTATGTTTTGCTTTTGAAGCTAGACTTAGTCATCTTCCCTAGTTGACATTGTTTGCACATTGTGTTTTCAAGTTTCTTCAATTTGGGCAACCCTCTAACCTTCTTCTTGTTGATGCTAATCAGATTATCAAAATTAACATGACACAATCTTTTATGCCACAACCATACATCATCAAGTCTAACAACAAGACAAGTTGCATCTTCCATATCTAGGTGAAACAAATTACTCCAAGTTTGTTCACCTTTTCGTATCAGATTTCCATCAATGTCATAGATCTTGGTAGTTTTTTTTCCGAACTCTACTTGGCAACCTACATTTCCTAACTATGATACACTCAACAAGTTGTAGTTCAATCCTTCAACATAGTATGCATTATCACATGAAATTTTCTTTGTGAGTTTAATAGAGCCTTTTCCTTTGATTTGAAATCAAGCATCATTGCCAAATCTAACACTATTTCCATCATATTGAGTAAAGGTAATGAATTTACTATTATCTCCTGTCATGTGATGTGAGAATCCACTATCTATGATCCACTTGTCATTCTTGTTCACACAGGTAACCAATGTTGCTTCTTCATCTTCATCTTTATCTGATTCCTCCTTCATAGCTACATAGACTACTTCATCATCATTCTCATCAGAATCTTTTTCAACAATGTAGCATCTTTTTCATTTTTCTTGTAATGTTTGCTATCATCTTCTCTCTTATTCCTATACTTTTTTTCTTCTTTGTAGTTTTTCTTTTGTGTGCATCTTGTAGCAATATGTCCTACTTCATTGTAATTGAAACATATTGTAGGGAGCTTACCTTTGAATTCTCCTTTGCCTCTATGGAATCTCCTAGCCAGTAGTGCTTGTAATTGTTCCACATCTTCCTCATCTATGCTACTATCACTGGATGCATGTTTTCCTTTTCTTCTCTTCTTACTTGACATCTCCTCCTTAGTGTCTTTTATTGTCATCTTGGCCTTGAAAGTAGATTCAAGGTTCTTAGGTTTTTAGTTATCAAAATTGGATAATTCAAATGTAGTAAGTCTTCCCACTATTCCTTCAAAGGTTAGTGTGTTTCCTTGTACACACCTTAGCTCTTGGATGGCTGAAACTCTAATAGCATAGATAGGGAGTAGAGTTCTTAAGTATTTTTTGATGACAATTTCTTCTTCCAATTGACCACCTAGACTTCTTATTGCACTTGCCACTTCTTTTATTCTAGCAACATATTGAGCAACATTTTCATCTTCCTCAATTTTCATGTCATCAAAATTTTCTAGGAGGCTTTCTCTCTTTGCTCTATGGACATTCTGATCTCCTCCATAAATATTTTTTAGGGCTTTCCACATCTTGAACATAGTGTCAAAATTTTTTATGTCATCATATTCTACATAGCTAAGTACAGAGGCAATCTCCAACATTTTTTGATTGTGCTCCTTCCTTTTGTTGAAATCATCTACAGTAAGAGGTCCTATTGGATTTACATGTTTTGTTCTAGTTGAGGTTTGTGCATAGTCACCTATTGATCCAAGGTACAATTTTATCAGACTCTACCATGCAGCAAAGTTGTCTTTGTTGAGCTTGGGAACTTCTCTCTTGGATATCTTGATCTTCCTACTTCTAGTACCTTGAAACTAAATCAGCAGATGGCTCTGGTACCAATTGTTAGAAATGCTTTAGAATAACTAAGATGGGGGATGAATCAGTTATTTAAGGTCCAAATGTCCTACTTCATACTTTTCTTACTGAGTGTAGTGAGTTCATTCATTCAAGCTTTAACTTTTCTATTCAACAAGTTACTATAAATAAACATGCAAGCATAACACATAAAAGATCAACACATAACACAATAATTTATGTGGAAACTCAATTTGGGAAAACCACCAATAACATGCTATTCAATTCTCACTCTTCTGAAGTGATGCCCTATGAAAGGCTTGCCCTGTTAAAGGCTATAATACACTGTTAAATGTGACCTTGTTAGAGGATTTAACCACCTTGTTAGAAGTGGACCTGGTTAGAGGACTTTAGAACATTCACTTGGAATACTACCCTATTAAAATATTTACAAATGGTTTTTGGGCCAACCTAAGTCCATAGGATTTTCCTTTTATCCTAATTGATACAATTGCTAGAGAGTAACAATTAGGGATTTTGACCTGATTATAGCATGCAACTAAACTTGCAAATCTCATATCACTTCTTTGCTCATACCATTGCTTGGCTTTTAGTCTCTACAACTCTTGAAAGCTTGCCCTCCTTTCAAGCTTAGTCTCCTTGAGTCTCCATGCTCAATGTACTAATGCAATCATCTCTTCTTGACCACTTGTAGAAGCAAAGCCTTTGTGCTCTTCCTTCTCCTAGATGCCTTCTCCTTGACACCATTCTAACCACTTCACAATTTGGCTCTTTTGTAGTACCAACATCATCAGCAACATTTGCTTCTTGGTCTGTGACTCCTTAAATAGAAGTATTGGAGTTCCTTTTTCTGCTTGATTCTTCCATTCTTAAATTTCAATTCGTATGGATTAGGTAGGATTCATTGCATCTAACCCATGTTTTGTTTCCTCTAGAAACTTCTTGAATAATCATTTTGAATTCACCCAAAAGTGGTTTACATAGAATTCTGTTCCACTAGCTCATCATCCTTATCCTCCAACTAGTTCACAAAATTCAAGGTAACCACTTTGTCGGCTTAGATTTGGTGAATCTTCATCATTTAAAATGGTGCAGTAGCTCGACACTATTGAAATATTGGTTCTTGGCATATACTATGTTGCTTGACATCAACTGTGTTTTTCTTGATGCTTGACACCTAAAGATCGCTCACCACACACTAGAATTTCATGTTTCTTGGCTCCAACTAAGAATTTACTCGGCTTCAACTAGCTTGATTGACACCCATTGATGAACTTAGTTTAATCTTTGCAGTCAACCTTGTTACTACTTATTCCTCCAATGTTTCCAAGTGTGACCATCCTCTATATATTTCAGTATATTATCAATACATCATTTAACCATTGCCTTAACTGATCCTTGCACTTCATTACAACACCATAACTCAACCTTTTCACTTAGGTAGTCTTGTTACATCTTGTTGATCAAATCCTCTTCATCAATCAACTAAGTGATAGCACTTGGATCTTATAAGAAAATGTCATTCCTATAAGTTACATGTTTGACATCAATGACAAAACAATGATTGAAAACATTCTTTTAACAACAATCTCCCTCTTTGATCTTCCACAATGAGCTTTTCAATCAAATTTCCAACACGAGTTACTGCACTGAGCCAACTTGGTAATTGTTTTTGGAATTAGTTATGTTGTAGTCATCCTATGATGGAATAATTTGGATTGATATAACTATAAGGCATTTTTTTAATCCATCATATATCATTCATTGCATAGTCATTCAAGAATTAAGCGAGTATGGAAGAGCAGATTGTTTGAAGGGTACAAGCATTTGAAGGAAAGGAAAAGACTCATCGATCACAGTTAGGTGATTAGTTTAGTTTAAAGTATCTTCATTAGCAATCATAGTTGGACATCAGAGGTCAATCCACTAATTCATCCTAATAGGTGCATCAGTACCAACTCCTTTAATTGGCTGGACGTTGTATGCACCCTTAAATGGTCACCTTGACTATGTGTCCCAGTTTCATCATTTACCTCAAGCTTGAATCTATATTTACATCACCATTTCCTTTGATCAAATTAAATTATTTGAATTATTCAATTTATTTGGAGTTAATTTATTTAATTAATTTTAAATAAATGGCTGGATCATCCTAATTTTTGTATTATTTAATTAAACAAATTTTCTCCCTTTTAAATAAATAAGACCCCTCCTCACTTAATTTTATGTGCAACAATTATTATTTTAAAAGAAATAATTAAATAAATGTCACACACTTTATTTTATAAGAAAAGGGATTATTTTACATTTAAATTAAATAAAACCACCCCTCATCTTATAATTTTTATGGAGTTTTACACTTCACATCTCTTAATTAAATGTTAATTGCACATTCTCTTATGTGGGTCACACCTTTTCATTTAATTTTCATTTTCCCTCCAATTTGGGAATGCTTCTTGGCTTTGGTATATAAGGATACCTCCTTCCTTCATTTTGGAGGAGGCAATTTTATTATCACCATTATTTGGAGTTTTCATGCGATTTCCTTAAGGACTTGGAGCATTCTTATAAGAAGATCATGATTTCTTATGCGACCATTATGATAGAAATTTTTTGAAGCTTTCCTGGAGACTTGAAGATATCTTTCATGTTCATGATCATTTGAATATTCCATTCATTGGATGTACTTGTGAAGACCAAGGCTAATGTTCATACAAGAGCTACCACTTCAAACCTTTGAAGGTCTTTGCACATTGATGATAGGAAGCTATGAGTTGATTCTTGAGATCTTGCGCTTTCATGGTGTTACTTTGAAGGATTTCAAGTATAAGGTTTCATAAAAGTGTGTTTGCATATTTGTCCACATTTTTCACACACATTTTTTGGTGCCCAACATGGGGCAACCCACCTCTTTCATGCTAGTTTTGGATATTTTGGATCTAACCCCTTGTGTAGAGTTTCTTGGAGAAGAAAAATGAAATGTCCCTTTACTAATTTTATATGAAATGTCAAGCCTCAAATCAGATCTTTAAAATCAAGCAACCAATATTTCAAAAATCCACCAATTTCTCAATAAACCCCAAATCGGGTATGCCAGAAATAGTGCCAAAAGCTTCACAGCTTCACCTATTATTAATAAATCTGAAAGTGGAAATTTTTACAGAAATTTGAGCAGCATAAAAGCCTATAAAATGATATTTCTAGATCTATATAACATGCACACAATAGCTCCCAAACGAAGGACAAAAACAATGCTCATCGGGCTCCCGAAAATAGCACAAAATAGCTCGAAATCACCACAAAAACTTAATAATCTATCACAAAAGTATAATCATATCCAAATATATATATTCAGATCTATTTTAACATTTAAAAGTCTGATATAAAATATCAACCCAAACTGATATGAAATACTCAACCGGAAACACCAAACTCTTACAAAAACACACCCGAAAAACCCACAAATCTGCACTATTTAGCACAAAGGAAAACTCTGCATGAGCATGCACATGGAATGGCTTCAAAATCCTATCCTTATCCTTCCTAGAAACTTGAAAAATCTCATTCTTGGGTCTCCTTCTCCACAGGTTTGGCAGCCTCTGATGAACAACAAAGAAATGAGCAAAAATCAAGTTCCAGAATGAGCCCAAAATGCCTCCAAACTCCTTAAAAGAGGGCATAACCCTAACTCACATCCAAGAGGGGTTAATAAAACATATTTTAATAATAATTTTCATTTATTAGTCCATTAGCTTCCAAAGATTATCCCCTTTTTCCGAAACTTCACCTTTTTGGGCCTGCCTACCTTAGAAAAGATTATTATTTTTAATTTTTTTGAAAAGGGGAGATGACAAGTCCTCCCCTTCCAAATATTGCTTGTCCTCAAGAAATGGCTGAACAATAAACCAATAAATCCACCTAGATCCCAAATGTAGTCATGAACTATACTATTCTCAATTAACACAGGCTCCTGCAATATCCTCTGCAATATAACCAAGAGGAATCCATAATCAAATTGACAATTACTGCTCAACCAAACTCCAAAGTCACAACTTCCACAGTCAGAAACCCATGAGACACAAACTCTTAGAAAATAAAAACCCAAGTAAAGTTGAGGAATCAAATTTCCAACACAATAAATACCATCAACGCATCTCACTGGCCTATACGGAATGTACAATCCAACTCTACAACAATGGTGAACACTCCTGAATGAAACTGTACCAAGTATGGAGAATCCACACACTGTACAACTCCTGTGGTCAACACAACTTTGCAGATCACTGGCCACTATCTCATAACCATAACTCCCATGCACTGCTAATGGTGAAAAGACATCACAAGATAAACAACAAGAAATGGAACCCAAACCAAAATTTCCTACCATCAACTCCTTAACACAAGGATCAAATGCTAACTGATGTACATACCCTGCAGTATAATGCTGATAAAAAGAACCAACCTCAGTCAACAACTCACCATGAACAAGTGATACAACCCACTATGACTGATCCCCAGCTAAGTTAGGAGATGTCATAGACAAAGGATTAGAATCAATAACAACAACCGCTGAAGCATCACTCCCAAACTCTTGATCTAAGTCATGTATTATCAAGCTGTCAACCGTAGAACCTATCGCCATGTCATGCCCATCACAACTCTCATCTCGAGGCATCAAACTATCCCATAAATAATGATAAGCACTAGGAACCAAAGTACATCTCTGTATCATCATATCATCAACATGGTCATCAAAGGTGAATTGATGAGCATACCTCACAATGTAATGTTTAGAATGCACCAATCTCAGTCAGTGGCTCAGACTGCAATCCAGATGTAACTAACTAGAATCGATCACTAACCAAGTTGGAACTAATTACTACCTCTGAAGACATCACCAAGGGAGTAGTATCACTAGTAGGAACCATGCCAACTGTCAGCTCACTAACATCACACATGGTCTTTGATACAACATCTCTAGTCTTTGTGCCATTAGTACTAGAGGTCACCACCATGTCGGGCATACCACAACAATCTGCTGCAACACCCAACTCAACTAAAACTAACTCTAGTGGGGATGAACCTGATATGCCAATGTTAGTATCAAGGATGGATGCATCCCCATCTCCACTATCTTTGACAATCTCGACCATGGACATGCTTAGATCACTAGACACCATAGCTTGTGACTATATAGAATCTGGTAAAGACTGTAGTTGCTCTAACTCCATGGTCACCTTAGCCAAATGAAATTGTGACTCCTTGAAAGCCAACTGTGTACTCTCAAGAATCTCAGAAGTCACTTCAAGTTTCTGAGTAAGCTAAATCACCTCATCTTCCTTGGCCAATAATGCATCGTATGTTGTACTCCCCCACTCCATAAGATAATCTCTGTCGGCTACCAACTGCATATAATTTTGTCTCAAAATTTGGATAGCCTCCCATAAAGAGTGGAACTCTGTCAAGGAAAGATAACTGCCTTCTTGCTCATCACTAGTAGGAGAACCCCATCCATAAATTGCTAACAACTGACGAGCAATGTCAAAATGATGGCAAGTGATAGAAATGTCTCGCTCACTAACTCTCAACTGACTAGACACATGATGGCACTGGCTAGACTATCTCCTACAAACCTCCTCTATCACACTGTCTAAAAGAGTATCCTCAAAGTTATTGGTCTCTAGAGTATTACCATCCATATCCTGCGAATAAACTCCAAAGCTCATATCAACATATGGACTATCAAAAATTGTAGCACTGCTGTCCAACTTCTCTATACCAAAAAAAACTCCAAAGGAAACTAAGTCTTCAAAACTACCCACTGCATCCTCTTGGATGTCATCAATGCCAATATGATCTTGGGACTCATCTGTACACACTGCCAAATATGAAAGATCATCAACACATTCCAGCAAGTATGGTCAACTAGATATATGAACAAAACCTAACACTAGTGTGTAAAAACTAATACCAACATCGGATAAGCTACTGGCACAAGAAAAGACAACACCATGCAATCTGCTAATCAAATCCATGATAGCACCCAAACAAACCCTACTACCAAAAAGTGTTAAAGATCTCTAGTCAACTGAATCCCAAATGCCAATATAAAAATCTCGAGTCCATATTCGTAAACTAGAATCAGCTGGTAACTCAAGAAAACTCCTCACTTGAGTAATATGACCAATACCAACTAACTCCACATACCTATCATGATGAGATAATGAAGTCACAATACTGTCTTTGTTCACCTTCAGCTGGCTGGACAGATCATGTGAAGTACTACCTGCCTCAACCTCATGTGATGAAGCATCTAACTGTGCCTGGTACTCTTTCTCAGCAAAGTCATGAATGCTCAATGTCTGCTCATCTCTACTAGGTATCTCACCATCATGCACAACAACATCCTCATAATCATCATCTAAACCCACTACCTCCTGTGGCAGAGTAGAATCTGAGACCTCTGCCTGGCTATAAGCTAATTTCTCAAACTCCTCATGCAAGTTCTTGGTAATTGTGTCATTTTCCCTGTGAGAAAATCTACCAAATAGAAATCCAGTCAACTTATCCACCTTATCTGGGTCAGACAACATGTCATTCATCATACAGTGGTGCTCAACCAACTGTTCAGACATGTCATGGATTATTTTCCTAAGTTTATCTCAAATGTCTAAATAACCATCCTTTCTACTATTCTGACTCTGGATATCAATTGTCCAAAATTGTGTCCTCTAAGACTCTGTACTATACCTGTGCATTCTAGATAAAGTAGAGTGTAACCCCAATAGGTTATAACTTCTTCAAACACCAAGAACTAACATGCAATTGATTAGAAGTAGCATGCAACCATAGATTTTGACATGCAGCTGATTAGAAGCAACATGCAACCACCAAATTCACCAAGAACTAACATGAAAATGATTAGAAGTAGCATGCAACCATAAATTTTGACATGTAGCCAATTAGAAGCAACATGCAACCATAAATTATGACTTGCAAGATTTGGGTAGTTGTCAAAACTGACATGCAACTTCTACAAACCCTCAGGCTGGCAAGATCATAGTTCTGATACCACTAAAATTTCCCTTTACTGATTTTATATGAAATTTCAAGCCTCAAATCAGATCTTTAAAATCAAGCAACCAATATTTCAAAAATCCACCAATTTCTCAATAAACCCCAAATTGGGTATGCCAGAAATAGTGCCAAAAGCTTCACAGCTTCACCTATTATTAATAAATCTGAAAGTGGACATTTTTACAAAAATTTGAGCAGCATAATAGCCTATAAAATGGTATTTCCAGTTCTGTATAACATGCACACAATAGCTGCCAAACGGAGGACAAAAACAATGCTCATCGAGCTCCCGAAAATAGCACAAAATAGCCTGGAATCACCACAAAAACTTAATAATCTATCACAAAAGTATAATCATATCCAAATACATATATTCAACTCTATTTTAACATTTAAAATTCTGATATACAAAAGCAACCCAAAATGATATGAAATACTCAACCGGAAACACCAAACTCTTACAAAAACACACCCGAAAAACCCACAAATCTGCACTGTTCAGCACAAAGGCAAACTCTACATGAGCATGCACATGGAATGGCTTCAAACTCCCATCATTATCCTTCTTGAAAACCTAAAAAATCCCATTCTTGGGTCTCCTTCTCCATAGGTTTGGCAGCCTCTGAAGAACAACAAAGAAATGAGCAAAAATCAAGTTCTAGAATGAGCCCAAAATGCCTCCAAACTCCTTAAAAGAGGGCATAACCCTAACTCACGTCCAAGAGGGGTTAATAAAACATATTTTAATAATAATTTTCATTTATTAGTCCATTAGCTTCCAAAGATTATCCCCTTTTTCTGAAACTTCACCTTTTTGGGCCAGCCTGCCTTAGAAAAGATTATTTTTAAATTTTTTTTTGAAAAGGGGACATGACAAAAACCCTAGATTTTCAAAGATTCAATCATATCTCCTAAATGGCTTGGTATTTTGGTGTGAATTTTTTTTGCAAGTTGGTGACATATTAGAAAAGCTTTAGTAAAAATTTTAGATTTTTTTGAGGTATTTTCAATTTTTTATAAGTTTTTCTTTATTTTTCATGAAAAATCATTTTAATATGCAAATTAGAACATTTTTTGGAAAAATATGCATTTTTGGAAAGGTCTCTAAATTCTAAATAGGGTTGGTTCTTTGTGTTTTGATTTTAGAGATCATATTAAGGCTCAATAATTTGATTTACAAGGACTAGTCTATTTTGACAAAATGGCTCTTTAGAGCAGAAATGAAAAGATTTTTTCAAAATTCTAAGATTTTTAGAAAGCTCTTTGATTTTTGATATGGGTCTCTTTTCTTCATTTAGAGTTTTGGATATGAATTCATATCATATAGGTCCATTCTTGATGACTAGTTTAAAAATCAATATTAAAAAAAGGACATTTAATGAATAGCTTGCATTTAATTTTCAAAATGGACCAATGCATGATGTGAGCTTTCATTTGAGTTATTTTCTAATTATTATCACTCTTAAAAATTGGATTTTCAGATCTAACCCTAGTTTTGCATAAGTTGAATATATATTGCATATCTTGTGTTTACTTGTTTTGCTTGTTGCTTTATTCATTGCGAGCAAGCATTCAAGCGTAAATGAAAGGTACAAAAAAGAAAAGACACATTGCAAGGATTACTAAGTATTTTGTTGGATCTCTATAACATTTGGATTTGGAGCTAAAGTGAACATCTCATATGTTTGGCTTGAGGGCTTTTACATACTTTCATAGATTCACACTTCATTTGGTGCTCTAAAATTAGATCTAGATTTTCTTTTACACATATATGTTTCACATAATAATTAGGCCCAATGAACACTATTTGTTGATCTCGAGGGATTAAGCTTCATTCACTTACTTTACATGTGAAACTCCTCTTGACAATGGATCCCCTTGTAGGTACAGAAGGATATTTGTCATTGTCTCACTATTCCGCTTGGGTTTGTCCTCAACATCCATTGGTACTTTCTCTTTAGATATTGGTGGTATTTTTTGTTGGCTTTTTCAAAAATTTGGTGAGGTTATTTCAAATTAGCATGTCAAAAAATATTGTTTACGATGTTTAGGTGAGGTGAAGAGGTTAAAGGAGTATGCTTTGTTCCCTTTTAGGCACTTCAAAAACTTGGAACCCTTGAATCCAAACCAAGTCCCCTTGTGGTACAACTTTGTGAGTCTTCCTTGTTTAGAGAAGGTTAGCCATAGTGGACACTCCCTTTATTGGGTCAACCACATGGATGGAACCTCAAGTGGTAATAGCAATTTTTGACATGGTAGTAGCAACTGCTATATAAATGTTCTTGTGGGGGAAATTCCCATGGGTGTAGTTTTTTGTTGGGCTATCACATCTCCTCAGTATATCTGATTGATTAAATTCTCAAAATATGTAAAAACCCTGGTGTGCTAGGATTGGATTTCACCCACTCTAGATTGCAAAAGCTATAGAGTTGATCATTACTAAGAACTTTAGTGTTGCCAAATTTTCTTTTGTAGGACTATGTGTGTGATTGAGAAACATTTTTAGAACATACACATTAGTGGTTCTAGGGATTAGATTCATACTATGACACTATTCTTTTTCATGCACAAGGTTTCTTTGTCTTGTACCCATTACTTGTAAACGTTTGCTTGAGATCTTTGATTACTATTCTATGTGCCTGATTATTATTTATAAATATGAAATTGATCTTAGTTGGTTAAAAAATGAATTTTCATCATTCATGATTTGGACTCTACGGGAAACCATGTTTTTTCATTCCTGAGTTGATTTGACCATTGTGGACCTAATCTTGAGTGTCTAAACTTGTTGTCACTTTGGATCCTTGCATCATAGCTATCCTTGAGTTAGTAAGTCTTGTCTTATTTTGTCGCCAACATCAAAACTTGCAAAGTTAGAGATTTCCCTAGTGGAGAAAGTTGTCTTTGGAATTCCTTGAATTTATCCTTGGATTGTGGGTATCCACTTGTCTAAACATATCAATTTATCTCATATTATTACATTTTATTATAGAACATTATAACTCTTGGATAATTCCACAATTGTGAGACCAACAATGGCATATTTTGTTAACCAATTGTGAGACCTCTATTGGCTGATTAAGTTAATGAGAGTGACACACAATTACATTATTACACCTTATTAATTGGACAGTTGATTACTTTACTACCCAAGAGTGATACCAATGCTTCTTGGAGTCTTCCTATTTACTAGTGTTTTCCCTCTCATGTCAATTATGACTAGGTTTCAAGTGAGTCATGGTAAACAACCTCAAGTTAACTTTGGTCAATTACCTTAGTTCCAACTCATCAAAAATATAAAGGAAAAGAACCTATCTTTGATCAAACACCTAAGGGAAAAATGAAAAATGAGTTTACCCCTCCTAGCAATCTTAGTAAATTGAACATACCTAGGCCCTCTTCACTTTTTGAGCAAGACATGTTATTCATTGGAAGCAAAGATAAAAGCATGGATTCCATGATAAATGATAGGTTATTGAGGCAACATGGGGTTGAATCTTTGGGATATCACATAACTCATGAAGATATTGATGGAACTACTCCAAAAAATAATTTTTTTGGAGGAAATCAGCACTACTCTCCATTTCTTGCTCCTCCTGGATTATCACCTAAATCTTCTCACTCAATGGATGATAAAATCAGATAAGATGAATTGGAAAAGATAGAATACTTGGAGAAGAAAGAGAAACAAGTGGCACAATAAATCAATGAAAGTTTGTCTAGGTCTCAAGAATTTCTCAACAGAACTCCAAGAACCCCTAATGGCCAGTTTAGTAAAGTGAGTATGTATACGAAAGCCCAAGCTAGAAAAATGGCTAAAGGTGTGGCTCAAAAAATGGTTAATGACATTATTTCTTAGAGAGGTAATGTTTCTCCACCTCCTATATCTCCTAGAGGTGATGAGGAGAGACATCTTCTACAAGAAAAATAAGCTTACATGGATGCATTCATACAATGTGAGGTAGAAAAGAGAGGTCATGAAATAACACATCAAAAAGTTTGCTTGGTGGTGCTAATGGTTCTCTACCTCCTTCTCCTCCTCTAAGAGTTACTAGACATATGTCACCTTCACAATATTCAAAGGGAAATAGGAGACAACCATCTCTTCCTCCTAGATATTAGCGAAGGCAAATGTCTCCTCCAAGGAATTCACAACAACACCCTCAATTTACTACACATGGTTTTGGTGTGGATTATGATTTATTAGAGCAAGACCTAGTATTTCCCAAGTACATGGATCAATACTTTCAAATTAATAAGGATAAATACTTCATGGATTTAATCAAAAAAGGTGTTCAAGTACCTTATGATTTTGATGTGAATAAGAATGTCAAGAGACAAAATCCTTCATATCAAGAATAAACTGAGAAAAATATGAAGATGTTAATGGATAAAATTACACCTAAGAATCCATTTTCTCTATACAGTGTTTGTCCTCTACCTTTTGAGAGTAGTATTCTAGAGGTTGAATTCCCTAAGAAAATAGAATTTCCTCATTATGATAAGTATGATGGGAATGTAGGCCCTAGTGATCATGTGAAATAGTTTAATGTTTTGAGCTTGGAATTTGCACATAAAGATTCGTATCTTATGAGCTTGTTCCCTAGGAGTTTAATGGGTCAAGCTATGTGATGGTTCACTAAGATTAATCCCCCACTTAATTATTTTGAGGACCTTGTTCAAAAATTTATTGAACACTTCTCTTACCATATTCAAAAACCAATTTCTATGTTGGATTTATGCAACATGAAATGAGATCAAGTTGAACCCTTTGTTACCTTTTTGCAAAGATGGAGAAAGTTATGTTCTCATTACTCTAGAGAAATTGTAGAAAAAGAGAAAATTGATATACTTGTGAATAATTTGGTTCCTCAATTGAGAAATGAAATTGGCAAATAGGTGTTTGAGACTTTTCATGATATGGTAGAAGCAACTTTATGTATTGAAGATGTTTTGAAGAATCAAGGAATTATGAAGCATAATAGCAACACGAATACCAACAACAATGGAAATAAGAATAGGAGTACTTCTTATAAAGGGAATCAACATGTGGTTAATGATGGTATAGTTGATGCGGCTAAGTCTGATGACCAAGTAGTTTACAAGTTATCAGATAGTGTTCATGCTATGAAACTTCAAGCATCTTCTCAACAAAATTCTATAGAAAATTCTAGAGAAAATTCTAGATACAATTATAGAAATCCTCAAGAGAGTAGAACTTTTACAAAGATTAGTAGACCTTATGAGGATTTTTTGGAAGAGTTGGTTGATGGAAAGCTATTAACTTTGATTGAGAATTTTCAAACACCTCCTTTGAAGGGTCCACATTGGGATGATAATGCCTATTGTAAATATCATCAGAGAAAAACTAGTCACACTACATAAAATTGTCAAAGGTTAAAACACGATATTCATAATTTGATTGATAATGGAAAGTTAGTAATTGATGGTGCCAATCATGCTACTAATAATGATCATCAAGCTTATATGAATCCATTGACTAAGCATGAAAAGGGTGAATCATCTAGGAATGGGAAAGCTCAAGTGAATTATACTTATTCTAATCAAAATTATGGATATTCTAATGCAGACAATGTTGTCAACATGGTTACAATTAAGGAAAATGAGAAGGATTTGAATCATCCACATAATCTTGCATTACATATTGAAGTCATGATTCACAGAACTCTTGTTAGAAATGTGTTGATAGATGGGTGTTTCAGGTTAAATATTTGTCCTTTCAACATACTTGAAAAGTTGGGATATTTAGAACAGGATATTGATACTAGATAGAAGGTTACTATTAGAGCTTATGATGCTAGTGAAAGACAATCTAAAGGATTGGTTGTTTTATCTATTCAGATTGAGTCAGTTGAGAGAGATATTCTATTTCATGTGGTTGATACTAGTACCCTTTCTTATAACATTTTATTGGGTAGACCTTAGATACATGAAATGAAAGCCATTTCTTCCACATATCATTAGTGTGTTACATTTTCATTTAATGAAATTGAGATCTGTATTTCAAGAGTTAATACTTTGGCTATCAATAATATTTTAGTAGAATCACATATGTCTTTAGATAGAGTTTCAGATGAGACAATTGAGGAATTTTTATAATTTTTGATAGAATCTAAGACACTTAATAGTGAAATGGAGGGATGTGAGGTTGTTTCTTTGGTTGAACCTTTAATTCCTATGGAAGAAGTGGAAGAAGGAAGTGTTGTTAGAGATTGGATTTAAAAAGAAGAAAAAGATGATGGACCCATCTTTGATGTTTATGATGATGATGATGATGATGATGATGATGATGAGGAAGTGTATATATACTTGATCAACAAGATATATGTGATGATTTGATCTATTTTACTAATCTTCTTTAGGGAGATGGACATGGTTTAGTTAATGAAGCTTCTTGTTCAAAAATATAAAATGATTTGGATATACATAACAATGATGAAAGAGAATATTCAAATAATTATGAATTGGATTTATCTTTAAAGCCTTCTATAGTTGATTTGGGTATTGATGTGATTCATGCTTATGATTCTCAACCTAGTACAATTAATGAGATTTCAAACTCACATATTTCTCATGAGCTAGATTCTCTAGTTATTAGATAAATTTATGATTCAAGAGAAATGGAGAGGAACTTGATAGACTCTAATTCTATAGTTGCCAGCAAGGATGTTATTCATATTTACAATATTGAGCATTTAGAGGATTGATAGTGATAAATGAATATTATAGAGTTATGAGATTACAAGAACTTGAGTTACTTGATGAGAAGAGAAAAACTACTTTTGATCACATGAGATTTTATCAGAAAAGATTGTCTAAGACTTATGACAAGAAAGTTTTCCCTAGAGAGTTTTCAATGGGAGATCTTGTTTTGCATGAGAATCCTAAGAATTGGAAAAATAGAGCTCAAAAAGGAAAATTTGAGCCTAATTGGTGGGTCCTTTTATTATTACAACTACTTTTGGATTGGGTGCATATTTGTTGTCTACACCTGAGGGAGATCAACTCCCTGATCCTATTGATGTGCTTCATTTGAAAAAGTTATATCCCTGATGTCCATTCTTGCTGGGGGCATCTGTACATATTTATGGGTCCTGAAAAAATACAAAAAAGTGATATATTCCAAAAATACAAAAAAAAATTATAAAAGAAAAAAGAAAAGAAATGGTATTTTTCAATATCAACAATGGTGTTCCTTAAATATCTTAAACACCAAAAAAATGTTTCTTAACACTACCTTGAGAGTCTTGTCATGATTATCATGCTTTAGTTTATACTTAATGTTGAGCTATGCTTTAATCTTTCTTTGTATGATGATTTTTCATTTCTATATATACATGTTTACTGCACTATATCTGTATGTTTTTTTATATTCCCTCCCTAGTCATTTTTACACTAGGGGTATGTGGCTTATTTTTATTTTTTTATGAGTGATTTGATTAGTATTGATGAGTGACTCTATGGGTTTCTCTGGGATGCATAGCTAGAGTACTATGGACCATGAGACACATTTTTGGTTGATTTCTTGCTTGTGTGGTTTTGATCTCAAGACTCATAGTGTTTCTCAACACTACCAAATCTCATTCATATCATCATAGTTTCCTTGGTGACTAGCGATGACTGTGGGAAGCTTTTGATCACATTCATATATTCAAATTACTTCAATGATTAGTGATGATTGTGTGATATTTTTGATAGAGTTACATTCATATCTTCATGGTTTTGACCAAAGAAGGTTGTGTAGCTTTGCTCGATGATTGAAACTAGGATCTTAATCTTGGTCGAAATGAGTAAGTACATAGAATGGATAGAAGTGTCATATGGACATGAACATGTATTTTATCCCCTTGTCTTTTTAGAGGTTTTAATTTTTTTAAAAACCTTTTAGAGGTCTCCTTCATCACTTCTTTGCTATTAGCTTTGATCATGATTGTTCTTTTTAGTACACATCACTTGTTCGTGACCTTAATTGAAATGTCATATCTTGCATAGTTGATGGTTTTTGAGGAATTTTCCCTCTTCTTCTTTCCATCTTCTTGTCTTTCATTTGCCCCCCTTCTTTCTTTTGATTTGGGGCATGCTTTTCATGCTTGGTGATTTAGCCTTGGTTTCTTGATCTATATCTTGCTTATCTTTCATCATGAACCTTTTTCTGATTTGATCATAACTATCTTGTTCTTGCTTAGCCTTTCCTTCATTTAAATTTCAATCCTGAGGGGCCAAGAACACTCTATTGAGCTTCATTGTTTGCAAAGTTGATTCAAAATCTACTCATCTTTTTCTATCTAGCTTGGGGAAGATGATTATTGTAACTAGGGTAAGTCAATGCATGATTTTTCATTTTCTAGGTGTTGATATTTTTCTTTTTCCTTTATATATATTTCATGAATTTTATAGTTGCTAAAAACTCTTTGGGCAGACCTACAATTATAGGACCTACAGCGGCATATTATGTTACAGGCATTGTAAGATCCCAGATGGCATGTTGAGGTAACAAGAGTTGGATGCTTAATCTTTATATATTTTTGACATAAATCAATCTTTATACACACTTTATTTTATAGTACTTTGATTCAATGTGCTTGTCATGTATGTGGACACACATTAGTCAAAGAGGGGAAAATGTATGCACCCTAAAATGGTCACCTTGATTATGTGCCCTCATTTCATAATTTATCTCAAGCTTGAATCAATATTTATATCACCATTTCCTTTTATCAAATTAAATTATTTGAATTATTCAATTTATTTTAATGATTTAATTAATCATTATTATTTTACATCAATTTTCTTGATTAAATAGGAGTTAATTAATTTAATTAATTTTAAATAAATGGTTGGATCATCTTGATTTTTGTGTTATTTAATTAAACAAATTTCTCCCTTTTAATTAAATAAAATCCCTCCTCACTTAAATTTATGTGCAAAAATTATTATTTTAAAAGAAATAATTAAATAAATGTCACACACTTTATTTTATAAGAAAAAGGATTATTTTACATTTAAATTAAATAAAAACACCCCTTATAATTTTTATGGAGTTTTACACTCCACATCTCTTAATTAAATGCTAATTACACATTCTCTTATGTGGGTCACACCTTTTCATTTAATTTTCATTTTCCCTCCAATTTGGGAATGCTCTTCGCTTTGGTATATAAGGAGACCTCCTTCCTTCATTTTGGAGGAGGCAATTTTATTATCACCATTATTTGGAGCTTTCATGCGATTTTCTTGAGGACTTGGAACATTCTTATGAGAAGATCATGACTTCTTATGCTACTATTATGATAGACATTTTTTGAAGCTTTCTTGGAGACTTGGAGATATCTTGCATGTTCATGATCATTTGAATATTCCATTCATTGGATGTAATTTTGAAGACCAAGGCTAATGTTCATATGAGAGCCACCACTTCAAACCTTTAAAGGTCTTTGCACATTGATGATAGGAAGCTATGAGTTGATTCTTGAGATCTTGCACTTTCATGGTGTTATTTTTAAGGATTTGAAGTATAAGGATTCATAGAAGTGTGTTTGCATATTTGTCCACATTTTTCACACATAGACCTAATAGTCCTTTGTAGATACTCCTAACAAAGTACATACTTAATTATATTGTATGAATCCTTTCACAAGGTGGAGCTAACAACCCTTGTTGCTCTTAACTAAGGTAACAAGAGTTGGATGCTTAATCTTTATATATTTTTGAAATAAATCAATCTTTATACATACTTTATTTTATAATTCTTTGATTTAATGTGCTTTTCATGTATGTGGACACACACTAGTCAAACAGTGGCAAATGTGTGCACCCTAAAATGGTCACCTTGACTATGTGCCTCGGATTCATAATTTATCTCAAGCTTGAATCGATATTTACATCACCGTTTCCTTTGATCAAATTAAATTATTTGAATCATTCAATTTATTTGAATTATTTAATTAATCATTATTATTTTACATCAATTTCCTTGTTTAAATTGGAGTTAATTTATTTAATTAATTTTAAATAAATGGTTGGATCATCTTGATTTTTGTATTATTTAATAAAACTAATTTTCTCCCTTTTAATTAAATAAAACCCCTCCTCACGTAATTTTATGTGCAACAATTATTGTTTTAAAAGAAATAATTAAATAAATGTCACACACTTTATTTTATAAGAAAAGGGATTATTTTACATTTAAATTAAATAAAAACACCCCCCATGTTATAATTTTTATGGAGTTTTACACTCCACATCTCTTAATTAAATGCTAATTGCACATTCTCTTATGTGGGTCACACCTTTTCATTTAATTTTCATTTTCCCTCCAATTTGGGAATGCTCTTGGTTTTGGTATATAAGGAGACCTCCTTCCTTCATTTTGGAGGAGGCAATTTTATTATCACCATTATTTGGAGCTTTCATGTGATTTCCTTGAGGACTTGGAGCATTCTTATGAGAAGATCATGACTTCTTATGTTTCCATTATGATAGACATTTTTTGAAGCTTTCTTGGAGACTTGGAGATATCTTGCATGTTCTTGATCATTTGAATCTTCCATTCATTGGATGTACTTGTGAAGACCAAGGCTAATGTTCATATGAGAGCCACCACTTCAAACCTTTAAAGGTATTTGCACATTGATGATGGGAAGCTATGAGTTAATTCATGAGATCTTGCACTTTCATGGTGTTATTTTGAAGGATTTGAAGTATAAGAATTCATAGAAGTGTCTTTGCATATTTGTCCACATTTTTCACACACAGACCTTATAGTCCTTTGTAGATACTCCTAAAAAATTACATACTTAACTATATTGTATAAATCCTTTCACAATGTGGACCTAACAACCCTTGTTTCTCTTAACTGAGTAAGATCATCATAAGTGATCATTTATAAGCCTTAACAGGCCAACTTTATTATTATAGTAGTGAAGCACTATGGGTGTCATCCCCATCCCAATTTTACCTTCTACTTGGAGGGTTTCTCGATTAGTAAATATTGTGTTATGGTGTTGTTACTTTACGACTTTATGCTTCTTTCATTGACGTAGATTAGACAACATAAAAAATTGGTTTAAAAGAAAGAAGTTTACGTGGTTCCTAATTCACCCATCCCCCCTCTCATCCATCTAGCTTGCATTACATTTCTAACATGTGTATGTATGTATGTATGTATGTATGTATGTATGTATTTATATATGTATTTATTTATATCTATATGTATATAAATATATACGTATATATATATATACATATATACATATACATCTATATATATATTGATATACACACACATAGATATATACACATATATACATACACACACATACACATATATATGTACACACATGCATACATATATATACACAAATATTGTATAAATTTTCAAGGGAGATATAAATGTACTAACATTGTTGTAATTTTTGTGTTCCAGATTACATTCTGAAAGCATATGTATATGACATTTAAGAGGCATTTCTCCATAGAGACACATCTCTTCAACTCTCAATAACATATGTTTAATATGATTAAGAATGTGGTAATAAATCATATGTGTGTGTGTGTGTGTGTGTGTTTTATCTGAAACAAGCTATAAAACATTAACACTTTCTCTTAGCTATGGAGGATAAACACATGCATTTCCTCAAAGTAATACTAAGATATCTTTCATTAGAAGATATTCAAAATTTTGATATCACATTATACATCATGTGTATTAATCTTCCTGACTATCAACATATGGTATTCACCAAGTAGTCAATAAGGTTTGATATCAAATCTTATATTGTGAGTATTGGTCTTCTAGAATATTGACATTCGATATTAACCAAGTACTAAAAAAGTTTTGATATCACACCTGATATCATGAGTATTGGTCTCCTAGAATATCAACATTCGATATTCACCAAGTACTCAAAATTTTTGATATCACATCTGATATCAAGAATATTGGCCTCCTAGAATATCAATGATATTCACCAAGTACTCAAAATAAGGTTTGATATCACATTAGATATCATGAGTATTGGCCTCCTAGAATATCAATGATATTCATGAAATGGTCAAAATAAGGTTTGATATCACATCTAACATCAAGAGTATTGGCCTCCCAGGATATCAATGGTATTCACCAAATACTCTTTGAGTAATGGTCTTCCAAAATATTGAGATGCAAGACAATCACCATATACTGAATTTGTTTGATCTCATAATACACATTATTGTAATATTGTCACCTTACAATAACTTCTACAAATACAAGTGACATCATTTGGAAGTCATCACTGCCTCATGATGTACACAAGGGGTAGGCCCATTAAAATCACATAGTCATGAGGAATATTCATTAATCACAATCCTCTTGTCTAATACAATTTATTTATTACTAGAAAATTCATCTCACCATTGTTTACTCCGTCTAGATCAATATGACTGAGATCACAAAAGGTTGACTAAATCATATCCTTTATTTTCTCCTTAAGATGAATGTGTTACACTCTCTCTAAGTCGAAAATTAGTTTCCATTTTCCTTCAATAAAATTCTTAGAAATGATCAAGGAAGATAGATCTTATATGACATAATGGGATACAAAAATAAGAGACAACTATAATGCTCAAGGATATTAGGAATAATCAGATATTCACCATAATAGTGTAAGATTGATACTTGCCTAAAAATAATGTAATTTTTTAATTCTTTAATGTCCAAATGACATTCTTATAGACTGGTCTCAATCAATCAATATATATATATATATATATATATATATATATATATATATATATATATAGACACACACACACACACACACACACACACACACAAAAATGTTTTATACATTCTCACATATATGGTAATGATTATTCATATAACCTTCCCATTCTTATATATTCAATCATCTATATAATTTATCACAACTTATATTTCATTTATAATATTTCATATGATATAGACATTAGCAACATTCTATATATCATACCTTCCAATAGAGTCCTTTTTACCTTTGCTATGTGTTGAGATTGTTTCCTTTATTTCCAACTCTTTAAAAAATCACACCTCTTCATAAAAATGCAATGATTTTCCTCCTTTTGGATTTTTTAGGTTCTCCTTCCCTTATTGACTTTAAATATTTAAAAATAAATAACTCGGTTGTGACTAGGCTTGGGTCCCACAAACAATGAGCCTCACATCAATAGAAAACATAGGCTGACCATTTTTGGTCATCCTCGTGAGATGTGCCTTTAACATTTTTCGTTTTGGTATTAGTTGTTCAATGGAAAAGTTTATGCATATCCTTCAATCATTGATTCCATGCATTGTACGTGCAAATCTCCACTCACAATCAAATTTTGGTCCTCCCATTTGCATCATCTTCATTCAGGTGATGACCTCACTTCACTCCCATATGATAGGTCCAAAATGGATTTCAATTGTAATTCCTACAATCAATCCTATCATGACTGTAAATTCATGTGTATTTATGTATGGTATTTTATGGAGCCTCTAGCCTAGATCCTCTAGCATACCATGTCAATAATTAGGGTCATCCTCTCAAATAATGGTTGCATGCTCTCCAATATTTATACATAACACCCAAACAAATGTAAGTGCCACTAACCAACACTTTTGAGTCAAATTGGGCTTGATGGAGTGAGCTATGGTTTTATTACTATGGTCATTTCCTGAATTGATTTTAACATGAAATAACATTGGCATCGATAATGCCATTAGGATGGTTGAGTGCAAAAACAAGGCAAATAGTTCCCATCTAGGTTCAGATAGTGAACTCTACACAAGATATAGAGTGGACAAGACCAACTGAGCCAGTGGATAGATAGTGACAATATCCATGCAATCATATGCATAGGGTCATCAAGATGAACGTAAGGAAATGATCCACAAAGGTAGTGCTTCCTATTACTTTTGATCTTCTTTTCAAGCTTTTATTCTGATACCATTTAAAAAAATTCAAGGGAGATGTAAATATACTAACACTATTGTAATTTTTGTGGGTTTGAAATTACATTCTCAAAGAATATGTATATGAAATTTAAGAGGTATGTCTCCATAGAGACATATCACTTCAACTCTCATTAGTTATCAATAACATATGTTTATTATGATTAAGATTGTGATAATAAATCATATATATATATATATATATATATATATATATATATATATATATATATATATATATATATATATATATATATATATATATATATATATATATATATATATATATATGATTTATTTGGAAGAAGCAACAAAATATTAACACAGACACACACACACACATATTGTTAGAATATTTAGAATAATTGAAAGGGGGGTGAATCCGTTATCCAAGGTCTAGATGTACCAATTGAACACTTAAACATTTCAACTAATTTAGATCTAAGCATCCAATAAGTTAGCCTCTATAGTAAAAAATCAGAAACATAAACTTGTAGTCCACTGTCCTAATACTTCTCAAACTTGTAGAATGTAAAACATTAACAATAAAACATCGCAAATGAAATCCACACAAGTTGATACTAGGATGTAATGTGAAAATCCAATTTGAAAAAAAAAAAACTTGATCATCTCACCAATATTTCACTCTTCTGAAGTGAGCTTTGTTAGGAGCCAACCCTGTTAAAGGTTACAAAATACACTATTAAAGGTGACCTTGTTAAAGGATTTAATCACCTTGTTAGGAGTAGCCTTGTTAGAGGAATTATGAACATTCCATTAGAATGGTACACTATTTAAAGGATTTAAATGTGACTATTAGGTCAACCTTGATTTAAGGATTTCAATACTGATATAATGGTGAGAAAGAAATATTAGGTTTGATTTGGCAAATACAAATCACTTTGAAAATATAGATCATAGTTCAATTCAAAACTTGATCCAATGACTAGCCTTCATTATCATCTTAGTGTTTGATATGCTTGCACACCTTCAATCAATCATAATTTGAATCTTCACAAATCTTCTTAGCCTTTTTCTTAAGTTTTCCAGTAACTACTTCCAACCTCTCTAGGTCTTCACTAGCACTGCTAACCTCTCATACACTTTATATTAGTCCTTATGCCTCCTTAAATAGGTAATTCTAATCTTTATCCACTTAAAAACCACCATAGACCTTAGGGTTTGGTTAGAATCATCCAATCTTTCCAACATTTTGTCTCCTCTTTTCTCTTGTAGAAACTTCTCCAAACTTCACTATGAATTATTGCATAGAAATGCTCAAACAAAATTTCCCTCAAATTAAATTCTCTAGATCATCCATCCTTATCTTCCACACATTTTACATATTCCAAGAAATCAACTGTGTTGGCTAGAAATCATGATTTCCTCATAATTTATCAAATGCTATGCCTTGTCCAACATTGTGTTCTAAAACTTGGTCATCACTAGATTACTTGGCCGCTACTAACTTTTTGGTTAAGCACATATATTAATGCTCAATCAATACTGATGCTCAATTGACACTAGATTTTCTCGGCTTATACTAGAACTCAGTGGACACTAACATCACTCCGCATAAACTTCAAGTTTCATAATCTTCTACTCTTTTGCTCAATCAAGCCTATATATTTGGTTAGTCCTTGATCACTTCTTCAAGGCTTTAGTACAACTGTCTTCTTCACTTGTAGTATGTTTAAATAATCACTTTATCTTGTCAAAGTCTAAATAATCAAGTTCCCATTATAATTCCTCTCATAACTCAACCTTTCCTCTAGGTGTTTCTATTATGTCCATCTTCTCAAATCCTCTTCATTAATCATATTGATATGGCACTCAAATTAGATAGAAAATTGTCTTACCAATTTTGTTTGACATCAATGACAACATAAATTTTTTCTCAATTATAGTTTCCAACAATCTCTCTCTTTGGAATTAATAGAAACATTTCTAGTTACTATACAATCCAAAACTTGTACTAATTTGAGCAATATCCCTTTGTGTTTAGTATTAGATCTTCATTAATATCCTTATTTTGATTCCCATCTCTATGTCCAACAATCTCTTTCTTTTAGTTTCATTCTAATTCTCATCTATGCAGCTTACATAGGCTCCCTCTATCAAATCATGAAATCAATCAGATTCCTCTGTATTGCTGGAAATACCTTTCATAAATTCTCCCTCTTTGCAACATCTCCTTAGTGAATAACTCCATCTTCATATGGTAATTGACATACTCTCCCTCTCTCTTATTACTTCATGGTAATTATCATATTCTCCCTCTTTTACAACAATGATAAGTATACTACATCTATCTCTAACGTCTTTATCATGTAGATATATTCATGTCAGTAAATAATTCACCTCTTTCACCTGATCTATGTTTGATATACTATTTTTTTCTTCTTCCTTCACAACTTTAGGAAACTCCTAAAGTATGAATTTTTGCATCAACTTATAGGATATTCTAATCAACACATTTGATGTACAGCTCCATCTTAGCTTAAGTAGCCTTGTCTAATGGAATCAACCCTAATTTACCTCTTAGATATTCATGAGCATCTTTAGGAAAATCCTTAGTGAAAATACCATCTATTTTCTCCTTAGTGTTTGCATACTCCAATCTCATTTCTTTGTCTTGAACTAGCTCTCTCAAGTAATGATACTTAATAGCAATATGCTTGGTTTTTGTGTGCATCATAGGGTTATTTGATATGTTTATAGCACTTGTGATGTCACAATTGATAAAAATTGGATCAATGACCTTTTCCTTCACCCCCTTCAACAATTTCTTGATCTATGTAATATTTGAATAATTTACTGCTACTACCACATATTCAGTTTTAGCTATTGATTGTGAAATATAGTTCTATTTCTTTATTGTCCATGAGATTAGTCTCTTTCCTAGAAAGAAATCTCCACCGGTTGTACTATTTTTTTCATCATCTGTGCCTACCCAATCAGAACTAGTGAACACTTTTAGTTCAAACTTGTCACTCTTCTTATAATATAAGAAATAGCCTTTTGTTCCTTTCAGATATCTTGGTATCCTTTTCATTACTATCATGTTATTCTCTTTAGGGTTTGTAGAAAATCTTACAATAATCCCATCTACTAGGGCAATATCAGGTCTATTGTAAACAACATATTATAGTTTCCCAATCATTGATATATATATATGTATATATATATGGTTCACATAAGTAGAATCATCATTCCTAGATAGGTTATGTCCTGTAGCCATAGGTGTATTAACTAGTCTTGAATCTTCCATTTCAAAAAAATTTAGTATCTCCTTAATGTATTTTGATTTACTAATGAACATACATTAGATTCATTTGACATATTCATAAACCAACAAAGAATTTGATCTCACAAAACATAGACATTTCAAATTATTTCTTCATCTAATTTGTAAATGATTTTCATAATGCATCCTTTCCTCCAAATACAATGTGATCAACAAAAAATTTCAGATAACAATATCTCATTTTTACCTTCAGCCTTTAGATACAGATTGATTTTATCAATTGTTCTTGCAAATCTAATCTTCACCAAATAATTATGCAGTCTTTCATACCATGCTCTAGGGGCTTGCTTCAAACCATATAGAGCCTTGTGTAGTTTAAATACTATTTTCTTCTTGCTAAGATCTACAAATCTTTCAGAATATTCAATATAAACCTCTTCTTCAAGTTGTTGGCTATTGATTTGACAAGATTTTAACTACCTTTTATAAATGCAAGGGTCCCTAGGATTTTGCTAAAATCCATGATAAGTATTCCTAAAAGAATATCAATAGGGCCAACTATTAAGACTATTTTTAGTCTTCTTCCCTTTGAGTCTTTCAAAATTTAAGTGGGTATACCCTAGAATCACCCTTATGCCATTTAATCAACAATTATGCAATGCGACTCCAATTTAGTACATTAAGTGCCTATAAACTTTCTAATTCAAGGAATGTAAAAAGGGCCAAAGAATAGCTAGTTATTTCAACACCTTAACACACCTCAAACCAAGAACATGCAAACATTTTAGGTCAACATTAATAAGGATTTTGAGAAATCTAATTTGATTAATTTTTCATTATATATCATATCCAAATCTTAACTTCAACTCTGTGGAAAATGTTTCATCCATTCAGATATTTTCTTAGAAATTCGATACATGCAATAAGATCTATCTTCCCATTTTTGAAGAAGAAATCAAAACCCAACCCTAGATATCATTCTTATAAGAGTCTTTCCAGAAAATCCTCAATTCTCTCAATTCATATCAAGCATTTACCCAATACTTATGATTATTAGCAAGATATGAGAACACATATAACTCTAATATGAATTATAAGTAATAATTTAGTAAAATTGGCTACCAGTACTACGAAACTTGTATTATTTTTCTTTAAAAAATATAAAACTCAAATAGAATTGAATACCTTTTATTTTCATTCAAAAGATTCTAGAGACAATATACTAATTGGGAACCAACTCAAAACATTAGAATATATATATTCATTCAATGTGAAAACTTGGACCCTTTTCTAGCCTTGGGAACTCACTTATATAGGGCGACTTGCAGCAAGCTTCAGGCTTAGAGATTCTTACACATGTCATTATCTCACATGACACATGAATTTCAAAAAAATTCCTATAAAGAGAATAACCTTATAGCCAACTAATGTGACAACTTGTAGTCACGTGATCCCATGTCCCTTTCTTGGTGTTTTGTGCTCTTCTAAAATATTCCCATGCTATTTCTTCATTGGTGGGGAATTTTCTAGGTCTAAAGGTATGTACTTCTTCACCCACTCTTAAAAATCATCATCAGATGGGCATGTATGTTCTAAGATCTGATCTGCCACTGACCTATATGGGATATACTTAACTATGTCTTGGGTGACTTCTTTCTCAAAACTCTCATAGTATATCTCTAAATCAATTAGCTTGGACATACATTCTTGAAAAAGGGCCATGTCCATTTTTTAGCTATCTTTCTAACCAAATCATTCATTTTTCTTATAGATTCTATTCTCCAACTACCAAAATCTTTAATAGCCTTGTCAGTATTCAAAAGTGGAGGCACTAGGGTATCCTTAAATCCTTCCATCTAGTCTTTTAGTTACACCATTTTATTTTCAATGACACCTGCAAATACTAAAAGTTTCCTTAATGATTTATCAATTTTCACAGTGTCCATGGCATAAGGAGGAGGATTTGGATCCACTCTTACACAAAGTTCAATTTGTCTTACTTTTTCTAATCTCCCAATCCATTTTTTACATGTGGGCTTCACCAATTTACTATTATCCTCCATTTTTCTGATTGCTAGATAAATAATTTTAGATACAACATGGACTCTAAATAATTTTGAATTTATTCTCTCAAAAAAAAATATTAGTGCAGTTTGGACTATAACTTCTCTACTATAATTAGATTCACTCTATTTGCTTTCAAATTACATTTGAAGATCTATAACCTCCTTTATTAAAGCATCATCATTCCTTACCTATTTTTATGGGGCTCCCTAGAAGGAGTTGGCAAAATTGTTGGAACAAAAGGTACCATGCCTAACTACCTAGATGTGGTGGCTCCCCTTGAAGCAAGTGACTAGTCCCTACTTTCTTGCTACTTCTAAATATATAATTATTTTCTCTAGTGAATTTATTTTTGTTTGTTAATCAACATTCTCATTTTTCATGTGTTCATATGGAGCATATACATGATTGCATTTTTCTTGTAAATTTTCATGTTTTTTATCTGTTCCTTCTGCTACATTATGAATGTATTCCATATGTTCTTGTAGATTCTTGGTGGAGTGGGTTAGCTTAGCATCTTCAACTCAATGTAAGACCACATTACCCCTAACTCCACTATCTTCAATAGTTTCCTAATTTGAATGTGAGGGAGAGATAGACCAAGTAGTCAAGACATGTAGGTCTTCACTATAGTACATCCCATAAGTGGACATTTTTTACTCTATTTTTGATTTCTTCAACCTGATAACCATCTTGATAGAATTAAAAGTAATTGCATCTACAAAATTGAGGTTTGGAAAAAATTGGACTCATGATTCCTTCACTATCCTCCTCCATTCTTTTGGGTTGATGACATCAAACTTGATCATCATCTCTTGCTCCACCTCTTTTACAATGTTATTAGGATCATCATCTAGGTTTTTCCTCCTCTTTTCACCTATCATCTTGTGAAAATCTTCTCTAAAATACAACCATAATAGTTTCGTGAAAGGGACTGATTTGATAGATTCATCATTGGAGACATCCACTTTACAAGACTTTATTCTAAGCTCTCTTGTAAATAATCCCTCTATCTTCTGAATAGTAATGTCAGAAGTTGGTGCTATAGGGACTTGGAGCTCTTCTCTAGTAGCATATTTCTCAAGAATATATATGTATTCCTCTTCCTCCTCATCATCATCGTCATAAGGAAAATTTAATTCTCCAAATTATTATTTTCCTTGAGTATGCTTTGTCACTACTAAAATCTCCCCCTTGTCAATTTCTCCCTCCTTATACTCATTTATATCTTCACTATGCCTTTCATGTGAAAAAACTATAAGAGGTGTTCTGAGAGGTTTAGGGGATGGAGATCTTCTTGCTAGATCATTTGGTACTATAGCCTCCATATTTGGAATTTTAACTATTTTATGATCAACAAGATTTTCTCCTATTCTTCTTCTCTGATACATCCTCAAACCCTTTGGACTTTCAAGATCTTTGTCTAGTTCAACATCATGGAATAGTGTTTCCTTTTTTGCCCTATTCTATCCCTTTCTTTTTGTTGGGATTATATCAGTGGTCTGCAAAAACATATTCAAACTTTCTTCATTATCAACAACAATTACTTTTTTTTTCTTCCCCTCCCTAGCTTCTTAGTCAAGGTGTCATATATACTTTTGAAATTTTCAAAAATTATTCTCAATCTCTATTCTAAACTTTTACAATATGAGAGTTGATCATACTTTGGGTATTTTTTGTTTATCTCCTCTAAGGTTTCTTCATACATACACCAATATACTTTCTTTCTTTTCTAAACCATTAGATCCTCTTTATTCCTGATAGTATCCTCAGGATAATCAAATTCATGATTACCCCTTGGAGCCTTGCTTATCTTGCTAATCAATCTCTCGTAAAACTTCTCAATGTCATTCATCCTTTTTGAATTCACATTCATATTATAGGGTCTGAGTAATTGAATCAAATTATTTCTCCCATCTTTGATGACCAAAAAATGATGAAAGATTATCAATTTTGGAAAGAAAGTCCCCTTCTTGGTTTTCTCTAAGGGGAAGTTAGTATCTTGAAATATTGAAATTTGTCTCATGACTACCAAGAAACCAATTCTCAATGAAACATACTTTGGAAGCACAAAAATCCTTTCTGGAAAACCATATACTTTGATGACTATTGTAAAAGGATAATAGTAGATATCCACTCACTCATGGCACATATTTGGTACTAATTTAAAATAAATAGTTCTTAAGAAAATAATTATAGATTGGGGAAAGTTATCAACCTTGTGTAGAATTTTTCTCCTTAGGGCAATCGCAAAAAAATTTTCAAATAATAAAAAACTTGAGCCTACCCAATCCATTAACATAATAGTGGAGCATATATAGATAGATAATTTTCCCCTATCTCTTTGGAATTCAAGATCCATCTCTTTTGCAAAATAGTCTTTATTATGGAAGAGAATCATATGCATCAATAATGAGTATCATTTTAAATCAATAGACTCTCCCTTTTTCAAAAAATTTAGTCCTTCATTAATGTTTCTCTCCAAATACCTTAGGAAGTCATAAATCAAAGGACCCCCATATTTTTGTATACCCAAGAACATCCAAATTTTGTTTTGCTAAATTTTCTCATGTTTTCCAATTCCAAGACTTGGTATAAAGTAGTGTGGGTGTTCTCATTAGAGTGTTCACAATTTCTTATTGTGTATGAAATAGCCAAGGAAGATAATTTCACTCCATCTACCTCTTTAAGGAAAGATATTATCAAATTTTGTTATATTTCCTTCCCTTCCTTGTCAAAAGCTTCCTCAAACATCTAAAAATCTATAACAATAGTTACCTCTTTAGTAGGTCTAAGACTAAAAGCTTCCCTGATTGAGTCAATATTTATCTTCAATAAAACACCTCCATCTATATCCTTGATCTCATGTGATGAAGGATCATATATTGTTAGAAAGTAAAGTCGACCAATATTATTGAGAGAGGAAGGGGGTGAATTAGTTATCCAACTATTAAAACACTTATCAACCTTATTAATCCTTAAGCATGTGATCATATAATCAACAACCATAAGAAAATTCTCATACATAATAACACCTAATATGTTAACTAAGGAAAACCTTGATCAAAGGGAAAACCCTGGCTGGGATGGTACCCACAAAATGATGTACTAATATAAATGTTCCTTGATAGAGTATGGACTCTATTAGGAGTCAATAAATACATTTAGTACATATCAATCCCTATTAGGAGACTTTAAATCCTTGTTAGGAGATTCTAACCCTGTTAGGAGTTGTAGAAGGCATATGGATTCATTGTCCAAACAATATTAGGGGTAAGATTAGTGAACTCATCATCTAACTGATCTCCATATTATTTCTTTTAGAATAATAGAAATGTATAGCTCCTTTTCTATCCTCTAACTTGAATCATCCTCTTTTGATCTTGAAACTAGATTACCAACTTTACATCCAATAATCCCTTGGATCTCTTACTCAAATTTACCAAATAGTTTTCTCTTATTCACACAATCACACTTTACATATCATACATATTTCCAAACAAGGAAAATATCCTTCCTTAATACCATGTCCTCAAAATAATTCCTTGAGCCAACCTTGAGGCTTTCCCAATTAATTATAATAGGACCTTTTTAAGATATTTAATTATTTTACAATTACACAATATTGTCCACTCACAATCTTTACAAATTCTCACATGTGTGACCTTAGACCTTGTGTACTTACTGATGTCATAATTAGGTTGTTTACTATTAATAATTTACTTCGTGTATCTTGATTCTATCTCTATTAGGAGATGCAATCTAAACATCAAAAATTTTTGATCAGATACTTGTTCTATATATTGTTCTCTATAAAGAAAACATATCTTCTACATGTACTTGACCCTATGTATCTTCACTTAACCACTTCCTCAAGATATTGTGTAGAACATGTCCTTAACTATGCTTGACTTGATCATCAATCATGCATCTATATGACCTCATTCTCTATCTACTACTCTACCAATCTTCACATAAAAACTACTATGTTGAAGTTAGTGACTAACATAGTCATGAATGTAACATCTAAGTTCCAAGAATACCAAATCAAATTATTCTATTGTTGATGTTCTCATCATTTAAAATCCTCTTCATCAATCAAATATGAAACTAACAAGAATATTACTTTTTCTACATCTCTTCTTTTAGGATCAGCATCAGTTGTTCACACTTTGATTCTCAAGTATAACTCCCAGCCTTCTATGCAATCTCTTGCCCATTCATACATTCCATTGGAGATTTATTTCATGTATACTTCTCCCCCATTTTACTTAAAGGATCTTCTTCTCCATTCATGGTACTTCTCTCTCCATTAATAGGAGATGTTTTTCATGCAATCTCTCCCCCATTGATATCAATTACAAAGGCTTCATTATGTCAATCTTCTATGCCAAGTCTTCAATCAACTCAAGTCTCAAAAGACACTATTCTACACCAACTACCAAGAGTCCTTGATGACTCTACTCATCTTAGATACTCCCCCATACATGAAGCATCACCATTCAGCCCAATCAAATAATATTACTTTGTACCACTAGATTGAGGCACTCTCTACATCATCTACTCTAAAGTAGGTAGACGTATAACCCCAAGTATACCTCTCAAGTACTCAAATGTGTATTTAGGTAAAGGCTTCATAAAGATATCTACAATTTTATCTTTAGTACTCACATACTCTAATCTAATCCCTTTTTTTGCTACCTTCTCTCTTAAAATGTGATATAGGATTCTTAGACATACTCTACTTGTATTATCACAATGTATGATAATAGTTTCTAAAAACTCTATACCAATATCCTTTTGCATCTTCATCCACATGATCTGATTACAATTATTTTCTATTTCTACATACTCTTCTTTATTTGTACTTTGTGTTATACAATCTTATTTCTTTCTTAGGCAAAAAAACTAATCTTCCTCTAAGGAAAAATGCTCCAGCACTAGTGCTCTTTCTATCATCCATGTTGCCATTCCAATCTACATCATTATAAGCACATAAAGTAAAATCACTTGATCTATCATACTATAGTCCAAAATTAGGTGTACCCTTCAGATATCTAAATATCCTCTTTACTAGTGCATAATGAGATTACTTAGGATCAACTCAAAAAAGTGATACTATTCCAACTTCTTTTTCTATATCTAGTCTAGTGTGAGTTAGATATTACAAACTTCCAATCATAGATCTATACTTATTCTACTCATTGATAAGTATCTCATCTTTTCTAGATAACTTGTGATCACTTATCATAGGTGTGTTGATCTCATATTGGTTTTGAAAAGTTAGTATCAAAAAACTTAAGTTATTTACTTAGTTCATGTCAAACTTGTAGTACATTTTGAGCACAATATGTATGTATTAGACCATGCCAAGTCATAGTGAGTCTCAAGCCACTCATACGCTAAGTCACTCAAATACCGAGCAAATAGACTATGCTGAGTGACACAAGAGTTGAGTAAATAGTGGATGCCAAAAAATATAGGTGCTAAGTCATAGTAGAGAGATTAGTGTATGTCGAGCATCAGAGAATTCAGATGTCGAGTAAGAGAGTATTGACATATTTTTTTGTAAAGGTACAAACAACTATGTAAACTATTTTTTAGCTGACTTAAGATTGAATTTTGATATTTTAGAGATAAGGACGAATATCAAGTTGGATTCCCTATGCAATTACATAAAATAGATCATAAAATGAGAAGGATTAAGTGGCAAAATGGATGAATCTCAGTCATAGATTCATACCTAACCCTAAGTCACTAAGTCTTTTTAAGAATGACAAACCCTAAAATAGTTATGAGGGTTGAAGGAGTGAAGATAGAAGTTTGCATGCACAAACAAATCATTCATGGTGGCTTAGAAGTTATGAAGTGAAATGACATTGAAGAATCAGTTAGAACAGAACAAAGGAAAGGAAAAGGATATAACAAAGAGACATCAAATCGAGAAGGATCAAGGAGACATCAATTTAGAGGTGATTTTTTATCAAACAAACAAGTGCTAACCGCATGATCAAAGCTGAGACATTCTAAAAGGTGATTTCAGTAAAAATTTCTTAATAGATTAATCCTAACATGTTGTATGAAATCCTTTAATAGGGTGCTTACTTAGTTGTAAGTCAAAGTCCTTTAGCAAGTCACACTTCTAGCAGGGTGTTGAAATCCTTTAAAAAGGTAAGACCTAACAGTCTTTGTAAGCCTTTAATAGGGAAAACCTTTCACAAGGTAGATCATATCTCATGGTCAAAATATTGTAACCTTCATTGGATACACTTTATTACTGTAGTAGTGAGGATTTGTGGGTGTCATTCCCACCCTAGTTTTACATTCTCATTGGAGGGTTTCTAGGTAATCATATCTAGTGTCATATGTGTATGATTGCTTATGTGTTTAAATGATTTAGATGTACATGCTTTACATGTTATTTTAGTTTACTCGTTGAATGTATGAGATGGATGTGTGCTGAAATTTTTATGGGTCCAAGTTTAAACTATTGATTCAACCCCCCCCCCCCCCCCCACTCTTGTTCAAGGTTTACCTTTCCTATTGTAATTCCAACAATTGGTATTAGAGCTTTGTTTTCTAAAAGAGAAATTTTGAAGCTTTGAGGAAAGATCTTCAAATGGAATTCTACAAGTTGGGAAAGACTATTAATAATCATGGAATTAAAATACAAATAATTCTACATCAATTGAATGAAGCAAGAGAAGAACTAAACAAATCTTTGAAGAGAAGGAAGGAAATTGCTATTGTGGAGAATGACACAAAAAACAAAGAGATAGACACTAAGCTATTTGTAGATAGAGACTCCATTGAATTTGATGTAGTAGTTGTAGATCTAATGGAAAAGAATAGAGCCCAAGCTAAGGAACAACAAATTCTCAAGTTAGAGCAAGAATCACAACCTATACTGCTATGTGAGGTGACTAAATAAAAGAAGAAAGCCATAGAAGACAAAGCCATGATTGAAGAGGAAAAAATAATTTAGGCTAACAAACTAGAAGAGAAATCATTATAACTAACCAAGATTTCCAACATGCTATTGGATATTCTAAGTCAAATGATGAATGTCAACTATGAAGTGAATGTCAAGGACATTGAGATAACTACATTGAAGTTGTAGAATGAACAATTGCATAGTGACCTGAAGAGAGAAAATGAATTTGCTAAAAGTTTCAACAAGCCTAATGAAGCCATCAAATACTTTGAGAAACTATTGAGATCCCCTAGATCTAATAATGATACATATAGACTAGGATACACAAGCACTAAAGTAGGAGAATCATCCAAAAGTCTAGAAGAAAAGAACAAAAAAGGTAAGAACTCCAAACCTACTTGTCATAATTGTGGTTTAAAAGGACATACTGCTAGTGTGTGTAGTAGCAAGACTATAAATCAGAATGTCAAGCCTATGAACATGGTTCACTACCATAAGTGCAACAAGCAAGGTCATCAGGCACATGAATGTAGAATTATGACCATGCATACACAAAGATTTGAAGGATATTGTTACAACTATTAGACGTATGGACATAGAGCTTTTGAATGTAGATCCAAACCCATGTGGTCATCAAACAAGCAAGCAAAGGTAAGGAAGAATGTCAACTCTTATAATTGGGACTATAATACAAGATAGAGTTGTCATTATTGTCAAGAATATGGACATGTTCCTGAGAATTGTATTAGGACACACTTCAGAGGAAAATACCAAAGGTGGTTAAGACAAACCACATGTAATATCTATATTAAGACTGGTCACATCAATAGGTATTGTCCAACTAGGTCAAAGGCACCAAGTTGTGAATTTGATAAAGGCAAAGTCAAGGCAAATGTTGAACACACCAAAGATTAGATGAATAAGACATGGAGAAAGAAAGATGATTGTAGTACATCAAATGGAGAAGGGATCACTTTAGCCAATGGGTCAGGTGATCATACCTCATCAAACTAAGCAATCAAGAGGTATGTGGGACTGATATTTAAATTTTATATCATACATCAGTTCCAAAATGACTTAGCACTAAAAAGATTACATTAGCATGAACACAGATGCAAAATGTTGTTAGAAATCCAAGGTGAATCTTTAAGTTTTTCATGTTTTTGCCGAGCATGAAATATTTCCTATGTGTGTTGAGTGAAATGCTAGAAGATGTCGAGCTTACAAACTGACTAGTTGATGTTGAGCTTGTAGTGGTTGCCGAGTGATTGAAATGGCAATGGATGTTGAGTGAGCCTGAAATTGGTTGATTCCTAGCTTACAACTATCTAAGCACTTAGCATTAATTGTAGTGTTTTCAAAAAGTATTTGATCAATTTTAGCTCATTTTTCATCATTTCAAATTTAATAAAGAGTGTGTAGAGTATAAGGAAATCTAGAAATCTATTCCAAGTAGTTATAGAAGATTTGAGAAGTGATTCTTCACCATTTTATCAAATCACATAAGCTATTTATTAAAAGTTGAGCTATGCAGTTTAAATTTTGTAAACCCTAGTTTGACATTATGGTGTCTAGTTTGAAGAATGTAGAAGGGAAGGAAGTTTTGAATGTTTAATTAGTAAGTAATGAGGTCAAGCAACTGATTTTCAAAACTATTGCTGATATTGCATATAAGTAAGACCCTTCTGGTGCATTATTGATGATTCCACCAAATGTGATAATGGTACAAGATGTAAGAAAATGCTACAACTATAAGATAGGAAGTGTTGGTGATATGGAGATTAGGGAAGCATACAATAAAATTTGTGATAATGATGTTTTGAAGGAAGAGTTTAAAATTATTGAGAAGAAGGGATTAAAATGAGCCCTAGATTTTTTGAATGTATTCAACATAGAATGGATAAGGCTAGTGCTTAGCCAAATTCATGATAGTTCATTATGGATGGAAAATAGACCTATCAAAATTACTAAGAGAATAATCCATAGGGTTGCTAGTTACCTAACCCTAGATCAAGCTAAGACATTGAGAAGTGATTCTAAGGAAGTGATTAAGAAGAATACTAGAGCTATCTGGAACAAGAGAGGCATGAAAATTGATACAATTACTAATCCTCTAATAAAATTTGTTGTAAGGGTGATTTCACACATGTTTTACCAATCTATTAGATTGAATAGTGTGCCCTATATAGCTATGGATGTGGGATATAAAATTGTAAAGAAAGATCACACATATGATCTAGCAAAGTTACAATTGCAACAATTGATGGAGAACCAAGTGGGGCAATCAAAAAGACAAAGAGTGCACAATGAAAATTTGGTTCTATATTGATTTGTATATTCTTTTATGTGCAAAATTTCCCTCTTTTGGTATTGTGGGATTGAAAACCAATAGATTAGTAGTAGTACAGATTGGTAAGTACATTGAGGAATTAGGAGAGAATTTTGAATATTTGATGACAAGTTATTTTGAAGACTTCAAGAAGTAAATGAAGGAAAGATTGAGAAAACCAGTATCCTTAGTTGGGAAACACTATGATGATGTACATTTTCTTGTGGATGTTTATTTTGCATTTGTACAAGCTACTGCACCAAGGGTGAGATAGTTGAGACCCTTAGGTTATGAAATAAATGTGGATGAAGCCTTTGTAGCTATAACAAATTTACTAGCATAAGAGGTAGATAAAACTACAAAGGCATTTGAAAACTATGAGATGGTAAAGTCCAAAATTACCATGGAATTGAAGACCACCTCTACCATTAAAAAAAAGGAGAAAATGGTGAAGAAACTAAAACCTAAGTTTGGAGAGGGTGCCGAGGAAGAAGAAGAAGAAGAAGAAGATGATGATGATGATGATGATGATGAGGAAGAAGAAAACCAAGCACACACACCATATGAAATGACTCAGGGTATGGGAGAAGACCAAGAAGAGGAGATTAAAGGTTCTAAGGGAGAAGAAGTCAAGGAAGCACATACTCCTACTGAGTCAAAGAAGAGGAAGCCTAAGACTCAACCAATGACTAAAGCTAAGAAGGTAGCTAAGCTGAGTCAACTCAAGCCTACTGCACCTACTAAAAGAGCTAGTACATGTGCAATAGCTCAAAAGGCCAAGGAAAAGACAAGACAAGTAGAACAAGGAGGCCAAGAGTAGAAAAGGCCAAGAAGAAAGTATGTGGCACAAGAAGATTCTGATGAGGAGAAAATAAAGTTAGATGACAACAACCAATTTAAGGTGGTGAGTCATAATCCTTTGTCAGATCTTGAAAATTTAGTTGAAAATGTTAATAATATTGTAGACCTATAAAGATTTACACATGTAGATTTTGATAATTTGGGTAAAGTAGAGATAAATCAAGTGGAGGAGGCCATATATGCCATGATCAAAAAATTTAAGACAAATCCACTAGAACTTTCCAACTCAATGTCAAAGAGTCTATATGACAGATTTGAGTAGAAATGGAACTATTGTCTAGACTTGGAGAAACAAATTAGAGAAACATTTCTAGCCCAAGTGATGCTTGAACTAACTAAGGCATAGATTGTTAAGGCTGTAAAGAAATATGTAGTTAGGTTTACACCTAAATATAGAGCCTTTAGCATCTTGTAAAACAATATTAGGGATCTTGTTAAGAAGTCCAGATAGATGTGGAAGCTCACTTATGGGTTGACTACAATTAAGGGAGGAGAACAAGCACCCATTGAAGTGAAAGATGATGAAGAAGTTGATTACAAAGTTGACATTGTTGGAGGAGGAATAGAAATGCAAGAAGATGACAAGATAGTAGCTTAAGAAGAGTAGCAAGAAGAATAGATTGTGCAAGACACACAATTACTGAGTGTCAGTCCTCCACATGTCACAAGTGAGACTATTGCAACAGTAACTATTCTGATCTATCAGCTGAGAAAATCAATCCCCTTACTGAAGATGATTTGAAGAAGATATTAGATCAATCTACATTGCAGGCCAAACTTTGTAATAATCCTTTTTTGGTCAGTGTGGATGAGCTACAAAAGTCAATGACTGATGTTGCAAGAGAAAAGATGAATCCACAAGAACCACCTTCTATCATCCCTCTAGTAACTAATGTACAACCTTTGGTCCAAATTCCACAAGATACATCCAACAAGGTAGATAAATTTGCTAAGATTGATATAATAGAGAAGAGCACATTAGAAGCACAAGTTGCTACTATAGAAATAGGTCAGATAGACTTATCTTCACCTACAACACAAGGACAAGGTGCACGTCAGACCATTGTGGAAAAATAGGGAAAGCCTAAAGAGAGTGAGATGACACCACTACTGAAGGAGTAGACTACCATCCAAGACCTAGTAACCTTACCAGTATCTAGCACTCCATCAAGCCATACTCTTTAGAAGCTAGGCACATATGCTACACCACTATAGATCTCAATATCTAGCCTAAGTTCATCAAAGGCTAAAGAAGTGATCAAATATGGAGATGTGAGCCTTGATGAAGAAAATATTTTTCCCAAGTATGATTATGATATCATGACTATAGAACAAATGGGCATATTGTAGCAAGCCCTAGCAAGGAAAAAGCATCAAGAAATGCTTATAAGGGAGCACTAACAAAAGCAGGCACTAGAAGATATTAAAGACATCTTTTTAGATGCATTAAATTTGCCAACTCTAGATGAGACAAAGGCACTAATGGAACAACTAATAGATATAGTGGAAAAGGTCAGTAATGAAGACCTAGATACTAATGAAAAATTGTTAGAATGGTCAGAAAAGAAGTTCCAAAACAAAGTGAATGAGAAAATTTTAGGTGATATAGCACTAACACAAGTTGCATTAGAAACTAAGGTTGAGGATGTAAAGAAGGTACTTGAGAACATATTCTCACTATACAGTAAATTATGTAATCCATCACTCTTCACCCAAGAGACTAGAAGTCACATTCTGAGTCTAGAGATCCTAATTACTACATTAGGTGCAAAACTACCAATGAATCCAGCTCAGAGTGAGATGCATTTTAGGAAATTACTTCAAACACAAAGTTAGTAAGTTGTATTACAATAGATGAGGCCAACATAAGGGAAAAACTAACTAGTATCCAAGAAACTATCACCCCCCATATGGAAATTTTGTACAAGGAGCTAGGCTATGTTGAAACCTTAATGAGGAAAGACCCAAATCCTTTTACCTTAGATGGTCTAGTCCACCTCGCAATCCAAATCAAGTCATTAGATGTAGCATGTGAGAACTATAATTCAACTCATAAGATAATATTGGATTTCCATAAATCTTTTCTAGACAAACATACAACAAGTGTATAGCCCATTTGGCATAAGTGTCAAAAAGGGGGAGAATAAGATAAAGGGGGAGATAAGATAAAGGGGGAGACATATTTTTAGAGGAGAAATGAAATAAAGAAAAAGAAGAGAATGAAATAGAGCAAAGAGGAGATATTACTTTTGGAAGTAATAAAGAATAAGAATTTTGAGGAGATACAAGGAGAGTAAGAAAGTGCAAGGAAGTATTAGATGAAAGAGTATCAAAAAAATAGCCTATGAAGTCAAAGTGTATCAGTAGAGACACATTTACTAAGTAGGAGCACAAAATTTTGGATATAGTATAGACATATCAAATCAGGGGGAGTTATTAAAACTTGAGGTATCTAAGTAATTACAAAATTTTAACATTTTGAAGTTTTGTATATAAGCTGAGTTAAGATATGTTATGCTCATGAGATCAAGGATATTAATGTATATTCAAGTTATTTTTACACTCATGTCAAAGGGGGAGATTGTTGATCTCAAATTGGTTTTGACAAGTGAGAGTCAACACACTTAAGTTATTTACTTAGTTCATGCCGAACTAGTAGTACATGCCAAGCACAACTTGTATAGATTAGACCATGTCAAGTCATAGTGAGTGTGAAGCCACTCATATGCCAAGTCACTCAAATATTGAGTAGATAGACTATGTTGAGTGACATAGGAGCCAAGTAAATAGTGGATGCCAAGCAATATAGGTGTTGAGTCATAGTAGAGAGATTAGTGTATGCTGAGTATCAGAGACTTTAGATGCTAAGTAAGAGAGTTTTGACATATTTATTTTTAAAGGCACAAAAAACTATGTAAACCATTTTTGAGTTGACTTAAGATTTAATTTTGATATTTTGGATACAAGGATGAATCTAAAGTTGGGTTCCCTATGCAATTACATGAAGCCAATTAGAAAATGGGAAGGATTAAGTGGGAAAATGGATGAATCTCAACCATAGATTCATACCTAACCCTAAGTCACTAAGTATTCTTAAGGAAGACAAACCTTAAACTCTTTATGATGGTTGAAGGAGCAAAGAGAGAAGTTTGCATGTGCAAACAAAGCATTCATGGTGGCTTAGAATTTATTAAGTGAAATAACATTGCAAAATTAGTTAGAACATAATAAAGGAAAGGAAAAGGATACAACAAGGAGACATCTGATTGAGAAGGATCAATGATACATCAATTTAGAGGTGATCTATTACAAAGCAAGCAAGTGCTAACCACATGATCAAAGCTGAGATATTCTAATAGGTGATTTTAGTCAAAATCTCTTAACAAAGTAGTCTTAATAGACTGTATGAAATTCTCTAATAGGGTGCTTATTTAGTTGTAAGTTAAAGTCCTTTAGCAAGGCACACTTCTGAAAGGATGTTGAAATCCTCTAACAAGGTGAGACCTAATAGTCTTTGTAAGCCTTTAATAGGGTAGATCATGTCTCATGGTCAAAACATTGTAACCTTCATTAGATACACTTTTTAACCTTCATTAGATTTGTGGGTGTCATCCCCATTCCAATTTTACCTTCTCATTGGAGGTTTCTGGGTAATAATATCTGGTGTCATATGTTTATGATTTCTTATTTGTTTACATGATTTAGATGTACATGCTTTACATGTTATTTCAGTTTACTCATTGAATGCACGAGATGGGATGTGTGGTGAATGTTTTATGGGTCTAAGTTTGAACTATGGATTCACACCCCCCCCAACCTCGCCCCTTAGAATTTTACCTTTCCTATTGTAATTCCAACAAGGTGTACCAAAAGGCTTACAACTTTCCAAACAAAATATTTTCAATATTTTTTTAAATTACTTATCTTGTGATATGAAAATACCATCTCTATTTTGCACAATCTTTAATCCCAAGAAAAAATTAATCTCACCAATCATACTCATCTCAAATTGATTTTTCATTTCATCAACAAACTCATCACTAGCTTCATCATTACCTCCAAAGATTATGTCATCAAAAAAGATGAAAATGATCAATAATCCATTCTCAATTTCTTTCAAATATAAATTACAAATTTTTGTACCTTTAGAAAATCCAAGTTTTGCCAAATATTTATCCAATCTTGTATACTAGGTTCTAGATGCTTTCTTTAGACCAAACAATATTTTCTTCAATCTGCATATCATATCCTTTTTTTCTATCAAAGGATATCCTTCAGGATGTTGAATGTAGACTTCTTCAATTTCTCTATTCAAAAATGTTGACTTTAAATCAATCTAATACACTTTAAATCTTTTATTTTTTGCATAAGCCAAGAACATTCTTACTTCTTCCATTCTAGCAATAGGGGCAAAAGTCTCTTCATAATCTATGCCTTCTTGCTATGAATATCCTATACATGCAAGTATAGCTTACCTCAAAACTTCACCTTGTTCATTTATGTTATTTTTAAATACCCATTTAGTTCCTATAATAGTCTTGTCTTTAGGCCTAGGAACCAATTTTGATGTCTCATTCTTCTCAACATGATCTAGTTCTTCCTTTATTTCTTGAATCCAATGATCATCCTTGCATGCTTCATCCGTGGTCTTAGGTTCAACTTAAGAAATCAAGCGTAATTCCTCATGTACTTTTTTTCTTGCCATCACTCCTTTTTCTTTACTTCCAATAATCTATTCAGAAGGGTTATTCTTTGCCAAATTTGTGTTTGGTATAGGAGTTTCTATGTAAGCTCTCATCTCTTCTCTTGGTTCTTCTCTTTGTTAAAAAATTTGTACATCATTCTTCAAATCATTGTTAGTCTCAAAGAAAACTTTAGCATTTTCTCTAACATATTTAGGATGATCTTCTTTTTCATTAGAATTATAATCCAACATTCTCTCTTTGACTTCAAACTTTTCATCTATCTTTACATTTTCACTTTCAACAATTATCTTAGTTCTCTGATTAAAACATCTGTCAACTTTTCTTTCTAATGAATAACCAAGGAACATACCTTCATCACTTCTTGGATCAAAATTACCAATATCATCATCTCTCTTTATGTCACACTTACTTCCAAACATTCTAAAAAATCTACTAATGGTGCATGTCCAAACCATAGTTTATAAGGAGTCTTTTTTATACCTTTTTTTATTTGCACTCTATTCATGGTGTATATTGTTGTATTGACTACTTCTCTCCAAAATGTCTTGGATACATCATTTCTCTTTTTGCCTTGATATGGATTTGTTCCTTCTCTCTGCTATCCCATTTTTCTTAGGAGCTTTGGGTTCTGATAACTATCTCTTAATACCATTTTCTTCACAAAAGACATTAAACTCTCTAGAAGTAAACTCTCCAACTCTATCTAATATCAAACATTTAATCTTTACACCAGATTTATTCTCAACTCTATTCTTAAACACTTTAAACTTTTGAAATGCCTCAGACTTTTCTTTAAGAAATGATACCCATATCATTCTAGTGAAATCATCAACACAAATCACAAAGTACTTTTCTCCATAGAATTCTCTTGTTATGGTAGGACCACTCAAGTCTATATGAACAATATCCAACTTCTATTTAGTAGTAAACTTCTTGCTAGGAAATGAAACCTTCTTCTCCACACAATATTAGTAGGTTTCATGATTTTAGGTAAATCTTTGACTACAAATGTACTACTAGCCTTCACAATGTTATCAAAATTTATATGGAAAAACCTTCTATGTCATAGCCAATCGTTATCCACTTTTACGACCAAATTATTCATCTTAGTAGGGTTCAATTTGAAACACATTACCTCTAGATATTTTACCTGATATAATGAGCTTATCATCCTTATCTTTGATAATGCAAGTGTTCTCTATGAACCTACAACTGATAGCCTTTATCAAACAACTATCAAATACTCAAAAAATAATTCTTTAACCCATCAACAAAATAAACATGATCAATGTTATTCTTTCCATCAATAGTAATAGATCCTATCCCTGTGATGTGACAAGCCTCATTATTACCAACTCTAACAATTCCTCCATCATAATTTCTAAACTTGACAAACTTGTTCATGTCAGAAGTCATGTGATGTGAACATCCACTATCTATAATCCAATCAGATTTCTTTTCAACTTGTGAAACTAAGACTTTTTTTTTTCTTTAATCTCTTTTTCAAGATTTGCTTCCTTTATATCCAAAAATCCCAATTCATCATCATTTTCACTCTGAACTCTTTTCTTAGATTCACCATCTTCATTTGTATTAAAAAAATTCATAGGTATTCTAGGCTTGAAATTTCTCTTATATATTTTCTCTATTTAGGACACTTAAGCATAATGACCAAATTCATTGCAAATCCAACATTTAAATTCTTTTTTACCATCTGGTTCTCTTCTTACAAGTGGGGCTATTCTTTCTTCAATCTTTCTATCTTCTTTAGAGTTGGATATACTGCTGCAAGCATAATCTTCATTGGTGCTTTCACTTATTGAAAAATAACGATGAACACTCAATGCACTAAAAGATGTTTCCACTCTGATCAATTCTCCAAATTGCCTCAAACTTGATTCTGCTACTCCTAATCTTCCAAACAAAGTTTCCCTGGTGAACTTCTCAATGTAGGGTATCAAAAGTTCAATCATATGTGCTACTTGTTTGAATAGTGGTGTAATCTCATATAAATCTTTAGATCCTTCATAAGCCTTAATTTCTACAAAAATCTCAGATATTCTACCAAAATGGCTTCTCACATATTCATCTTCCATCATTTTATTATTTTGAAATAAACATATCCAGTTCTATAATCTTACTCTTTTTCCATGTTATCTCCTTCAAAAGTAGATTCTAAAGATTTCCAAATTTTATGATATGTCTCTAGCAATTTCACCTAACTATATTCATTTTCAGGAAGAGCTAACAATAATGCTTCTCTATCTCACATATTGCACATTTATAGATCTATTTCACCTTCATTGCATTCCTCGAGCTTGATTTCTTCCACAATTACTTTGTCATTTTTGGTCAAAAGCACATATCCTAGACCTATACATAGAAAATGAGTCTTTATCTTCTCTTTCCAAATATCATATTTAACTATATCAAATTTAAGACTTTCTTTTTTGAAGTGACTCACCATGGATCTCCAAAAGATGTTAAGATTTCTCTTCAAGGACCTAAAGCTCTGATACCAATTGTTAGAAAGTAAAGTCCACCAATATAACTTCGAGGGGGAGGGGTGAATTATTTATTCAACCATTAAAACACTTATTGACCTTATTAATCTTAAGCATATGATCAATATAATCAACACCAGATATGTTAACTAGTGAAACCCTTGACTAGAGGGGAAACCCCAGTGTGGATGGTATCCAAAAGATGATGTCCTAATATAAATATTCCTTGTTAGAGGATGGACACTATTAGGAGTCAATAAGTACATTCAATACATATTAGTCCCCATTAGGAGATTCCAACTTTGTTATGAGTTGTTCTAACCTTGTTAGAAGTTGTGCCAACCCTATTAGGAGTTGTAGAAGGAAAATGGACCCACTATCCAAACAAATTCAATGGTAAGATCACTGGATTCAATGTCAAACTTATCTCCATATTATTCCTTTCTAAATAATAGAAATGTATAGATCCATCTCTATCCTCTAATGAGACTTATTCTATTCTAATCTTGATACCCGATCATCAACTTCACATCCAATAATTCCTTGGATCACTTACTCACATTTACCAAATAATTCGCTCTTATTTAGATAATTACATTTCACATATCATACATATTTCCAAACAAGGAAAATATCCTTCCTTTATACCATCTCCTCAAAATAATTCTTGAAGTTAGTCTTGGGGATTTCCCACTTAATTATAATAGGACCTCTTTAAGATAATTAATTATTTTACAATTACACAACACTATCAGCTCACTATCTTTAAAACTTCTCACATGTGTGACCTCAAAACTTGTGCACTTACTGACATCATCATCAAACTATCTATTGTTGTTGTCTAACTTTACGTATCTTGATTCTATCTCAGTTAGGAGATACAATCCAAACATTAGAAACTACTTATTAGGTACTCTATTTGTATACTATTGTCTATAAATCAAACATGTCTTCTACATTTACTTGACTCTTTGTATTCACACTTAACCATTTCATTAGGACATCAAGTAGAAAATTTCCTTAACTATGCTTGACTTGATCATCAATCCCTACAACCTTATTCTCTATCTACTACTATGCCAGTCTTCATAGAAGCACTACTATGTTGATACCAATTATAAACATTATCATGAATACAACATGAACATCTCTCCAAGTGCTCTAGAAATTATTAGGATACTCCCCTAAAGGAATACCATTAGTATTCATGCTAACATATGTATCTACCAATTCCAACAATAGGTCAACATCTGGAAAAATACTAGGCATAACCAGTTTTCCTAAGTCATACTTGTTGGAAGCATGAATGTTGATGATATTTGTATGGGGGAGTATTGTAGATATGTTACTATGATGATATGATATGTTACATTCATGACTGAGTTTGTCATTGATGTCAACATAGTAGTTTTTTGTGGTATTTGACAAAAGAAGAGCAAAAAGATCAAGTTAGTACAAATGACTAGTTGAGTGTTATCTGAGGTTATGAGAGATACTTCTAAGTATCTAGTATATGCAGTTAACATTAGATGAAGAAATTTTAAGTCTAGAAGAAGTTACGTAAGTTTTGGTGATGTCTATTCAAAGATAGAGTTTACAAAGGCACGTTTTGGTAAACTTGTTATATCTCTTAGCAAAGTTGTTATTTTGAGCATTGAGGTTGAGAATGTGAAGAAGACATGTTGGTGATGATGTGGCTAAGATCACTCCTCATAACATTACATGTATGGAAAGATATTCAAGTTGCAAGGTAGAAGATTAATGTTATTGCTAAGTGTAATGTGTTCTTAATGTGGTCCTATAATGATTAATTGAGAAGGTCTAGTAGCTGACTTAGGGAATTGTTTTATGGATTCAATATAAAGGAAGCACATTTTCCTTTATCATGGTATGGAATTGTATGGATGCAAAGTGTTTGTAAGCAACAGAGAGAGTAGAATGTGAATTTGAGTAGAGCAGAGTGAAAGTGAAGTAAACTTCATTGTTGTGGTTTTGTTGTGTGGTTGAGGTCTGATATTTGGATCTAAGGTTTGTGACCTAGTCTACAAGATCTGACAGTGAGCAATTCAATTGACAAAACAAAGGAAAGAGGAACATAATAGTAAATTGCATGTTTGAATAGTGAGCTCTTCTTGTAGTTGAAATTGCATGTTTGGGCAGTGGGCTCATCTTGCATACATTGTACTAAAACTCCTAATAGGGTTGGCATAACTCTTAACAAGGTTAGAATCTCCTAATAGGGATTCAAAGTCTCCTAATAGGGACTCATATGTACTAAATGTTGGAATAGATTCCTAATAGGGTCCATCCTCTAACAAGGAATATTTATATTAGTACATCATCTTGTGGGCATCATTCCCACTGGGGTTTTCCCTCTGTTGAAGGGTTTCCCTAGTTAACATATCTGGTGTAATTTTCTAAGTGCATCTTACCAAAGTTGTTGTTTACTTTGGTTGAATGGTTAAGTTTGTTTAAAGAAGATAATTTTTTTAATTCTTGGATAACTGCTTCACACCCCCCCCCCCTCTCAACTATCTTGATGGACTATTGTTTCTAACAATTGGTATCAAAGCATTAGGTCCTTAAAGATAAAGTTTAACAACTTTGGCAGATCCATGGTGAGCATGTTCAATAAAGATAGTACAAAGTTTGATGGAAAAAATTATGATAGTTGGAAGGAGAAAATGAAGACATGTTTTTTGTGTATGGGTTTGGGATATTGGATCTTGACAAAATAAAAAAAGACAATCATTGCTAAAAAGGATTTGGAAACTTGTATTGAGGAAAAAAGAGATCTTTTTTTGTGTGACATGAGAGCTGGTGAAGCACTATTGACTATACTTCTTAAAATTGAATGCAATCAGGTAAAATCACTTGTTACTTCACATTTGATTTGGAAAGCTTTGGAAACTAGTTTTGAAGGTGATGCACATTCTAAGAAGTTGAGGCTACAAAGTTGGATTTGTGAATTTCAAGAAGCTAAAATGATGGAAGATGAATCTATAAGAACATATGTAGGTAGAAAATAAGAAATTACTGTAGGTGTTGGTGGGTGTTTTTCAACTACTAAACAAGAAAAGCTCAATACCAAGATAATAATACTCACAAATCTAGGGACTAGGTACTTCCCATTAATAATTATGTATGCATATTATTTGGATCCAACTTCAACAAAAACAAGACTAGTTTTCTACTCTTTAGGCTCTACAAAACCAAGGTGGGTATTCCTGAGGGATGGTGCAAATGAATGCTATTGTATGAGAATTTTTTTTGGTTTCATTCTGATTCTCATATCCTAGCTCTGATATATACATAGTTTGTTCATTCCTTGATATTTTAAAATGATATGCACCCCTTATAAGTAGATTTGGTCACAATTCTCCTCAAGTTTACAAATATTTATGGCTATAGTAGTTATCTAAGACTCAAAAATCAGATGCAAATGAGTGCTAACCAACATTGATAATCTTTGACAATAAAAATAAAATTGATTTCAAATTTAAGCTTGATGGTTCTTCATGATATTCCCTTCTACAAACCAAATAATTAGATTAGTGCCTAATCTATTGGGATCTAGAGTATTCTCAACTCCTAGACCTTACTAATTTCATTACAATCAATATTATTAGCAATTTTGACTGAGACTCATTCTTACAGATATCCCTTCTATTATCATGGTGATCCTATCAATTTCAGTGAAATCATTTACTTAGTTCTTTGAATTAAAAGCAATAGTTATTTGACATACAATTTGATTTAATTTTATTCAATTGAATAAGGCTTGCTCATACAATTTCAAGACAACCAGATAACACAAATGGAGACATGATTCAATCAGAAAAGATGTGGGGATAGCTCATCTTTGCATTGATTGTTTTTGAAAAATTTGCATATAATTGAACAATACTCAGAATAACTCAAGACTAAGCATTAAGATCTTTTTTGTACTAACACAATTCTCATAAATTTGTAGAGAGAATATATCACCAAGTGTTCATTAATAAAACTAGACCAATAGACTTAACAATAATTTTGAAAGACAATGGATGGTAGCTTTTCTCTAGCCCTAGAATCTCACTTATATAATGTGAGATTCAACAAGCTTTAGGCTAAGAGAAAATGATAGTTGTCCCCTAAGACAAAAATATTTACATTTTTTTGTCATAAAAGACAAAATTGCATGTAATAGAAAACTTATACATCAAATTATTCCTTTGGTAGGTCCCAATTTTGTTACATTTCCAAATGCTACTCTGATTCCTCGGAATATGTAGCCATCAAACTAGTTAATGTTGTATCCTATTCTAATAACTGCAAATCAACCTCAACTCTAGGATCTCTATTGGCTTCATCATGAACTGATAAAACCACCTTTATTCTTGTCTCTTCCTCATCTATGTCATCATTTTGGGCCTCTGAACCTACAACTAAAATTGGTTGCTCACTTTTATCATATTCTTTCCTCTTATCCTATGGGAGTGTATCAATGATCTATACTTCATCTTCATATATTTCATCATTATCACTCTCAAATTCTTCCAATTGTTCATTAGAAGCAATATTTGCCATCCACTTGTCAAAAAGTGTGGCATCTAGCCAGTTAAACTATAGTATATCATTTTTCTTTTTAATCACATACTCTTCCTTTTTATCAATGCTAACAAAATCTTGTTTTAAAGAATCAAATAATAATTGGGCCTTCGCTATTTCTTCTATTGTGGCTTCTCACAATGCATTTCCTTTTTCATTTATGACTTCATTCATTCTTAAACAAAATAAGTCATCTAATTCCCTGGCCCACTTATCTTTACTCTTCAATCTATTCTTTTTATCCAAGGCCAATGGGAATAAGTAAAATTTTTTACTTTTATACTTATTTAAAAAACTAACTATTTTCCTCTATAATCCTACTCTGTTGTTATCAAACTCTGACAGATCATGAGCAACATCATAATTTTTTACAATATGGTCATGAGAAGACCTTATTATAGAGTAACACAAGAATGTAATTTATTTTCTCTTCTTATTCCAATTATTGACAATAGACTTCATAGTCTCTTCATTTTCCTTTATATCTTCCCATATATTTACTACCCTAGTTAATTAATAATAAAACAATGGCCATTCAATTTTGTCAACTAGACACAAAAGAGCTTTCCTTAATTTGTCTTTATACTACACATTTAACTCTACATGCAGTGCCCATAGTTTTCTCTTCTCATCTTTAAAATCTTTAGCTATATAGTATTGTGGCCTTTGTGGAGTATTTGACATTTCAATAAGAGAAGTGGATTTAAAAGTCTCCATTGGTGGGTGAGGGTATGTGATCCTTGGTCTAGTAGACCATCCCAATGTTTTATTTTCAAGTTCAATCCTTTTTTGAACTTCTTTATTATAGGCTTCTAGAACCTTTTCATATTTACTCTACAATTCAAACATTGTCTTTTCCTCTTTCTCTACAGTGGCCAAAACTAAGTTAGATGTACCAACATTTAAATGTAAAGCCTCCACATGAGTTGTATATTCAACTCTCTTCACAATGATACTCCCCATCAAACTAGAGTCATCTAGCTGTGATGATATAGCCCTGGATCCATTCCTTAGTGACCAAATAACTAAGGAAGCCTGGTCTTCACTAAAGGTGGCACCTTTTATTTCTTTCTTATCTTGATCATGTAAATCTATTTTATTTGAAAGAGTTAAAAAGTAGGGCATCTATTATATCCCAATTAGGTAGTAGTAGGATATTTGATGCTTTCATCATTTGTCTCCCCTCTTTAGGGGCTATATTTTGGAATTTTTACATCTATTCATCTTTCATTTGATTTTGCATGGCTGCCTCCTCCGATTTTGGGTGCTTAGTCCTCAATTTATTGCACCTTTCCTCATATTTTCTCTCCATGAAAATTTGTAGAAGGCTCTTGTTTTAACAAAATTGTCATCAGACAAAAATTCAAGGCTGGTCTGTTCTATTATAGGGTCCAATTCCCTTCCTCTGTAATCTTCCATTGTCAACTCAAGGCTTGGCATTGGAGGCTCTAGAAGGTTTCCTTCATCTAGGTCTGCCTATGTAATGAATACTCCTCCTTGGGGCCCCTGCTATTCAACCTACTCTCCAGTGAGCTACTCCTATCCAATTTATAAAGGGGATTGAGTAGGTGAATATTCCTCAGTGTGAGGACTTTGTTCTTTCATTATTTTTTGCCTCTTAGGAGAGGGCTCATCAGGTCTTTCTTCCAAGACAACACTAGTGGATCCTATTATTTGTTTTCCTTTGTCCACTGTGGTCTTCTTATTTTGGATTATATTGTAGCCTGGTCTTTTTTGGATAATCAATTGCCCAACTCCAACATTGGGAGTGAATGCCAGCTTTTTCATAGCCTCTTTGGCTTTATTAGGATACCATTAATAAAAAATTGCTTCTTCTCATTCATTATTTCCATTATCTTAGGAAAAGTTTTCATGAGTTTTCTTATTCTCTCCGCCTCTATTGTTCCATTCTTGAGAGGTTGATAATCCTTATCAAAATAATGTATAAATTCCAAAACTCTTGAAAAAAATTTGACTTTTCCTTTTTGGTCTCCTGCTTCTGCAAAGAGAACTCATTCCTTATTATGTCTTCAGGGTAATAAGACTCATGTTTTATTTTACCAAGCTTAGCTCTGTGTTTAAAAGCCAAGTCATAGAATCCCTGAGTACCACAAAAATGGAGATGAGAGACTGCTATCTTATATTGATCTAGAATTTTGTATAAAAATAACCAACCTCTCTTTGTAATAACAAAATGGTGGGCTATAGTACAAGTTGGGAAAATTGAACCTCTTCCTCTTTGCACCAAATATTTTTCGTCCAATCCTTCCAGCTGCCATAATACCTCAGAGATTCCTATTTTCAATGGCACTTGGTAAGGAAAAACATGAGTCCCTTGAAAACCATAAACTCTAATAACAGTAGAAAAAGGGTATGGTATAATGTCTCCCATGTTATGAGATACTTTCAAACCAGATGGGTTATCCATGGGTCTAATAAAATTTACCAGTGCCTTAGGCACTCTGGGATTGTCACTTAATAAAATGCACCACAATTTTAAGGCAAAATACCTATCAAACCTAACAAAACTAGCATTTTCTACATCCCAAGTCATATATGCACTTCACAACTAAATTGGTAGAGCCTCTCCCTCATTCTCTCTATTCAAATGCATTTCTTTACCAAAATATGTTGCTCCTTTGAACAAGAACATGTGCATCAATAGAGAATAATGACCAAAAGTTTTTTCAATCTTTCCTTTAGCAAGTCCAACTAGGCATGTGTGGATTTCTTCTACTAAGTAGGAGGTGAAATCAAAAATATTATCAACACCAAAAGAAGAAATCTGAGCTATGATATACATGAAACGTATAGGCATAAAATTATGTTCATCTTCCCCAAAAACCCTACATAGAGTCATGTATATTTCCAAAACCTGGGAAGTGAAATATTCCTTCTTTAAAAGCTCCCTAGAGGAGGTTGTAACCACTAGAAAGTTTCCAATTATGCCTATATGTTCCCTCAGCAGACCCTACCTGAACTTATCCCTTTTAGACAAATATTCTTTTTCTAGACCTTTTAGGTCAATGGGTGTATGATAGTCTGATAATGGTGCCATGCCAAATACTTCCCTAATTTCCTCAAGGCTTACTATGATCATGCATTGACCATCCATTCTTCTTACTACCTTTATTTTTGGGTCATAGCTTTTGGCAATAGTCATTAATAAATTAGTATCCATGAAGACAATGGGGACCACTAGCTTTTCCAAGTCAAAATTCTAGATGTTGGCATGAGGGGCAAATAATTTCCTTTTTGAGAACCATGTTTAGAAAAATTTAAGCCTTATTTGAGTAGTTTTAGCATCCCTAACCCAATTTCCCTTATCATATAATCCATCAACAATTTTAAGCCTAGGGTTTAGAGAAGTTAATTTCTTTACTTCAACAGTCTCATTTGTTGACTTACGTAACAACTTGAGGAGATCATCACGAATATTTTTGGTGAAGTCATCTTCTTGACCAAAGAAAACCTTCTTCAGAGGCATGGTGAATACAATTTGTAGAAAACTAGAGTACTTGGATATTTATATTGAGAACAGGGACTTACTTGATTTTCTACTACTCTTCTCTGCAATTCTACAATACTTCTGTGAACAAGTAGAAACCCTTTTACATCTTGCTCACCCCAAGCACAAGTTTTTGATAGCTTTTAATTCTTTTGAAAGCCTAAAGATTTGTTTGTGTATGGAAAGGTAGCAATATTTTTTGCAATATATCCTATAACTAGTTCGCACGAGGAGCCTTCATTCTTCATAAATAAGCTAAAAGGCAAATAGGGTGGCACCACATTTGGATTTTAAAACTACATCATCGATCTCCAAAATTTTGATGACCCAAGAATAAAGCCCAGGGATGACCCTATTGGAAATGATTGAAAAGATCATGAATGAAGAATGATGGAACTAGTAAAGAATGTTTTCAATCATTATTTTTCATTGGTGTCAAACTTGCTACTTGCAGGAATGACAATTTCTTAAGTGATCCAAACACTATCAATTGGTTGATTGATAAGGAGGAGGCAATCAATAAGATGTAACTAGAGCACCTAGAGAAAGGTTGAAGTTATGATGTTGTAATGAGGTATAAGGATCAGCTAAGCCATTGATGAAATAGTGTATTGGTGACATACTCTAAGTGGATGGATACACTAAGACACATCAAAGATGTAAGGTTTAACTAAGTCATTTGTAAAGCCTAACTAAGTTCATTTGAGAGAGCCAAGCAAGCTAGTTAGAGCCGAGAAAATTCTTAGTTGAAGCTGAGCAAGTCAACTTCAGTGTGTGTCAAGCAATCCTTTAGGTGTCGAGTAACACAGTAATTGTTTAGGTGTCGAGTAACTATTTAAGTGCTAAGTAACTCTGGAAAAGACTTCAAGTGCCGAGCATCAGAAAAAGGTAATGGATGCTGAGAAAATTTATTCAAGTGTCAAGCATCAGTAAACCAATGATGCCGAGTTGCTACATTATTTGTCAAGTCAAAAGATTTTCCAGATCGGTAACAATAAGTTTGTTATATTGAATTTTGTGAATTAGTTGGATGATAAGGATGATGAGTAGATTTCATAGAATTTTATGTAAACCGTGCAAACTAATTCAAGGCGAATGAGCATTCATTAATCATGAAGTTTCTGGAAGAAACAATTTGGAGGTAAAACAATATCATTTTCTCAAGATTAAATCAAATTGATGAGCAAAAAGATTTGAGCAAGAAATGAAGAACATAACTTCTTTATAAGGAGTTACAGGTCAAAGATCAAGCATGTGTGTGAGATGGAGTTGGTCATAAGAGTGGTCGTGTGAAGAAGCCAAGAGAAGGCTAGTGTGAAGTGTCAAGAAGAGGACATAGTGAGGAGTAAGCATAGAGCATCAAGACTCTAAGTTGATCAAGTGACTATAGAGTGCATTGGCATAATAAGTAGAAGAGCTCAAGGAGATAGATCTTGAAGGGTGAACAAGCTGTCAGCACTGCAAGGGAGAAAAGCCAAGCAAAGAAAAGAATTGAAGAGTGATCTAAAATTTGCAAGGTTAAATTTGCAATCTTTATCAGGTCAAAACCTTTCTAATACTCTCTTACCATTGTATTAGACATTGAAATCCTACATTGCTAGGTTAGCTTAACAACTAGGTGGATAAGCCTCAGGAAAAGGATAGAAGATCCCTAGGAGAAGGATAAGAGATCCTCAGGAGAAGGATAAGAGATCCTCAAGAGAAGGATAGGAGATCCTTAGAGAGGGATAAATGATTCTTTTGAGAAGGTGACTGTAAATCCCATTGACTTTGGTGAACCTAACAGCTCTATGTAAATCCCTTAATAGGGTGGCATTCTAAGTTGAATGTTCTTAAGTCCTCTAATAGGGCACACTCCTAACAGGGTGTAGAAATCCTTTAATAGGGTCACATTTAACAGTGTGTAAAGCCTTTAATAGGGCATGCCTTTAATAGGGAAAACCATCAGAAGTGGTTGAAATCAATTGTGTGGTTATTTTGTGGGTGTCATCCCCACCCTAGTTTTACCTTCTTATTCCTGGAGGGTTTTTGGGTCACCAAAATCCTTTGTGTTATGGTGTGATGCATGTTTTCTTTTCATGATTGTTTAAGGTTTAATTGCATGCATGATAAGAAAGTAAAAAGGATAGTACTACTTATTCACTCTCATTTTATTAGAAAATTTGGATTGGACATTATTGGACCTTGAATAACTGATTCACCCCCTCTCTTAGTTATTCTAAAGAATTTTAAGAATTGGTATCAAAGCGCACTACTGATTTGTTTCAAGGTACTAGCAGTAGGAAGATCGAGATGTCAAGGAGAGAAGTTCCCAAGCTAAACAAAGACAACTTTGTTGCATGGCAAAGTCTGATGAAGCTACACCTCAGATCAATAGGTAACTATGCATGGACCTCAATCATAGGTTATCATGTAGACCCTGTAGGACCCCTCACTATAGATGACATGAGCAAGAAGAAGGAGCACAATCAAGTGATGTTAGATATTTCTTTAGCACTAAGCTATGTCGAGTATGATGACATCAAAGAATGTGGTATTGCACATCAGATGTGAAAAACATTATCAAGAATCTATAGAGGAGATGATAATGTCAAGAGAGCCAAAAGAGAGAGTCTAAGAGGAAAGTTTGATGACATAAAAATGGAAGAAGGAGAGAATGTTTCTCAATATGGTGCGAGGATGAAAGAAGTGGTAAGTGCCATCAAAAGCCTAGGAGGACAGTTATTAGAAGAAATAGTATGTAGCAAATACTTGAAAACTTTTCTTCCTATCTATGCTATAAGAGTATCAGCCATCCAAGAGCTAAGATGTGTACTAGGTAACACATTATCATTTGAAGGAATAATTTATAAGACTCACTACCTTTGAGCTATCCAACTTTGACAAATACAAGCCAAAAAACTTTGAATCTGCATTCAAAGCCAAGATGATAATATAAGACAATGAGGAGGTGCAAACAAAGAAAAAGAATGGAAAAGGAAAGTATGTATCTAGTGATAGCAGCACTAATGAAGATGATGTAGACCAATTGGAGGCATTACTAGCAAGAAGATTTCACAGAGGAAGAGGCAAATTCAAAGGTAAGCTTCCAATAATTTGTTTTAATTGTAATGAAGTTGGTCACATTGCAGCCAAATGCACACAAAAGAAAAATTACAAGGATGGAGGCAACTTCAAGAACAAGAAAGAGGACAACAAGGACTATAGAGGTAAAGGCAAAAGATGCTACATTGTTGAAGAAAACTCTGATGAGAATGATGATGAAGTAGTCTATATGTCTATGAAAGATGAATCAGATGAAGATGAAGCAACTACCTTGGTAACCTACATGAACAAGAATAAAAAATGGATCATAGATAGCGGATGCTCTCATTACATGATTGGAGATAAAAGTAAGTTCATTTCCTTTACTCAATATGAAGGAAATAGTGTTAGATTTGGTAACAATGCACCATGTTAGATCAAAGGGAAAGGTAGTATCAAGCTTACTGAAAAGATATCATGTGATAATGCATACTATGTTGAAGGATTGAATTATAACTTGTTAAGTGTCTCACATTTAGGCAACATAGGATGTAAGGTTGAATTTGAAAACAGAGTTGCCAAGATTTATGATTCTCAAGGAAGTCTAATAGGAAAAGGTAACCAGACTAGGATTAATTTGTTCTACCTAGACATGGAAGATGCTTCTTGTCTCATTGTTCAAACTAATGATGTATGGTTATGGCACAAGAGGTTATGTCATGTAAATTTTGACAACCAGATAAGCATCAACAAAATGAAGAAAGTTGAAGGTCTACCAAAGTTGAAGAAGCCTAATAACACCATGTGCAAATAATTCCAACTAGGGAAGATGACCAAGTCAACTTTCAAAAGAAAGGCCTATAATTTTAATGAAGTATTAGAGCTAGTTCATAGTGACTTGTGTGGTCCTATTGAAGTGCAAAGCTACAAAGGTGACAGATACATAATGCTATTTGTAGATGACTATTCAAGGATGATGACAGCCATGTTCGTGAAACAAAAATTAGATGCATTCTAAATGTTCAAATGGTACTTTTCTAGAGTTGAGTAAGAGACTAGGAAGAGCCTAAAATGTCTCAGATCTGATAGAGGAGGTGAATTCATATCAAGAGAATTTGAAGAATTCTACAATGGAAGATGAATCAAAAGGTAGACATTAGCACCTAGGACTCCACCTCAGAATGGTATATTAGAAAGAAGGAATAGATCAGTTATTGACTATGCCAAGACCTTGATGATGGAGAAAAATGTTGCACTCAAGTACTAGAGAGAAGCTGTAAGTACTGCAGTCTACACACTCAATAGAGTTTAAGTCAAGAAAGGTACAAATGCAACACCTTTTGAATTATGGTATGGGAATTCTCCTAATGTAAAAAATTTCAAAATATTTGGATGCAAATGCTATATATATAAACAGTCTAGAAATGGAAATTTTGACGCAAAGAGTGAGGAAGGCACATTTCTTGGTTATTCTACTAGAAGCAAAGCTTATAAGTGCTTGAATGTTAATACTAACAAAGTAGTAGAAAGCACAAATGTGAAATTTCATGAGCTTGCAGAAGTTAAAAGTGTTGAGAACACCAAGAAAAAAGAAGAATACAAGACCTTTGTATACTTTTATGAAGGTATACCTAATAATGGTGAAGTTGCAACTCAGAATGACAATCAACAACAAAATCCAATATCTGTCGAGTCACAAATAGTGAATGTCAAGCAGCAGACACATCAGAAGCTGACCTACAGAATACAAAGAATGTTCATTCAGATTTTAAGAACTATCAATAGGAAGGAAATGAAGAAATATCTTATGAAAATACACTTAGAGATTCAGATTCTGAAAGAGACAACATGCAAACAAGGAAAGAACCAGTATTGGCAAAGTATGTAAGAAGACATCATCCTACAAATCAAATTATTGGAAACAAAGAGGTAGGACCAATGACAAGGAATAGACTCAAAAGTGAGACATGTCTACTCAGCAAAATGGAACCAAAAATAGTAAGTGAAGCCATAAAAGATGATGACTGGTACAATGCTATGAAAGAAGAAATAGAACAAATTGAAAAGAAAAAGACATGGACCTTAGTCTTAAGACCAATTGACAAGAATGTAATTGGAACAAAGTGGGAGTTTAAAAACAAGTTAGATGAGAATGGTGAAATCAGAAGGAACAAGACAAGACTAGTCTGTAAAGGGTATGCACAAGAATAAGGACTAGACTATGGAGAAACTTTTGCTCCAATTGCCAGAATGGAAGGAGTAAGGACCTTACTGGCATGTGCAGCCTTCAAAGGATTTAAAGTCTACCAAATGGATGTTAAGTCTACATTTTTGAATGGTATACTTGAAGAGGAAGTCTACATAGAGAAAATAGAGGAATTTGTTGATGAAAATAACAAAAACAAGGTATGCAAATTGCATAAGGCTCTATATGGATTAAAGAAAGCCCCTAGAGCTTGGTATGAGAGACTTCATAAGTATCTAGTGCAAATAGGATTAGAAAGAACAGATGATAACAATAACATGTACATCAAATTAGAAGAAGGTAAGGATATCATTGTATCTAAAATCTTTGTGGATGACATAGTTTTTGGAGGAAAGGAAGCACTTTGCAAAAGTTTTGCTGACAAAATGAAACATGAGTTTGAGATGTCTATGTTTGGAGAAATCAAGTTCTTTGTTGGATTGCGAGTACATCAACTAAAACATGGTATATTCATGACACAATCAAAGTACATCAAAGAGATACTCAGAACATTTGGATTAGAAGACTCCAAACTTGTCAGCACACCAATGGCAATAGGACATAAGCTATCCAAAAATGATGAATCAACTGAAGTCAATCAAACAATGTATAGATCCATGATTGAAAAACTACAATATGTTGTATATAGCAGACCAGACATAGCATTAGCAGTTAGAATAGTGGCTAGATTCTTTGCTAATCCTAGAGAAAACCATCTCATGGTAGTAAAAAGGATAATGAGATATCTCAAAGGACCTGATGATTTTGGCCTATACTACAAAAAGAATGAGAAGTTTGAACTCAATGCATACACAAACACAGATTGGGGAGGCAACATTGATGACAGGAAAAGCACAAGTGGAGGAGCATTATTCTTAGGTAAAAGGCTAGTTACTTGGACTAGCAAGAAACAAACATGCACATCTCAGTCCACTGTAGAAGCAAAATATGTGGCAGTAGCAGTCAATTGTACAAACATTGTGTGGCTCAAACATCTATTGAAAGGAATGAAATAAGAGGTAACCAAACTTGTGATACTGTATTGTGATAATACAAGTTCTATAAAAATATCCAAGAATTCAGTAATGCATGCAAAAACCAAGCATATTGCAATCAACTATCACTATGTAAGAGAATTGGTGGAAGAAAAACAAGTAAAGATGGAGTACATTCACACAAAGGAACAAATTGTAGATATCTTCACCAAACCATTGCCCAAGGATACTTATGAATATCTTAGAGGCAAGTTGGGGGTATTGCCCCTAACTCAAGTAGTCTAAAGCAACAAAGAAGTTGCCCTACATCAACAGGAGTAGATCCTTGCAATATCAGAAGAATGATGCAAAAGATATTAATAGGAGCAAAAAATCTAGATCAGTCACAAGCATGGTGATAGAGGGAGAAAATATGAGATGCAAAGCTTATATTAAGCATGTTGAAGATGCTACATCTTTGGCATTTATGTCAAAGAGGGAGATTTATGAGAAACTGATCAATGAAAGGTAAAGATATGGAGATGTATGAGAATGTATGAAAGGAGAGATGAAAGAGGGAGATTCTAAAGGGATAAGAAACTGATTAGCAAGCAACTATGAAGGAAGGATTAGGAATATAGAGTAAAGACACAATAGTCAAGAGGGAGAAGTGGAACAAAGGATTCAGTTTATATCAGCAAAAGAGGGACACATGATACAAAAAGGAAGATATGTAATGACAACAAATTTTTTTATTGGTATATAATTTTGGTGGTAACTAAGTTGATTAGCTCAATCAATTGATCAGTTTGGTTTGCCATCAATGCCAAAGAAGGAGATTGTTGGAAATGATTGAAAAGATCATGAATGAAGAATGATGGAACTGGTAAAGAATGTTTTCAATCATTGTTTTTTCATTGATGTCAAACTTTCTACTTGCAGGAATGACAATTGCTTAAGTGATCCAAATACTATCAATTAGTTGATTGACAAGGAGGAGGCAATCAATAAGATGTAACTAGAGCACCTAGAGAAAGGTTGAAGTTGTGATGTTGTAATGAGGTATAAGGATAAGCTAAGTCATTGATGAAATAGTGTATGAGTGACATACTCTAAGAGGATGGATACACTGAAACACATCAAAGATGTAAGGTTTAACTAAGTCATAAGTTCAACTTTAGTGTGTGCCAAGAAATCCTTTAGGTGCCAAGTAACACAGTAATTATTCAGGTGTTGAGTAATTGTTCAAGTGTTGAGTAACTCTAGAAAAGACTTCAGGTGCTGAGCATCAAAAAAAAGTAATGGATGCCAAGAAAATTTCTTCAGGTGTCGAGCATTAGTAAACTAATGATGCCGAGTTGCTGCATTATTTGTCAAGTCAAAAGATTCACCAAATCAGTAACAATAAGTTTGTTACATTGAATTTTGTGAATTAGTTGGATGATAAGGATGATGAGTAGATGTCACAAAATTTTATGTAAACCATGCAAACCAATTCAAGGCGAATGTTGATGGATTTATCATGAAGTTTCTAGAAGAAACAATTTGGAGGGAAAATAATATCATTTTCTCAAGATTAAATCAAATTGATTAGTGGGAAGATTTCAGCGGGAAATGAAGAACAAAACTTCTTTATAAGGAGTTACAGGTCAAAGATCAAGCGTGCGTGTGAGAGGGAGTTGGTCATAAGAGTGGTCATGTGAAGAAGCCAAGAGAAGGGTAGTGTGAAGTGTCAAGAAGAGGACACAATGAGGAGTAAGCACAGAGCATCAAGACTTTGAGTTGATCAAGTGACCATAGAGTGCATTGGCATAATGAGTGGAAGAACTCAAGGAGATAGCTCTTGAAGGGTGAACGAGCTATCAGCACTGCAAGGGAGAAAATCCAAGCAAAGAAAAGAACTGAAGAGTGATCTGAAATTTGCAAGGTTAAAGTTGCAATCTTTATTAGGTCAAAACCTTTCTAATACTCTCTTACCATTGTATTAGACATTGAAATCCTACATTTCTAGGTTAGCTTAACAGCTAGGTGGATAAGCCTCAAGAAAAGGATAGAAGATCCCCAGGAGAAGGATAAGAGATCCTCAGGAGAAGGATAAGAGATCCTTAGGAGAAGGATAGGAGATCCTTAGAGAGGGATAAAAGATTCTTTTGAGAAGGTGACTGCAAATCCCATGGACTTCGGTGAGCCTAACAGCTCTATGTAAATCCCTTAATAGCGTGAGTCCTCTAATAGGGCACACTCCTAACAGGGTGTAGAAATCCTTTAACAAGGTCACATTTAACAATGTGTAAAGCCTTTAACAGGGTAGGCCTTTTACAAGACAAACCATCAGAAGTGGTTGAAATCAATTATGCAATTATTTTGTGGGTGTCATCCCCACCCTAGTTTTACCTTCTTATTCCTGGAGGGTTCTTGGGTCACCAAAATCCTTTGTGTTATGGTGTGATGCATGTTTACTTTTCATGATTGTTTAATGTTTAATTGCATGCATGATAAGAAATTAAAAAGGATAGTACTTCTTATTTACTCTCATTTTATTAGAAAATTTGGATTGGGCATTATTGGACCTTGAATAATTGATTCACCTCCCCTCTCAATTATTCTAAAAAATTCTAATATCTTGCACTTGCTAAGTTGGAAATCAATCCTATAAGCTTTATCCACATAAACTTGTCTTATACTACTGGTGGCTTAGACTAGACCCACTAGCACTTTGAGGACACGTGTCACCATGTCGCTACATCACCATACATAAAAAGTGAGCATTTTGTCTATAGAACATAGTGACAGTTATTGATTCCATTTCAATCTAGCAATGTACATTTGATCAGTGTTTTAATTTGATTGTGGTGGGTCCCTCCTTTTCTTCCTTTGGTTGCTATATCACTATCCTTAAAGAATGAGCAATTCCTCATAGTGACAAAGTGCCCACACCATTGATGTGAATCTCATCTGACGGTGAGGAATTTGCATTTATTTTACTTTAACTTTTCTAGGTTCATGCATTCTTTTCCTTAGTTGCCATGTCGTGTTAAATAATTAGTGTGCGACTCTTGATAGCGACTTGGCAATGATTGTTGATTTAACTTTAATCCAACAATCAAGATTCTTCATCTATCTTTTCGTTTGAGTGTGGTTTCACATCATGTGCAACTTGGAAATATCTTGACATACTGGCTAGTCATATAATATTTTAATCATATCTTGTGCCACCATAAAATAGAGCCTCACTATGTTTCATCTTTTTTGGTAAGGCACTATGTCACTACCGACAGAAAATAAAGATTTTCTGGTCATGACATAGTGACCTCCTAGATTTCTTGCAAACTCCTATGTGTAAAACACACACATGCTCAAATGATTCTAATGTGTCAAAGTGGTTACATGGCTTGTTGTTGATGAAGGAAATATGTGGGACCCACCTTTTGGAGTTGTTTTGCATTCCCTTTTTCCATCAAGGTGATATGTCACTACTGGTGGGATTCCTTCATTTCCTGATCGTGACATAGCAACTCATTAAAGCCTTTTGAAATCTCGATACCATGAAAATATCCACGTTCTACCATGATTACTGCAATCAATTCTTCTGATAGGGAATTGAAGTTGCACAAGCATACTAACAACTAGGAACTTTACGGTGCCTGTCCATTTCATAATCTCCCTCCTTTTCTTAAATTTCTAGAAAGGCTCTATATCACTACTAGTAGGGTGCTTGCATTTTCTAGTCATGACATAGTGAACCACTAGAACATATCAAAACCTAGTGATGCAAATTGAAACCTATTCTAGCTAGTCCCTTCTCTGATACTAACAGCTCTAACACTAGTCACATCGCCAAAAATTTTAGGGCAATTAAAAGATAAGGTGCCCACTTTCCACTTTATGACATCATTTTTATATTTCTGGGTAGTTGCTGTGTCACATAGGTTAAGATCTTTGTATTTTATTTATGAGACATAACAACCATATTAGATCTTGCAAAGATTTGACAGAGTAAATGACTTTGGGAACAAAAAGGCAGAAAGGTGAAAATTTAGCAGATCCAAAGAATATTCAAAATTCAAAATAGCTTCATGTTAAAATATAGAATACTGAACACACTTATTTGGGACATAAGATTTATTTTAGTAGGGTTTCATATAGGGGTAAAAATTTGCAAAACTAGGAAACCAAACCCTAATAACTAGGATATAGAACTTATCTAAATTTTACACCTAGTTTTAGGAAGATTTTACCTTATGAAAAATTAGACCAACAGTAGATATTAAATCTCAAGGAGGAACCAAAGAAGATGATGAGGTTACATGGAAGATATTGAAGACTTTAAGACCACCATTTAAGTCAGCAGTTCAAATGATATAGTTGTTGATATCTTATACCAAATATTTCACAAAGGAGGCATTTCTTGGAAGACTTGAACTAGTTGAGAACGAGCTTAGTTAGTTTGGAGAACTGACTAGAATAGAGACAACTTTCAGTGCCTTTAATAGTTGACCTAGTTTATCAAGAAGCACAAGTGCTAGAGGAGATTTTGCTAGCAACAATAGATCTAATGAGGATAGAAAGATTGAAGAAGGAGTAACTCTTCTGGTAAGAATAGAAAAAGGTGGTAAGAAATTTTTTAAATGTTGGACTTGTGATGAATATGGTTATTATGCATCTAAGTGTCCTAAAAGAGAGAAAAAGTATAAAGGAAATTACAAACCTAGAAGAGATAGAGAGTGTTTGTATGCAAATGAAGAAAATGCAACTGATGAACAAGTAGTAAGTGCTAGTGATAATGAAATAGGATGTGTGTCAATTAAAGAAGAAAGTCTAGAGAAAGTAGCTTTGATGTCATAGGTTGGAAAGAAATTTGATTGGATAATTGACAGTGGTTGTTCACATCATATAAATAGCAATATGAATAAATTTGTTGACTTCAAAAGTTAGGATGGAGGCATTATCAAAGTTGGAAACAATGTAGCATGCCAAACCTTCCAACACAATTTGCAAGGAGTGTGTTTTGGAAAAGCATAATAGAGCTTCCTTTCCTAGCAACAAGTTTACTACTAAAAAAAGATTGGAGATCATACACATAGATCTTAAAGGTCCTACAAAGACTAAAGGATTCTATGGTGAAAGATATTTTATGATTCTAGTTTATAAATTTCATAGAATGATGTGGCTTGCATTTCTTAAAGAGAAATATGAGGCATTTGATAAGTTTAAGATATTCAAGCATAGAGTTGAGAATGAATTTGGTATGAAGATTAAATGTTTAAGATCAGATAGAGGAGAAGAATTTACTTCAAATGAATTTAACATGTTTTGTGAAGAAAATGGAATCAAAAGATATTTATAAGCTTTGAGAACCCCTGAATAGAATGGCATTACAGAGAGAAGGAACATGTTAGTTAAAAAAGCAATAAGAGCTATGTTAACTGAGAATGATGTATCCAAGATGTTTTGGAGAGAAGCTATGAATATAGTAGTCTACACTATGAATAGAGAGCAAGTTAGGAAAGACACAAACAAGACCCCTTATGAACTATGGTTTGATCACTCACCTATAGTTAAGCATTTCATTTTTTTTGGTAGTAAGTGTTATATCAAAAGAGATGATGATATTGGTAAGTTTGATGCTAGAAGTGATAAAGGTATGTTTCTTGGTTATTCATTGAAAAGAAAGGCTTATAGATGCTATAATTTGAGATCTAATACTATTATAGAAAGTGCAAATGTGAGAATTGATGAGAAATTTAGGATACAAGAGAGAATAGTTGATTACAATTCAAATGATGATGTGGTTACTAAAGAAAGGAATGATGAAGTATTTCTTGATACTAAAAATGATTTATAGAATGGAGGAGAGCTAAGGTAGGAACAAAGCTTGGAAACTTTAGTAGACACAAGAGTTGAGAGAGCAACTCCAACCTTAAGAAATAATATGATAGAGAATCACCCATCCGAGAAGATCACCAGAGGCAAAGATAAAGGTGTGATGACAAGAAGCAAAGTCAATGAAGAAGTATGTTTGATAGCTCAAGTTGAACCTAAGAATGTAGATGAAACATGTAAAGATGACTATTGAAAACAAGTTATGAAAGAGGAATTGGATCAGATAGTAAAGAATGAGACATGGGAATTGGTCCCTAGACCAACAAAAAAGAATGTGATAGGAACTAAATGGGTTTTTAGAAACAAGATGAATGAGCAAGGTGAGGTTGTAAGAAACAAGGCAACAATGGTTTCTTGGCTAAGCAAGAAGTAGGATTGTACCTCACAAAGTACAATGCAAATAGAATATGTTGTAGTAGCAAACAATTGTAATCAAGTTATTTGGATGAAGTAAATTTTGAAAGATATAAGGATAGAAATTAGTGAACCTATTTTCATACATTGTGACAACATAAGCACAATAAATATGTCTAAGAATCCAGTGTTGCTATCTAAGGCCAAGCACATTTCTATTAAGTATCACATGTTGAGAGAGAAAGTTACAGAAAAGGAAATTAGATTGGAGTATGTGAGCACTAAAGATAAGATTGTAGATATATTCACTAAGCCTCATCCCCAAGAGACTTTTGAGTATTTGTGAGGTATGTTAAGGGTTATGCCCCTTCCTACATCAGAGTAGAAGATGCAAGAGTGCATTAGTCCAGTATAACAAAGCAACATTGTTCATATGGATTGAATGTTAATGCTTCCTGTATGGGGGAGTATCTGTGATGGACAGAGTCATCTAGGACTCTTTTTGAATGTTGTTTTGAATAGTGTCTTTGGACACTTGAGCTAGTAAGAATCAGTTGTCGATGGTTTCTGAAACCTTTGACATTGATGTTAATGGGGGAGAAGTACGACATGGAAAATATCATGAGGAAAAACATCATGGAGGAGAAGTTCATGAAGAAAAAGATCATAGGGAGAAGCAAAGACAAGAAAGAAAAAGTACAACATGTTCAAGAGAAGTACATCATGGAATGATAGTTTGATAGAAAGCACATTGAGATATATCAATAGGGGAGAATAATTGAATGATTGATGAAGAGGATTTGAAGAGAAAGATTAACAGTCTTTTGTTGGTATTCTTGGAACTAGATGTTTTTCATCTATGTTGCCATCAATACCAAAGGGGGAGATTGTTGGAAGAATGAATGCTAATGATATCTCTATGGAGGAGTATTCTAGATATGTTACTATGATGATATGTTACATTCATGACTGAGTTTTTCATTGATGTCAACATAGAAGTCTTTTGCAGTATCTCACAAAGGAACAATAGAAAGATAAAGTTAGTACGAATAGCTAGTTGAGTATTCTCACTATCCGAGGTTATGAGAGATAATTCTAAGTATCTAGTATATGCAGTTAATGTTGGATGAAGAAATGTTAAGTCTGGAAGAAGTTATGTAAATTTTGGTGATGTTTTCTCCGAGATAGAGTTTACAGAGGCATTTTTTGGTAAACTTGTTATATCTCTTAGCAAAGATGTTATTCTAAGAATTGATATTGAGGATGTCAAGAAGACATGTTGGTGATGACATGGATAAGATCACTCATCATAATATTACATGTATGGAAAGATATTCAAATTGTAAGGTGAAAGATTAATGTTATTGCTAAGTGTAATGTGTTCTTAATGTAGTCCTATAATGATTAATAGAGAAGGTCTAACAGCTGACTCAGGGATTTTTTTTATGGATTCAATATAAAGGAAGGAAATTTTCCTTTATCATGGTGTGGAATTTAATGGATGTGAAGTGATTATAAGGAGCAAAGAGAGCAGAATGCAAAGTTGAGAAGAGCAAAGTAGAAGTGAAGGAAACTTCATTGTCGAGGTTTTGTTGTGTGATTCAAGATTTGATATTTGGTTCTGAGGTTCGTGACCTAGTCTACAAGGTTTGAAAGTGATTGGTTTGATTGATAGAACAAACGAAAGAGAAAAATAACAATAAATTGCACGTTTGAGCAATGAGCTCTTCTTGTAGTTGAAATTGCATGTTTGGCAGTGGGCTCATCTTGCATACATTTTACTACAACACCTAACAAGGTTGGCACAACTCTTAATAGGGTTGGAATCTCCTTACATGGATTCAAAGTCTCCTAATAGGAACAGATATGTACTAAATGTTGTAATAGACTCCTAATAAGGTCCATCCTCTAACAAGGAATATTTATATTAGTACATCATCTTGTGGGCATCATTCCCACTGGGGTTTTCCCTCTTATCAATGGTTTCCCTGGCTAGCTTATCTAGTGTAATTGTTTATGTGCATCTTATTATGGTTGTTGTTTACTTTAGTTGAAAGGTTAAGTTTGTTTAAACAAAATAAATGTTTTAATTATTGGATAATTAATTCACCCCCCTTGCCCCCCCCCCCCCCCCCCCCCCCCCGCCTCTCTCAGTTATCTTGGTGTATTATTGTTTCTAATAGTACTGCCATACATTGCTAAGTGGGATTCATGTATTACAATGGCCATACCATCATCTAAAGATTTATAGGCCTTTTGTGGGCATATTTTTGTTACATAAATCTCCATATTTATCCTTCAAGCCTATTTGTACTTCATTCTTTAACACTTTCCAACCTTCAGCAACCTCCCTACCCTCCCTTGACATAGGAAAATATTCAATAAAGTCATAATTGAATTTCCTAGTATACTTCTTTAGAGGCATTTTCTTAGAGAAGATCATTTTACTCAACTAGGGTTTTCTAGGGTTTGAAAATACTAACTAGGGCTTACTACACAATAGAAATAAGCCTCAAGCAACTAAATTGTCAATTTGTAAATATAGAGAATTTTATAGCACTTGTTCAATTCATAGTCTTCCAAAGAAATTTGACTTTAGTTTTTTAAACCCTCAACCTCTCCAATTTTATCTTTGCAATTTCATGTATATTTTGTGACAACTGCGATGAGTTGAAAACCTTTAAATATTATCAATATTTATCCTGAGCTTGTATGAATTAACTATCTATTTTCCATGTGGAAAAAAACCTCTCCTCAACTCTGTACTTCAAATTTGAAAATCATCCATTGATCAAATATTAACTTTGAATCAGATGGCTAAAAAAACCTTTGGCTTCTACTAACTATCCTATTAAGCTCTCAGGGCACATTGGAAACCAATGGAAAGCTAGCAAAGTGATTAGGAAAGCTCTTTTGAAAATTCAATGCTTTTTGAGCAGGAAGGACATGTGGCCACATTGCACTGCATCACCATACAACTTTCATCACCTTGCAAGAATACATGGACCATTGATTTTCTATATCCTTCTCAGACAGATGGATAATTGATCTTAATTGAACAATTAAGTCCCATCCATTAATTCATAACTAGTACATTGTTCCCTCTTTAAGTGGCAATACATCCATCTTATCATGGGTGGGACACGTGTAGGGATGTGTTGCATCACCATGAGGTGATCAGTATTTAGCAAAGAAGTGAGGACCATTGATTATCATCTTTTAAAAATAGGCATGGGTACCTCATGGCTAAGCATGTTGACATGATCCACATGGCCCAATCATCTATCAAGTCCTGACTAATTCATCAAATCCCACTAAGAAAGCTTTCTCAAGGATTAAGAAATGTGTCATCATCTTTCATTCTCACCATAACCCTTGTCAAATTTTGAGATGCCACGACACTACCAAGTCATAAGAAAAATGGACCCTCTATGATATAAGAAAAAACACCATTTAATCTATATGATGACATCTTAGTTATCTGATTTCAAAGCTCATACCCTTTCTTAATTTTCCCTCACTGACACAAATACACATGGGCCAATTGAAGAAAAACCCTATCCTAACTGACATTAGTCCAACTAAAAACCTTAGACCTAAAGCTAGTTCCACATTTCATCATCTTTTGTTATTTCTATGAGAGTATCCAAGGATAGTGGATTAAAGTGAGCCATAGATATGCATCATTATGTCTGCTAACATAAGGGCCACGAGTTGGATGCATGTCACTATCACGCTGCATCTCCATACAATAGAAGACACTTAATGTGTTAGCAATAGTATTTGATCTATCAATAATCATGGATACATAATAAAATATGCCTCACACCACCATCTCCATATGGCATGATAATGTAACTTTTCTACTGTGGGGATCAGATCCAATGCCAATACATGTGCCATTGATTCAAAGAGCCAACATTTTTCATATGTTCAAAAAAGGAAGGTGCTAAAAAAAAAAAAAGTGAAGCTTAAATAATTGATTAAATTAAATGTAGTGTAGGAGACCAAGGAAAATAATTCCCTAGGAAAATAATATTTAGGCCCCTTTTCACGTAGAACCACCCTTAGTTAAGTGATTTAGGATATAAGTGCATTTTTTAAACTTAAAAGGGAACATGGTCAAAACTATAAAGTGATAACACCTAGCCACTCTTAAAACACATTTCATAGAAAGGACCCCTCTTTAAGTAAAAGAAAAAGGTAATAATTAAATAGAAAATTAGGGCATCCTTTTGGTTTTACTTAGGACTTCACCTTAAAACCCTTCACTATTAGGGATTTCCTTATGCAAGGGCATCAACAGGGGTCTAAAATTCTAAAAGAACCCCACTAATGTCAAAAGGAATATAGTTTCTTGAAAATATACCAACACAAGTATTCCATTTAGAAATGTAGATTTGACATCCATTTGGTACATTTTAAATCCTTTATCACCATAACATGAAAGTAGTTTTCTAACTCCTTCCAATTTTACAACTGGGGAAAATTTTCCCCATAGTCAATTCCTTCTTCTTGTGCATATCCTTTGCATACCAATCTAGCTTTGTTCCTTGTGACTTCACCATTTTCATTCAACTTGTTTTTGAATACCCACTTTGTTCTAATAAAATTATTGTCATTTGGTATAGGTTCTGGTGTCCAAGTTTTGTTCTTCTCTATTTTCTCAATCTCTTCATTCATTGTATGAATCTAATCCTCATTTTGTAAACAATATGTTATTGATTTAGGTTCAAACTCAAAAAGTAAACATGTATCACTTTTGAGTCTTTTCCTTGTCATAACTCCATATTCTTTGTCTATAATGATTTTATCAGATGCATGGTGTCTTCTCACAGACTTTTCTTAAGTAGGTTCTTTCCTTATTTCTTCTTGCATAGGTTCATCTTAAAAAATTATTTCAAGGTCATTTTCTCTCTCTATTTTAGTTTATGTTTCAAGTTTTTCTTTCTTGACATTGTCTTCCTAATGTTTGACATCTATTACATGTCTCTCAACATCATTTTGTTGATGCTCAACATGTGCAGTCTGTTTCTTGGTATCCTACTATTATAACTTGACATTCACTATTCATTGATGTTTGGTAGCTTTATTATCTTTCTTAGGTAAGGTGCAAGAAACAACTTCATCCACATAAATGAATGTTCTATAATCTTTAGGTTCTATCTTGCATTTAACTTCATTCTTTTCTGCATATTCATCAACTTTCACATTTGCACTTTCCACAACTTTTTTAGTGTTAGAGTTCAAACACTTATAAGGTTTCTCTTAGTAGAATATTCTAGGAATATGCCTTTGTCACTTTTAGCATCAAGTTTTTCATTTCCATTATCCTTTAGTATACAACATTTACTTCCAAAAAAATTAAAATACTTCACATTAGGTGCATACCCCTACCATAGTTCAAATTTTGTAACATTTGTACCTTTCTTGACTTGTACTATATTCCAAAGTATAAATTTCTATACTTACAACTTCTCTCTAGTATTTTTGTGACACATTCTTCTCCATCATCAATGTTCTAGAATAGTTCATGATTGATCTATTTCTCCCTTCAACTATTCTATTTTGGGGAGGGATCCTAGCTGCTGATATCCATCTTATGATTCCTCTATCATTGCAAAATATATTGAATTCATTAGAGATAAATTCTCCTCCTTTATCAAATCTTAAGCACTTAAGACTCTTACCTATTTCCTTTTCAACTCTAGTAAAATACCACTTAAAAGCATCAAAGTTTTCTTTAAGAGACATCATAGTCATCATTCTAGAATAGTCATCAACAAATAGAATGAAATGGTTGTCTCCAAAATAGCTTTCTACTCCAATAGGTCTACAAAGATTAATATGAACCAATTCCAAAGTATCATTAGATGTGTATGTCTTACTCTTGAAAGTAGACTTTGTCAATTTTCCCAATTGACATTTTTTACACATAGCATTATTAGGTTTCTTAAATCTCGGTAACCCTCTTATTGTTTTCATCTTACTAATGTTTACTAAATTATCAAAGTTTACATGACATAACCTCTTATACCATAACCATATATCTTCATTTTGTGCAAACTAACATGTCTCATCAAATAAATCTAGATAGAACAAGTTACCTCTTGTCTAATCAACACTTCTAATCAGCTCACCAGTAGCATCAAATATCTTGGCCTTCTTGTAATGGATTTCACAACTCTATATCCTAATTTTTCAATTGTAAAATTCTCAACAAGATTTAGTTAAGTCCTTCAACCCAATAAACATTGTCACACTTGATTTTATTAATCAATTATGTTGATCATTTACCTTTCAAAAGACATGGTGCATCATTACCAAACTTAACACAACTACCATTGTATGGTTCCTTGGTTTTAACTTTACTTTTATCACTAGTCATGTGAAGTGAACAACCATTATCAATTATTGACCTATCACCTTTAATCACATATGAAATTAATGTAGTTTTATCATCTTCATCAGTATCTTCTTTCATAGCAACATAGACAACTTCTTCATCATTACTTTCAGATGCATTATCAATTTCTTCTTCAAAAATATAAAAAGATTTCTTACCTTTGTCTTTGTAGTCTTTATTTCAGCTACTATCTTGATCATCTTCTCCCTTTTACCTGCTTTCCCTTCTTTCATCCCTGTCTTCTCTGTCAAGACATCTTGTAGCAATATGACCAACTTTGTTACATGGAAAATAGATTATAGGAAGTTTATCTTTTTATTTTACCTTGCCTCTTGAAAGTCTCTTTTCCATCAATTCTTCAAGCTCATCAAGTTCATCATAAGAAGTATCACTGTCACTAGTCACACATTTTTATTTTCCTTTCTTATAAATAACCAATTGTGATTTGGAAGTAGATTTAACAAAAATAGCAGTGAAATTATCAAAATTTGACATCTCAAAAGAAGTAAGCCTACCAATTACACCTTCCAAGGTTAGGTTGTTACCAGGGGTATATTCATCATCAATATTTCCATTTTCTCCTCTTATAGCATTTAGCACCTCTTTGATTCTTTCAAAATATTGAACAATATCCTCAGCTTCCATCATTCTCATTTTGTCAAACTAACCTCTCAAGCTTTCTAAATTTTCTCTCAAAAAAATTGTGTCACCTCCATAGATGATCGGTAGTGTGTCCCACATTTTATTTGTAGTCATGATGTCAAAAATGTCATCAACCTCAACATAGAAAAGGGCTGATGTAACCTCCAACATAGCCTAGTTGTGTCTTTTCTTCTCTTTCATCTACTGAGTTGTCAAAGGAACTACTTTTATTGCCACATATGCATTTTATGTGTAGTATGTTGCACCATCTCCAATTCCATCATGATGGAACTTCATCAAAATCAGCCATGCAAGAAAGTTCTCTTTGTTAAACTTTGGCACCTCCTTTTTGTACATCTTGATCTTTATCTTTAAGTACCTTCAAACTTTTCTCTACAAGCACCAATGCTTTGATACCAATTGTCAAAATATTTAGAATAATTGGGAGGGGGGTGGGGTAAATCAATTATCCAAAGTCAAAATGTACCAATTAAACATTTAAACACTTCAGCTACCTAAGATCTAAGCATCCAATAGCTTGACCTCTATAGTAAACAATAAACAAC